>CAUOFW020006035.1:353275-460046 GCA_963454935.2 Ilex paraguariensis | reverse complement strand
GATAATTGAACTAACATATTCGGGTTTAGTTTGAATAAAGTCTGACTCGAGTTCAATTCATGTTCAAATTAATCTTGAACAATTTTTTAAACCTATTTAAAAAAATAAGTCTAAAAGATTCAAATCAAGCTCGCAAAGCTCAACCCGTTTATATATAAAATAGTCAAACTATTCGAATTCAACTTGTGTGAGATTCGACTCGTTTTTAAAACGAATTGAGCTTTAATAATTTTTTAAACTTGTTTAAAAAAATGAGCTCGACTCAAACTCGTAAAAAGTCGGTTCGATTATCAACCATATGCCCCACTCATTCAAAGGTACACAGCTTGGATTTACATTTGACTCCAGGAATAACATGTGAAGTGGTACAGTATGAAATTTTTTTTTGGGTATCATAATCAAACTTTGCTTTCTATACATCGAGGATGCATCCGAATATTAAAGTGTAAATAGGTATAATTATATAGAGGGCAAAGCTGGTTGAGAAGAATTGTAACCTTTTAACATAGTGGTGAGTCACCCATTATATATAACTCACTAAACAAATCAGTTTCCTGTCTTGACAGGCATACAATCCCCCAACACCCAATCAATCAATGAGAAAATATTTAATGCAACAGTGACAAACACGTCAGATTTATCAAGAGGTTGGATCACGAGGAATCAAGTGGTACTTCTTAACACCGATTTATCACCTCAACATTCAATTAACAAATAATTTATTGGGTAAAAATGCGAAAAAAAAAAAAATTTGGGTAGTTTAACCTCAACATGAGTGGTAAGATCCACAGAAAAGAACTCGATGTAAATTCAATATCAACTAACTTGGGCGATAAACAAGTTAACTCATCAAACCCGATTAGTAAAAATATTTATTTTTTAACTCGGTGTGACTAAAGTTACGGCATATGATCGATTGTTCACGATGAGTCATGCATCTACATTAAGTTCGTGTACATGCATGTACGTTCTTATGACTACTACTGTTAACAAGACGCACATTGTAATTCGACATCATAGGTTAAAAGTCAGAAGGGGAACAAAGGAACAAGAGAGAATGAAAGATTGCACAACTACATACAAGTAGGCCACTTCCACTTATAAGTTGAATATGACCGCAACTAAAAAGCACGAAACCCTCTCCAAATCCCAATCAACCACTAATAGTTTGCCTTTTAATCCTTTCCAATTTGGGATTTTCGACGCCATACATCCCCTCAAACGATGTTTTCTAATCAAGACGACTTGTGATAAACAGGTCGCGTCAACAAGTTTCATACTGCAACAAGGCACGGAATATAACTCAACTCAATTGAACCTCGTCTCAACTATCAAGCATTGACTACACAAAATGTAGTTATGCTATTATATGAATCACAAGCCACTGATCAGAATACAAGCATAAGCATTAGCAAAACATAAGACACAACTTGAATAAGACACAGTGAACTAACAACCTACAGCTGAACTTTTACTGTAAGGATTAAGCAAACTCACTGGTTCTTTCTTTCGTTGTACAAAATCCCAACCACCGCAACCACCATCCACAAGTCCACAACGAACTCAACCGTGGGATACAATTTTAGACACCAAATGGTAATACATCCAAAAGAAGAGATGTCTTTCAAAGAAGAAATCAGAGTGGGCAGTAGAAAATAAGTAAAGCTCCTGAAGATTGTGTTTTGTACACAAACTCTTTTAACAGAAACGCAGATCTACTGTAATCTGACCATACAACAAAGTTCTCACACCAGCTGATGAGAGAGTCAGTTTCCAGAACTGGACCCAATTTCACACTTGAGCAAAACCACGAAGATTATCACATGATGGTGCACCGACTCCTTTCCTCGGCTGGCTGTGTGGCAGTTTGCTGGTTGTATGTGAACTTGGAAGTATCAAGCCCATACTGGTTTATATACAGGAAATGAAAAAAATCAAAAAGCATCAAGTGTTAGAAATCCAAGCTACACTGGAAGATACAATAAAACAATATGGTTACCACTTGGGTATGATATATCCTATCAACAGGGGTACCCAATTGGTACTCCATCAATTATATGGCCACCCGATGGCATACAAGTATCTAGCAGCATGCAGTTAGTTTATGAATGAACCATAAGATATTGAACAATACAAAATCAGACAGCCTGGTTATTAGAAAGAGTTGGTTTCGCTAAGAACTTCTTGGAAAGTCAATGTAACTGTCACTGATCAAAACTCCCGTGCTATAATAAATTCCTCAAGACGATGGACTACTACTGCACAAAGCAACCAGAATATTACTTAGATAGACATTTTATAGAGGCAGATTGCACCTTTTCCCTCATTCGCGTACTCCAAGCATCATTTCTGCCGGGACGATTATCAAGGGTACCAGCAACAGGTACACTTGCGGCTGGAACTGCAGATCTGCTGTTGATCAATGGCTGCTGAATTTGTTGCCTTGGGCCAGCTATATACTCATCATCACTGTCATACTCTGCTGGCCTATTAGCAGCCCTTACCAAAAGAGCTAACAAGAACACCAGGGCCTGGAATTCCAAGGGCAATCAGTAAAACAAAAAACATTAGACAAAAAAAAAGAAGGAAAATGCACCAAACAACTCAATTAAGCATTGTTTTTTTAGGTCTCAATTGACCATAGGTTTAAAGGTCCACCACTTCTGTGCAATAAGGTGATTCTAATATTTCTGACAAGCAAAAGTTACTCCTGAGTTGATTGTGTGCACCTCGAGCTATGTTGGCGGAGCTACTTCGCGTTGTGTACCAAGGTGCCCACCATAGCACTGACTCTCCTCACCCGCTACTAGACTATTTTATGGCCTGCTGAGACTAGTCCACTACAAATTGATGGACTTACTGATTTTTTGACTGATTCAAGGAGCTAAGACGCTTTTTCTGTACACAGCTCAACCATTGACCCACTTCATTTGTCAAGCAAATGGTCTTCACTACTTGGGAACAACAAAAACCATCTCACTCTTTCCTCTATTCGGTGTTACCTTTTTCTTTCCAATGGATGGGGTTGGTTATTATTAAAATTCCACCTACTACTATGCTTTTATACTTTATTGTGATGGGGTAGGGGAGGATTCAGAGAACAGCCATCACATGTAAGCAATATGGATCACTAAGTCCAAAACTAAAAGATACACAGAGAAGCTCACAGACGAGGTACCTACAACACCATGGGTACAAGTCCAGAGACAATGAAAAATATGATTTGTCTTATTATCAGATGATAACACACAAGTCCAGAGACTTCAGAGAATAATTAATCATCACATGTAAGCCTATGAATTAGTCAGTTTGAAATCAACAGCCCAAGACAACTCAAGTACCAGGTACAAACAGACAGAGGAGAAAAGAAACGAAAAAAGAAAATGCAACCAGATATAGGTTTGGACAATTGGACATGGATGACAATGCTTTGAATGGACCTTAGTTGACCAGGATAGTAAAAGGCAAAAAGCGTAATAAATATCATTGATGAGAGGCCAGCACAAATGATCCTAAAATGTAAGTCCTCCATAGACCTAGAAGGTATATGATGCACATTTGTAGTCAAATCTTCCGGAGCAGTAGCCCAGCAGCCAGAACATATAAACCAATTCAATCAAGAGGGCATATCAATGATACTATTCTATGGTAACAAACCACAAAGATAGATGCTTGAGCTCATTCCCATGGTCAGACAGCATTACATCAGGTTACGCAAGTAATGTGCGAGATCAACAACATGCCCGTCATACCAATCAGTTTTCCACGACACAATCACAATGTAAAAGGTGTTATTCATATTGACAGAGAGACTAAAACATGATCCTTTATACCATAAGTAACCATAGATTGGGCAAGAAACTTATGGAGGAAAGTGTAGCTCTCAATTTACACCAGGTGTAACTCTGTTGAGATAAATAAAAAAATAATCAGAAGTCCTCACGGGCGTTAGAATTTCCTCTTATGCTTACCTCCAGAATAACAGCCCCAAGAGCAACCCATCTGACAATTTCCCAGTTATCATCCAGAAATTCATATAGCATATCAAAGTCCCCAGTTTTGTCAGTTGGAATATCCTGCAAATGTCAACTGATCCGATAACCAAATATACCATCTTAATGTGCATAACATTATTGTAAAATACTCACGTCTTTCCAGCTTTTGTCAAAGAATATAAAAGCTGCACATCCCAGTTCCACCAAGATCAATAAGATTACCAATACTGAATACTGCATTGCTTTAAGGAATCCAATCATCACCAGAGAAGAGGAGGCAGAAAAGAAGCTCATGATATCACAAAGCATCCGAGTTAATAATTTTGAAGGATTTCATCTCACATAAAACCAACAGTAGAGAATGCTTGACAGAAATGAAGTAAATAAAACCAACGACAGATATTTAGGCCATGATATCATGACTCTGGTGATATGGAAATAAGAGCAACCACTGTGACAACCATTGAAGTGTAGGATACACAAGTCAGGCAGCATCCATTCTTCATTGCTGTTCCAATGCACCCAAAACAGGATACAACGAAGAGCATTACACCAATACCAATAAATAAATAGATAAACCTGCAAAGCCCAAAACCGTAGCTAAAATTGTAAAAAAAAAATTCCTAAAATTACCATTCAAATTATGAGCAGATAAATAAACTCAAACTGTGAAAATAGAAGGAATTGACACGAAACCTCATGAAAGTCACACAAAAGTGCTTACTCCCTCGGTCTCACAAAAAGAGATCCTTCTTATAATTCAACTTTCTAAAGAAAGCAATACTAAATACACAAAATGAGAATGGACAGACTTTCCATCATTAGTAAAGAATATTCGAATCGAATCACCATTAAGCCAGTTTGGATTATAAAATACAAATGCAGCAATGAGAATCTCATTGCAATTTTTTGTATAATTCCTATGTTTGATATGCACTGTTGCAAGTAGAAATCCCATTCCTACAAGCATGAGAATTTCAAAGAGAAAAGGGGATCTAATTCCAACCTAAGGGGTGTAATCTCACATTCCTAGCATACATGAATTTAAGTATACTAAAAATACCATAGATGGTGGTTCTTTAGCAATACCCAAATTCCAAATCCAAACACATGAATGAATGACACTTGTATTGTCAAGTATCTTATGAGGTTTTATAAGGGGGAAAGGGGTAATGTAGTTCCAGACTTCCGATATTGAAGTTAGTTCCCCTTCAATTTATCTATAAATTGATTAATGTCTGCACAAGATTCCAGCCCTGATACTTATCCAGTTATCTCAGGAAGAAAGAAAGAAAGATCCCGCCTCGGTTGCAAGTAGAACGGAAAAAACAGAGATTTTCTTCTACTGCTATAAGGGATGACTCGTGCATCGTGTTGTTGACTGAAGTTTTCATTTCACAATCTACAAGATTAGCTGATGAGTATATTCATGTTTATTGATAAAGCCCATAAAAGAAAATGTAAAACTGATGTTTGTGAACAAAGCCCTACCATGGAAATTGTTAAGGATATGGTACTCAGCAACAATTTTGAGTAGATTGGTGGCAAACTCACTCAAGGTATATAACATTAGAAGGTTAGTGGATACAGATGCTAGTGTCATCAAAGGGTAGCATTGTTATCACAATTCACTAAACCCTTAACGACCTACAAACTGGGTACATCGATCCTAACGAGATGGGTTCGCGATCCAGATTACCAAAATAGACGACCCCAAATTGTAATACTAATCTTAAATCAATTCACTTTAAAACATGTAGCATAAATATAAAATACATATTAATTAACTACATGTATATTTATAAATATTTATTGTTTTAGATAATAGAAAATCAAACACCACTATAAGATAAATGGTAACTAACTTAGTGTTTATGAATGTTCTGTAATATATAATGTTATATATTAGTGAAAACGATCTATATAAGACTTCCAAAACGAATTGCGACCCAAAATACTGTACCATCTAAATCTACCCTCATCGTATTGCATATCTAAGAAAGTGTCGTACTATGTACCCGTACCACGTACCAAAGCAACCCACGATCCAGGTAACATTGGGTAGTACATCAACAAACCGAATGAAATAGAAAAATACAGAATATAAATTTACATAGATCAACTCAAAATCCTACGTCCACAGATGAAGCGCAGCGACAAAATTTTACTATCAACAAAGGGAGATTATACAAAATTCTCTATTCAAGAGAATAGAACCAAACGTGGATGTCCAAAATTGAGGGCCAAAATCCCCAAGAGAAACTAAATGGTCTATACTCTATTTATAGATTCAAAATACTTTAACTTCAATATAATAGGGTTTCTGATTGATCTTTTACTTGAAGTGGAATTCCAAGACATCCACCTTTCTAAATTCCTAAAGAGAACAAAGTTCAAACCAGTTTCCTACTATGAGTGAAATACAAGACACTTACAACAAATTTCCACCTTGACTTGTATTCCATATTTCCATCAGGCCATCAAAACAAAAGCAAACGAATTAACTACCTTGTCCACAAATCCCGTGGCCGTGAAGGAATACAAATATCACAAATATTCATAAGAAATTTCCACCTTGACTTGTTTGTTCACCAAACCATCAAAACAAAAGTGAACTTGCTCAATTGTCTTCTTTATAATAGCAAACTAATTGAATCTCCATCAACGTTGATTAAGTATCACATAAAGAATTTTCGTCAAACAATTCAGTCATTGCAATGTCATGTATCTAGATCTGTCGTAGACTAAAATTGTTCAAATTACCAAAAATTTTTTACTTTGAATTTTATTGTAGTCATCCCAAAACCAAAGTTTTCATACCAATTTGTTATGAAACAAAAGCCACAAACAAATAAACAGAAAAAAAAAAATACATAACACAAATTTACGTGGATCGGCTCAAAAGTTTACGTCCACGGGCGAAACGCAACAACAAAGTTTCACTATAAACAAAGGAAGATTACACAAAATTCTTTAATCAACAAATAAAACCAAACATAAATGCCCAAAATTGGGGGCCAAAATCCCCAAGAGAAACTAAATGGTCTATATAATATACTTATAGACCCAAAATAGGTTGTCTCCTAAGAGTATCTTCAATCCTTACCCTTTTCTAGACTCAAATTTAAATTAGGGTAAAACGAGGTCAAAAACTTTCTTCAGTCTTATACTCAAACCTATACCAAATGAAGGGAGACCCTATTTTAAACCCAAATCAAGAAACTCAAAACTTAGACCCAAAAATTTAACACTAAAAAATATGCTCTCTTCTTTCCACGCAGCTTTAACTTTGTATTTGTCGGTGAACCACTCTTCAAGTAAACACACACACACTCTCTCTCTTCTTTTGTTACAATCATAGTACATATAGGAATCTATAAATTACGAAAAAAATGTATACATCTATACATATTTCGTGTTAAAAAAGAGCTATTGGGATAACAAGGTAATTTTTTAAAAAGATTTGAGTACAAAAAAGAATTTGTCCATTAAAAAGGTCTATATCAAATCAAGCTTCTTATCCCTTTTTTTAACTCAAATTTGGGTAAGGTCTGTAGATGGTCTAATACAATAGGGTTTCTAATTGGTCTTTTGCTTGAAGTGAAATTCTAAGACATCAACCTTTTTAAATCCCTAAAAAGAACAAAGTTTAAACCAATTTTCTACAAGGAGTGAATAACAAGACAACCACAACATTATTGTTTTCCTAGTTTTCACAAATACGGATGATCCTCTTTTCAGCAATCGAATGCAGCATAGAAGAGTGCTTAACTCAACAACTAAAGAATCTAAGCACGAAAACCCAGCCCCATTGGAAATCAAATTCAACAATTAACTATAAAAATAGTTATACATTAGGATTTAGGAATCAGGATCAACCCAACTAACAATAACCCAGACTAATTTCAGAAAAATAGGAATGATACCAAGCTTTGGGTAGGTTATCGAAAATGCTGCTGCTTGAAAGAGACAAGACCATAAGCATGGGCCGACCAAGCTGCACAAACCCCTCACTTGATGGTGCCGGAGTTGTATCATCAGAAGATGCACTTTTGAACTCCACAAACAGGTAGATCCCATAACCCACCATGGCCAGACCCACAAGAGTCAACAAAAAGTTCAGGAGCTTCAATAGGCACTCCAAAAACCCCCTACACGCCATTTTCCACAACCAATCTCTCCTTCAAGACCCTTTTATCCCAACACTTACCAAATCTCTTCTAACTCACCAACCCCTCAATTTTCTGCAACAAATACCCACGATTAGGCATAAATAAATACCCCAAGCATAATATGTATAAAGAAAAATACAGAAAATTTAGGGCTCCTTTTGTTTTGACGAAAAATTACAGACAGCTAGTATCTAATAATTCCATCTTTCATTTCTTCCTCTAGAAGCTCGAGGTGAATTTTGTTGCGAACAGAGAATCCAGCGAGATAAAGAAACAAACAGCTGGTCACTACCGAGTCTGGCATCATTAAGTGGAACTTTAATTGTATTATGATCTGATAGTGCAAGGACCATGCAATGCATAGGAATTCCCCATGAAATGAGTTCAGATTCGATAAAAAAAACTGAAAGTGAATTGAAATTTGAAAAGAAAAACTACGAATCATTCGATTATAAAATAATTAGCAGTTAATCACCTGAACTGGTTCCTATTTTAGAAAAAAAAAAATTTGAGAGATTCGGAAAATTACAGACATAAATTGAGGAACTTACAGGCTTGGGAGATACTTAGAGCTTCAAATTTCAGGCCTAAACGATTTAGAGAGAGAGAGAGAGAGAGAGGACGGTCTGGAATTGCAAAGTGGACGGAAAAGGTCAGAACGCTTTTTGATTTCTCAGATATCGCCAGATGACTGTTGATGCGGGCGCTCGTGTTTTTACTACACGGTGTTGCTTGGATTCTGAAATGACAATCTCGTCCTTTTTATATATATCTTTTTTATTATATTATTTTATTATTTTTGCAAGCAATAATAACAAATTAATCAAAACAATTTTGGTGGTATTGTACCCTTATCTTTATACTCGTCCTATTTTATAAATCGAAATAATTAATGTAGAGACTGCTCAATAAGTTATTCTTCTTTATTTAAAAAAATTTTAAAAATTTGATTTTTTTTAAATAAAATATATTATGCCATCTAATTAAATTCTACAAGTTTCACTAACCCTATCATGTAATTACTTGTTTGAAATATAAGAAAAATAAGTGAACCTATTAGTAGATGGTTTTTAGTAATATCAAAATTGGGTGAGATAAAAATTTAATATAAAGTGATTTTTAATATCAAATTCAGATAAGTTAAGATAGAGATTTTATATATCACACCAAAATATTACTATTAGTGCTTTATGACCATAAATTTTAGTTTGTAACAAAGTAGCAATCAAACACTTGTTTGTAATACAACAAAGGCTAAATTATACTTTGATAGTTTTCAATTCAATATCTTATTACGTTTTACCGGAACTAGAACTAGAACTTAGACTCTAATTACCGGCCTTAGACTTAGACCTAAAAACCTTTACACTTGACGTGAACTCTGGACCACAAACACGGGATTCAAAGGATTCTGTTGTTGTGGTGATAATGATGACCATAGTAATGGCGAAAGTGGGATTAGGGTGGTGGTGATAATGGTAATAATAGAGATAATTGTAACGATCGGGGATGGGAGGTTAGGTGTTTTTGGTCTCAATGAATTTAAACTTATCATTAAGCAGCATGATAATTATGGATAGAGGGTTTTCAAATTTCTAATTGATCGCAATTTTCTACTTTATTCGACCCTACTGAACGACTAGCCACAAAAATTGGATAGAAATGTGAAAAAAAATTTGGTCTTATGATTAAATCGGGTAGGAATGAGGAATAATTCATCAATTTTCGCATTCCTACCCTACCCGCAAAAAATACATTTAAATTTTTTATGATTTTTTTAGCAATTATAAGAGTATTGTGTGTGGTATAATTTATATTATAAATATTGTGAATGTTTCAGTTGCAAAAACATGGATTTGTTTTTTTTGTAGGTGATATAATTTGTGATGAACTGGTGATCTATTAAAGTAGTTATGATTTTAATGTGTTTTATATGGTTTAAACTTAAAATAATTGTTATTGTATTTGTATAACAATTATGATAAATTGATGTTCATACTTTCTTATATTTTATTGTAATTGTTGTTGTAATTGTTTTAAGTTTTAGTATTATTGATTTATTGTGTTATTAAATTTGTGCATATTATTTAATTGAATTGTTAAAATAATCCAAAAATTAATAGTTATAAAAGTGTTTATCCGATTTTCTACTCGACTTCCTACCTGATTAATCGGGTAGGACAGGTTAAGAAAAAAATTCTTCCACAAAATATTAAGTAGAAAGACGAAAGACTATATTTCCTACCAGTAGGGTAGGATAGGGTAAACACCCCTAATTATGGATAATATTACTCTATATTTAGGAATAACTAATCCTATATTTCTATAATAATAAAAATGAATTTTGCATTCCCGTGATCTATTTTCATATACCAAATGCAAGTGTCATTGATTTTTTTTTTTTTTTTGGGCGTTGGGGACGGGTGTTGAGGGGGTAATAGCGTCAATTTGGTGGTGTTAATTGTCAAGAGATAGGGCGCTCATATCAGATCGACCTGTGACGTCATTTTACTTGAATTGTGATCCCCAGCAACTTATGGCTTTGCCAGGTGGATGACACTTCTCTTCCCTTCCTCCTCGTGAAATGCTGACCCACAAAGCCAAATGGGCCTTTTTTTAATTTGCAAAAAAAAAAAAACGGTAATTATGGTTGAAATCAAGATTAACTCGTAATTATTTATAAAATTTAATTTCCAAAAAATGTTTATGTACTAAATATAGCATTGTCTATCGGTACTTAAATATCACGGGTCTAGCTAAGATGGGTATCGGAAAATCTCAGAGTCAAAGATACTCGGACAATCCGGACCATCAACAAACGGTCCATATTTGCATATTGGGTCTTAATTCAACAACCATGGTATGTTTATTAAATCAGTCCTAATGAATTTATATTTTTAAGTTTATTATTTGAATTTTGGCAGGGAACTAGCTAGGGGTATAATTTGGGCGGGCCAATCTGAATTCAAACTCGGAAAAACAAGACTTGAGTTGAAGTTTTTAATATTTAAGTTGGACTTAGGACAAAAAAACACCGACCCGAATTAAATTTGGGTAATATTCAGATTTAAGTTTCGGGTTACTGGGTTCAACCCGAATATTTAAATCGGCTCAACCCGAATATTTAAATTGGCTCAACTCAAACTTATTTAAAATAAATATATAAAACAATAAATCTTATGAGTTAAAACACTAGAGATTAATCTTCTAGTTCAGTCTTTTGTTAAACATTTAGTTATTGTGTCTTTATGTTAAACATTAATTTTTATGTTTTAAATACTATATTTTTTATGTTAAACATTTGATTGAAATTATTTATTGTTATTTTAGGTAAATACTATATAGTATGTACCAAGTTTAAAACAACAGACAGATTTCAAACTCGATGAACTCAACTCAAATTCTAACCTGAATTACGTAATTCGAACTGAATTCGAATTTTAACCTGAAATTTGTTTGAATTACGTAATCCGAATTCAACCCAAGTCTACCCGAATTAAACTTGGACAATACTCAGATTAAATATTTCGAGTTAAATTAAGGTTAGAGTTAAGAAGAATTGTGAATTATATACTTAAGGTTAAAGTAGGTTTAACCTTTCAACCAGTCCAACCCCCGAGTTGCACACCTAGCACTAGCATAGCCATCAGAACAAGTACATCAAACTTGACGGGGCAAAACCATTGATCCACGATTCTACTCACTGGACTATAATGATATGGCATTGCGGGTCAATTCTACCCATTGCCCCATGGGTTAACGGGCAAAGACACAGGCCATGACTTCCACACTCACCCAAACTCTACAGTTTTCAGTTTGTTAAATAGGAAATACTTTAATTTGAAACATACAAATTAAGGAGCCACTTATACATGGACACGTGTCAGAACATCAAATATGCCAAGTAATCTGGGACGGCCGAGAGTCGGCAAACGGGGATTAGGACTGCGGGAAGCCGAATTTTCTTTTTAATATATTATCATGATTTCATACATAGATGTGTTTTTTTAATTCAAAAAAACGTCCAAAGCACTAACACCACCCACCATTCAAATTGACATATTGTAATCGTGTATAAGTTTAATATTAATCTCATTTAAAAAATAAATAATATGTGGTGTCCGGATTAATTTATGTGCACTTCGACTAATTATCTCTCCAGTCCAATCAAAGACAGGTCATCCATACCGGGAGTAAAGTATTCATGAGTAATAATTGTTTCATAACTTAGGCCAAAAAAATTGTTAAAATTTGAATTTAAAACGTCTGAACTTACAGTTTGTTTCTATTACCACTAGAGTCGCACCTTAGAGTTAACATAATTAAGGGTGTTAATTGAGTCGAGGTTTACGAGTTTAACCCGAGCCTAACAAGTTTATTTTTTAAATGAGCCTAAAATATTGTTCAAGTTAGGCTTGTTTAGAACTTGAGTTCGATTATTTTATATATAAACTAGCCTAAAAAATTATTCTAACTTAACTCGTTTAGAGTACGAGTCAAACTCGAGCCGAATTTTATCTAAACCAAATTCAAATAATTTATCTCGATTAACCCCCTAAACATAATATATTATCACCTGTAGAGAAACGAGTGTAATTTCATCTTCTAAAACAAGTAGTAGTTGTCGTTAGCACGTGAGATGCTGCTGGTTTGGTTGACAAAGGGGAAAGACTCTTCGCCATTAATGGTGGGAGAATGTATACAATTTTTTCTGTTTGGTTGTAAGGGGAAATGTTCCAACAGCCATTCCAGACATAAACAAACTGTCAAAGGACAATGGGGTCAGTCAAAGTAGAAGACCATATGAAATACCAACCATGGTTCTCAACTTTGATCGGGATGAGGAGGCCCCCTCAATCATTGGAAGCTTCCGAACCACATTGCGACAACCTTGATCACACATTCCTTGCTTACTTACTTTCGTGGTAGTTCAAACTCGCTTCTACTATACTTACTGCTATTGCTTGAGTAAACTCTCTCTCCCGAGCCTACTAAAAATCTACAAGTGTAGGCTTTTTTTAAAGCTAAGAAACTACAGGACATGCGCTCTAAAGTCGTTCAAATTGTATTATTTTGGATTTGAATCATATTAGAGCCGTGTTATTTTGTATCAAGTTAAAATTACATCATATTAAAATTGAAACAAATAATATGTTTATTTACTTTGGACTATTGATTTCGAATTAGATGATTTACCGTCATTGATTGAAAAAATAATAATAACAAAATAACAAAAAATGCACACGTGGCGTGTTTTCATTGACTATAATGTAGAGGTACAATTTCCAAAAGTATATTTTGGTACCATAACAGTCCCCAATCTTAGAGAGTCTGACATGCCAATTATGGATAGTCATGCTACTTGATAATATAGAGAACAATTTGCCACATAGTATCTAATAACAAAACAAGGAACAAGAAAAAGAGGACTGAATAAAAAGAGACCTTTCAAGGCACTAAAGCACAGCTAAAATATCCACCTTGTACACAATCAAAAACAAAAGAATATCACCAGTTGCTTATTACTACCACCATTAAAAGTCCTTTGCTTGATTAACTGGGAGAGAAGGGCCTTGTTTTTGCCATTTTCTCCAGACTTATATCCAGGAACACTGTCTAGAATAAAATTTGTAACTGCATTACGTCAACAATGACAGTTCATGAATAAACTTAAATAAACACCTTTGAGGGATCGAAATCTTTTTATCGCACCCGGGACAGATAAATTTCCAACATGAAGTAATTGTACTCACTTCCCATACAATGTCATGGTTTATTCAACAGCAGATGTACTGTTCCCACTGCTGCCTACCCAATATTGTTTGACAGCAATTAGTATCTTCTCAGGTACTAGGGGGCCGTCTTCGTGATCCATAATTTTTGTCTCCCATCTCATGCCTCTAGTAACTTTCCTCACTCGGTTTAGGATGTCAACCCCATCTCGGAAAATGACTGTACCTTCAGGTCGCAAAATACGATCCATCTCTAGAAGGATATCTTCTAATTCACACCTGTTTAGTCACAGAGATGTTATAAGACTTGAGAAGTCGTGAATACCTAAAATTTCTAACACAGACCACAGCAAAAGTTAAAAACATATTGTCGCTTTGTTTTAGTCCTTAAACCTCTGGTGATTCACAGTATTTGTATAACATATCGCTTAACTTTATTGGGACAGATATTAAAGAACTATACAAAATTAGAATTTACAAAAATAAGATCATTTTGGTGATGATGTAGAAAACCCACAAAACTTGGTCGAAAAATTTCCAAACAAAAAGTTTGACCTATCAAATTAGGGTTATGGCGGTTTGTTTTTCACATTTTATCCAGGAATAGACGATAGAAACTTTTACAAAAATATTTTGAGCAAAAATGCAACTTCAGGAAAGCAAATTAAATTTGTAGAGTTTAATGGCTTTCTTTAGTGGCTTGAAGCTTCTCCCTTAATGCAATTCTGGTACTTTCCGGAAACTAAAACTGTTGCTAATGGAGTTTGGTTCCAGAAAATTTCCAATCTATGATGTAAAAATGGTCAGCTTCCACTATATGACATTTGAGTTGAGGAACAAGAAGCTTACGTGTTCTGGTACAAGCTGAACATACCACTGGCATGAATGAGGTCATAGGTCCTTGGGTAAGTAGAGAAGCCTTCACACCTGAAAAAACACAGGAAGCACAAATTTCATTAAGATTACAAAATGAAGAATCCAACGAGATTCCACAAACTAAAATTCCATCTTCAGAACCCACTGTGACATGAGAAATAGAAGTAGAACAGGATCAACTTGAACTATTTCTTAGGTTATTTTTGATATCGTGAACAAAATAAATGTGATAAGAGCCTTTTCCATATTTCCAGACATCTTTACCAAAGCAAAAGCAGCCTCACAAACTTGCAATTCAGATATAGGAAAATCATAAATTAGCCCCCATCAGTCCCACGTTGAATAACAGGGAAAAAACATCCTCAGGTAGCAAAACTGTGTGAAACATGTAACACAATATATGCCGCATTTATCCTTAACCACATAACAAAAACATATCAAAGAAGAAAGGTATTTGACTACTCCAACGTGCTAAACAATACGGTCCAAGATCAAAATGGCAGAGGAAAAGCATGTGAAACTAGCCTACTTTTAATATCAGGAATAGAGAAAATCTAGCAGGACGTACCAGTCATGATATATACCAATTAGACCTCTCTCATAGATAACGCCTAAAGTGTTCTGAGCAATAGTTGGCACAACATTCATCACCCATGATCTTGGTGATTCAAGTGCTGCCGCAAATCCTCCAAGGCCTGCATTCATATCCATTACATTCCGGTATCTTGTAGTGCCAAATAGCCTAATGATCCTCTTGTAAGCATCTACATGCTTTTTCCATAATTTATTGTCCTCTTGGTAAGATTCAACAGTGACCCCTGGAACAAGTTCCTTAGCTACTCGGGGAGGAATTGCGAATAGCCTCTCTGGAAACTTCATCAATTCCCCACCTGCTACTTCATTGGCACTCGCAACCTCAGGTAAGGGAGTTATGCACGCGTCCATTTTCTTGTACCTACAATCCACATTTAGTGAGATAAGCAAAGAAATATCAGAAAGCAAATAAACTTTATAAGCTGAAAGAGCCAAAACTCATAGTAATGATGCAAACTAACACAAGTTCATAGCAGCTTCTTATCTTATACCAGAGTAGTTATATGTCTAATCCAATCCAGCATCTTCATTAAGGAATTCATACAACTCCTGGAAATGTGACAATAGAAATCTAAATTTGTGAAAAGCCAACAGGAAGTGTTAAGAGAGTTTGTATCCCATATCGAATAATTAGGACCACCAAGTTTGGCTTATATACTTGAGGAGTCACTCCCATCCATTGCCAATTGGTTTTGGGTTGGATGCTCTACCAGAAAGCATTCAGCACAACAAAAATAATTATTGAATACTAGGTCTTGCATATCAGCATTGACAGATGAGGGACTGGTTGAATTATCATGGGTTCTAATTTAATGTTACCACAAACCCAAAGTGAAATGCTTAATGGTTTACCACGTGCCATACATTTTAAAATATTTAACACATCATCTTTGTAGAAAATAAAATGAGTATTGAGTATTCTTCTCTTTCTGCATGATCTAATGTGATCAAACATATGTCCACATGGTAATTGTCTATTTCAAATAGTCAAATATGAACAAAAATTCTCCAAAGAGCAATATTTCACCAAAAACAGACACAATGAGGTGATATATACTTGGATACATATCAAAACATGAGGTGATATATACTTGGATACATATCAAAACATACATCAAAACAGAGTCAATGGAATGAGTTTTTCCAGGCATAAGCATGTGCCCACAAGCTTAGAAACAAAGTATCCTACTGAGGCCCTAGAATTTCCTACTAATGCGTTATTCCGTGCAGCAGCTCGTAAAGTCATGCTTCTTGTTATGTTCAACTACTTCTGGCAGAAATGATTGGTTCTGAATCATAGAAGCAAAACAATGAATCCATTTATGACAAAATATTGCTGGACGGCATTGCGCCTAATTCAAGAAACCTAACTGTTAAACAACCATCTACTCCAAAAAGCTTAAATTGTTGGAGAGCGTATAATTGAAGTATTTATACTTCAACATACCCCTCGCGCCGGTTAGATTTTGGGTCTAGCACCTGAAAATAGTTTAATAATTAGGGTGGCGAGATTCAATCACAGTACTTCTTGTTCTAATACCATATTAAACAACTATTTACTCCAAAAGCTTACAATGTTGAAGAGGGTGTAACTTCAGTATTTGTACTTTAACACTACCAAACTTTCTTCAAGGAACCCATAGCGCATATTCTACAAGGAAGTTAAATCAAAACGGGCTGCATAGTAACTCACCAGACATCATCAGCCTTACTAGATTCACAAATCCTGTCAGGCTTTCTTTGGCAGGATTCGGCATTCACTTTTTTTCTCCAGATGGCAATATCTCCTTTCTCGTACTTCTTCTCCCAGCAAAGAAGCTCAGCCAGCTCTTCAATTTTACTTTGCTCTGCCTTGAGCTCCTCCTTAGATCGTTTCCATGTCTTGTAGTAGGTATTCCAGTTAATTGGAGGTCCAGAAAGGATCCAGAATCCACCAGGTCTAAGAACTCGATCAACTTCCATTAAGTACATCCCATCTACACATTTAAGTTTGTTTATAGGACATCAACTTACGTTGTACAAAATTTCTCCTCAATAAGGTTCATATTCTCACTCACTCAACATTTATTTAAAACAGGATCCTAAAATTGAAGAGAGCAAACATTATCTGTTGAACAATCTCAGTCAGTGAACAAACCTCCAGAGAAACTTCATATTGTAGAACACCTTCTTAAACATGTTTAGTTCAGATCACACAATTGCAAGACAAAGACAATACACAATGTCGTACCAAAGAAAAAGGGAAAATACAAAATAAAAACAATGTTTGACAACTTTAATTCTGTTTGTACAACTTACCATTTGCAGTCCATGGTATCAGACATCGAGAACACTGGGCCATGTCAAATGCTCTTGATGGGTATGGAAGACGTATTGTTCCAAGAACACCAATAACAGCTGGCACACCTCGCTCCAATGCAAACTGCACTTGTGCTTCATGATTGTCCTTTGGTGCAAATGACATAGCTAGCACGTTTCTCGTCAGCAAGTAAGCACCCCAACTTGCAACCTGTACCATGATTGGTGTAATCAGTCCACTAACCGACCAAGAAAAGCCATCAGCTTGTGAAAAATACAACATAAAAGTCACCAAAAGGATCATTACCAATCCGAAACAAGCGATTCCTATCCCTGGATATCCTCTTACAAATAATTCCTCTTGTCCGTTTTAAGTCGAACCTTGCTATTACTCAGTAAAGTAGTAGAATTCAAACAATGGTGTTACACCCAGGTTAAATTTCAATAATGATGAATTTGAGCCCCATTATGAAGGTCCCTGGCCACAAACTGTCTTGTTAGGTGAACCTGAGTACTTAGTTGTGATGCTTATTTAGACATTTAAATCAAAATCTGCAATCTAGTAATGGTGCAGAAACAATTATAGGCCATATCTTAAGAGCAAAGAGGAGGGTTGATTCTTTTTCATATGAGATGGTGTCGATGTAAACTCTGAAGCAGTGGTTTTTGCCCTCGTTTAGGCACAAACTTGCAGAAGGCATGTCCAAGAGCAGCATTTTTCGCATAAGTACAATTACGAGAAGAATCCATGTTCTCTTAGAAAAAATTAGGTTCATTTCTTGATTAATTTGATTTTTGTAATTGCATCATTTAGGGCACCTGTAAACCGGCTAGAAAATTTTCAAATCTATAAAACTTAGGTTGTGTTATACACCTATTAGCTGAAAAACAACTGAAGTAGAAGAAAAGTTTGGATATTTAGTGAATGCAGTTATGCAAATTGAGAAAACGTATATAAAGTTCTCCATAAGCATCGGATATGCAATCAAAGATACGCAATGATAAAAATACAGCCCTAGTTGGAAAGTTTTTGGAAAAAAATAAGAAAGCAAGGAAAAACATACTCCACAACCAGTATCCAGCGCTGTTCTGACAGAGCCATCTGCGATTGGAATCACAGATGCAAGTTCATCAATATATGCATCTGCACCTTGAGGGAACATTGTTCCACCACCAGGAAATTTGAAGACATTACCCTGAAACTGTACCCAGTTCTGCACAGCCTTCTCAACTGTTAAGCTTTTATGAGGAACATTAGCATAGTGAACATAGTCACGGCCTTTTGGCCATGGAAATGGTGTCATATATCCTTTGGGTGCTGGAATAAGACAATGTAACTTTTCCTCCTCAGGTGGACAATGCCTTTCTCTGTATATCATATTTTCCCTGGGAAAGGTCATAGCACGTTCCTGTTCTTGGCAAGGAGTATAGTCAGTGTATCGAACATCACATGGCTCAAACATTTCGGCTTTTGGCTCAGAAGAGTTAACAGTAGGCACAAAATTATGATGACTTTCAAAGTCTAAAGAAGAAAAGACATTGCAGTCCGTCCGCTTGGTAATTTCCAAGGCTATACTATCTCCCTTTCCAAAACCACTCTTTTGCCACGCTCCAAGTAAGTAGAAGAAACAGCACAAACCAAGAACTATGAATATGGAAACTGGACTCCGTCTGTTGCCAGATGAGTTGTGCTTAGAGCCCATATTAGACTTGGATGACACCCTGAGCTCACTTCAATTAAAAGAGGAGTTAGAAAGCAATGAATTTTTGCCTATCAAATATCAATAAGCATATAGGAAACATGGATGTAAAGCAGAAACTGTGGGAGTTAATAGTTTCGTTAACGTTTTCAAGAAAGAACACACAGTCAAACAGATAGGTGAATTCTACACCTGTTGAGCCATTAACATGGGGTACTGCTTTGTGCCTTTCCTACATCTTCGCCTTAGGAAGATCAAAGTGCACCTTTTCCCAAACATGTGTGTGTGGGTTTAAAAGTTTGATGATTGATTGAAAGAGTTAGAAAAAGAAGAGAAGTCATTATTCATCTGATATTTATAAGCTCAAGCACTTGGCAAGTCACTAAAACAATGTAGAGGTTTTTAGATCACGGTTGGGACATACATCAATACAATGTCATTGATGCAGTAATCGAAATGTGAAGATTTAGAATAACTAGCACATGAACAATCAATCAGAAATAGGTAAGAATGGAACTGAAACACAGTTATACTAAAGGAGAATTGAGCATCTATAATTTTGCACTTTCTTTATATTGTGGATCAGTGGACATGTGTATAGAAAACCTAATAGTGGTACCTGTCTATGTAGTACAAGAGATAGCGGTAGCCTGAAATTAACTTTGGACGAAATAGTTACAAAAAGATAACGTAACTTGAAATAGAGAACTGACCCAAATAGTTGAGACAAGGCTTTGTTGAGTTGTGTTTGACGTATTGTGGATCAGTGTTCAATGACCCATTTTTTCACTCCATATTATATGTAATCCACACCATAACTGTCAATTACAACTCTATTGTACCATAATTTGTGCATTGGTCTTTGCAGCGTTAATGCTTTCTGCTGGTTGGTTTCATTATCATAAAGCTGCTCCAGATCAAATTCACAACCTCAACACTGAACTTAAACTTACTTTAAAAAAATGATCTTTTCAAGTTGGATTCAATTAAGGTTGAAAAACAACAAAGAATGTCATATCCACTACATCCACTTAAGCACGAAGCTTTCATACCATACATAGATGATAGATCTTGATTCACTGACAATATAAGCGATGAAGAGAGTCAAAAAGACAAAAAAATAGCAAATGGGTTTACAAAGACGGAGATGAATTGCCATGAACTATACACAATCAGAAAAGACCCATATAGTTAACTCATTACCAGATAAAAGAGAACTCTGCAAATACAATTTTGTGAGTACAGCTGATCTGAAAGTTAAAGCTCCAAGCAATAAACCTCCCACTCTCTGCTATAAATGATGGATTGAAGCGCTAAAGAGACAGAGAAAAAGGGGGAGGGAGAAATTTTCGTGAACTGGGTATGAAAGTGTGTGATTGTAGTAGTAAGTAGTAACCTAGTAGGACTGCTGTAGGTAACTATAGACTAAGATTTAAGTTATTCCTTGATGGGTAAAGAAAGAAGAGACAGACCGGAATGGACTCTTGTTTGTTACTTCTTTTCCTTTTCGAGTTATGACTGATTAATTAGAGCCGTAAACTGAGAGTAGGTGAATGTTCCACCTCTGCTCTCGGGAGTACCCAAAAAAAAAAAATAGTATTCAATAGTACTCGCTGTACCTAGCTTGGTTGATTTTTTATAATCACCGACCATGCACCATGTTACGTGAAATTTAATTAATATAGGTAATTGAACATTGGAAATAAAGATGAAAATTTGTCATCTCTTGGTGAAAGACTCGGCTTTGGACTTTGAAGCCTCAATCACCAAACCGTCAATGGTAACTCTTTAAATCAATTAAAAAATAAGTAAGTCTATAAATTTATAGTGAAATAATCTCATCAAGTTATTAAAATAGTTTAATAATGGGTGAGTAGAGTCTGTGTGCTATGGCGGACACCGAACACAAACAAGAAATAGCTCCATCAAAGCAATTCTAAGCACACAACTCTAACTAGCAAAGTGAGTTGTCTTTGTATTTTTGATTTGAAGATTAGTTGACAATGAAGAGCATTGTCAACTAATCTTTCAATCTCATTAAGAGCCCAATAGTGTGAGCTTAGATGAGCCCCTTGGCCTACCTTTAGTGTCGGCAAGGAATCTGAGAATCAGATCCACCGATCAAGGCTCTATTACTATTGGGGCTTTTGTGACA
The DNA here is from genome assembly GCA_963454935.2 of Ilex paraguariensis. NCBI lineage: Eukaryota > Viridiplantae > Streptophyta > Magnoliopsida > Aquifoliales > Aquifoliaceae > Ilex > Ilex paraguariensis. The sequence continues at coordinate 438,524 of CAUOFW020006035.1, read as the reverse complement.
TTTCTTAAAGGTGATGATTATTTATATCCCCAAAATAGAGAGGGTAAAATACACTTTTAGTCTAAAAAATAATCATTTAGTGTTTATTTGGCATTAACAAAATTAATGGTCATTAGTGTAATAGTACTTCTTGTCTTATAAAAGCTTTACTTTTTTGAGGTCAAAGATTAACGGTACTTCTTGTCAAATTAAGAAATTAACTTCTAAAATTGTTAATTTGTATCTACATGGTCTAATCCCAAATGTTCATCAAAAAATCGTGACAATTTAGGTCACCCACTAATTACATGGTTCTTAATTTTGTGTCTATTTGGTCCTTAAAATTCATAATTTGTGTCTATTTTATCCCACATAATTGACACATGATCAAAAGCATTAACTATTTTTTTATGGAAGTTTGGAATTAGGTTATATAGATACAAATTAAGAAGTTTATAGATCAAATAGACATAATTATAAAATTAGAGATCAAATAGATACTACACACATACTTTTGAGACTAAAAGTGTATTTTACTAAACATTTTGAGTTTAAAACTTAACAATTTACTTGGGATTAAACTATGAGGAATTGGACCAAGTGCGCGTTAATTGACTTGGACTGCGATTAATAACTTATTGCTTATCTATAAGCACTACTGTTTGGGAGAAAAGTATAATTTAAAACCAGGGTTAGTTATGATTTTACCCCTAAAGTTTTATTTGATTCTCTCTTTTTTTATTTTTATCAATTTCATGCTTCAACTTTTGATATTTACCATTTTAGTCCAATTAATAATTATAGTTAGAACTTTTAGAGAAAGAAACTTGTGTGTATCATGTACACATGTCAATTTTTTTTTTGTTAAATATCTTCTCGAAAAGTTTCAATTATCAAGTTGGCCGCAAATATCACCAATTATTATAGAAAACTAACACACACACACACATATATATATCATATGATGTACACATTCTCTTTTAGTGGGCAATGTACCTTAGCTAATGATGTTGCACAAAATTAATTTGTACATCATTTATCAATTAAATAATATAAAATACAGTAAAATAGAGGGAAAGATGAAACAATGTTTATAGTGGTTCGACCAATGAGACCTACGTTCACTTTCAATGGTTAGGTTTGCCAAAAAATTTATTAACTTCGGTGCGTTGAGAGAGCCGGAATTACAAGAGAGAAAGGAGATGAGCTGGATTTTTATGAGATGGCCCCAAGTGTTGGGGAAGCTTGCAATTTATAGTCACTTGCGTAGTAATTGAATAGCTAGTCTAACGGTCATAATTGAGGCCATTTATTAGTAATTAATTATCTTGGCGACTTTCTTCTCCTTGACCTCTTCTCTCCTCAATCGGCAAGGAAGTTATGATGCTCTCCAAAGAACGTAGTCAAGGATGAGGAAGGTTGATTCTCTCCAAACTGCGAGGGTGAGGCTCTTGGATGCTCCCTTACTCCAATGTATTAAAGGAAACTCTTGGATGACCCTTGCATGCCCCTCGTTGATGTAGCTCCTTGACTTGGATGAGTTTGTCCGAATGTAGACTCTTTCGATCTTAACTAGCTGGATCTCTCAGAGTTGGGCCCTTGGGCTTGACTCATCAGCTATCATATCTAATCATATTGAATTGATGATATATCAAAAGTCAAAAAGTAACAATGAAAGTTATAATCGATAGAAAACTTCGGTGGTGGAAAATATGGTATAAAATTATACCTCTCTTTTTCACTTTAATCTCAAAATAATACATGTAAAAAATTTATTATTTTATCTTATTTTTCTATTTTTTTATCGTCAATCTATATCTCTATATCTATATAATATATATTACTTATAAATGTAGCATCTATGAATTTTTTTTTTTTTTATTTTAATTCCTAATTACTATAATAAACTCAATTATACTCACCTACATACTTTTATCTAATTTTTTTAATTCTTATTTGATTTTCAACTTGTTTTGAAATATTTTATAAAAATTTCTAAATTATTTTAAACTCAATTATTAATAGTACATCTACATATAATTTTTTTATATCTATATAAAAAGGTAAAATACTATATATATATATTAAGTTATTATATACATGTGGTTATTAGATTGAATTTTACGATCAAATATGTATTATATTATATTTTTTGTATATAATAAATTTATAATATAATTAAATTTACAAATGCTTAAAAAATGTCAGAAAGATATCTAAATAAATAATAAATTAAGTAACCAAAAACTTATAAAATACATTAATAATTAAATTTAATAATAATTAAAATATGTATTAATTATTTGATACTTAATTTATTATTTAATTTAATTAATATTTTATATTTTATTCATGAAATCATAATAATTTTACAACAAAGTAGGTTAACCCACGCTTTTAGAAAAAAATATAATAATTCGATAAATAAAAAAAAAAATTTGATTAAGAAAAATTAACTAATTATGATAACAATTTCGTTAATGTCTAACTTTTAGAGAAAGAGATCCTTAGCCGCAAAACACATGTGAAATTAAGACTACTAATAAGTTGTAATTTTATTACATGTCATGACAAAATTTGTATAATTCGTACTCCGCATTAGCAGTGATACTAAGTCGAATTTAAGTTGTGTATAAAATTGTGAGTGATTAGGTCTAACAAAGATACTACAAACTCATTTATTAACCTAATCAGAGCCATTAATCCGATTATACTGTGCACCCTTGAAAGATAAATTCATATTTAACAACTTGTTGTCGATTTTGTAAACAATTATCAGATCTATATCTTCAATACTTAAATTAGGGATGTTGAGGATTGGAAATTGATTTAATGGTCACCGTAGTCCATTGTAGACCATTACATCGTCAATTTGAACTTTACCGTTCCGTCCCGTCTTGTTCCTGTAGAAGTTCAAAATAGTGACAAAAAAAAAATTGAGACCGTCGAATCATAATCAAATTGTCAATCTCTAAGTACACAAGAGATGTATATTGGTCGAGTAGTCAATTGTATTGAACCTTGGGGAGCTGTCTTGGACTACCGAAAGATAAAATTGACCCCCACCGATTAAATGCAACTTCATTGAATTTATGGAACCAACGAGAAGCCCATTACCATCACATAGTTATGGTTTCGAATTACTTGAAGATCAATTCTGCCAGAGAGACGCAACAACGACGTATTTATTACCAAAATATTGATATTTTTATTGATATTTTTAAACAAAAATATTGATCCATCTCACTTTTTAACTTATTTACTAATTTATTGTAATTTTTAAAAGTAAAATTATTAATTCCGCTTTCAACCCGATTCTGTTTTCATTGTTGTAAGCAGAGTCAATAATTCTACTTTCAACAAGTGATACAACAAAAAAAAGAAAAAGACAGTTTTATAAGCATTGAAAACATTCTTGTTGATTCCGTTTTCTTGGTAAAAATAGAATTAATAATTCTGCTCTAAAAAATTGTCATAAATCGGTGAATAATTTAAAAAACATACTATAAATTGATATTTTTAATTGAAAATGACAATATTTTAATAATAAATTCCTATTTATTGGCACCGAGTGGCAGTACATCATGTGGACCTGATCCCCAAATATTTTATCCTCATCAATCTATCATGCATGGTGGGCCTCGTTCCTGTACAGCCAGTCTGCCATAGTCAAGGAATTAACCCTTTCTCATGCCACGTTTCACTACCACCTTTAAAGCAGAGGATAAGTGGTTCACCAATTAGAGATTTACCAAGAAAAAGTTGCGAGTTCCTTCGACATTAGTGGACGACAGTGGACTAGAAAAAAATAAATATTTGTTTAAATTTATTTTGTTTGGATTGAGACTGAATTATATGTATTGGATGACGAATGCATACGAGAATATCCGTATAATTCGTGCGGGAATGAACTTACCCTTACCCCATCCTGTTTCCGTTACTCGTTAAATATATACACTCTGAGTTAAAAACCCTAACCCTAACTTATTGTATTAGCCACCCGCCTCTAGGCTCTATGCCTCCGCTCCACCCAAACCAAATAGCGAGGGCCTCCACGAAACTGGTGTTAAGAGATGGTTGAGATGATTTTGCCACCTATTATATTATTTGTGTTATGTTGTGTAATGTTAAATTATATCAATTTTAAGTAGAATTTTGGACATTTGTTGTTTGTATTATGTTTGCATATGTTATGCTACATTATATTGTGTTAGATTATTTAGAATGTTATTAGATTATTTAAAATGTTGGATTATGTTGGCTTGAACTTAGACATGAGCTTATGTTTGGGCTTGGGTGGGTACGGGGAAAACGGGGACAGGGGTGAGGATTATAAATTTACCTGCGGACGGGAATGAGAATGAAAATTATAACTGTTAACAGTGGTGGACCGGAGATGGACAAAGGTTTTTGAAACGGGTATGGGAATGAAAACTATACCCCCTGCCCCTGTTTCGGTCCATTAACATCCCTACTAGTAGGGTGTTCACCCTATCCTATGGGTAGAAAATATAGTCTTTCATCTTTTTATCCGATACTTTGTGAAAGAATTTTTTCTTGGCCTACCCTACCCAATTAATCGGGTAAGAAGTCGAATAAGAAATCGGGTAAATACTTTTGTAGGTATTATTTTTTGAATCATTTTAACAATTTAATTAAATAACATGCATCAATTTAACAGCACAATAAATCAATAACACTAAAACCTATACAACAATACAACAACAATTACAATAAAATATAAAAAAACATGAATATCAATCCATCATAATTGTGACACAAATACAATAACAATTATTTTAAATTTAAATCATATGAAATACATTAAAATCATAACTGCTCCAATAGATTACCAGTTCACCACAAATTATGTAACACACACAAAAAACATGTCCATATTTTCGCAACTCAAACATTTACAACAATAACAATGTTATAATATAAATTATACCACATAAATACTCTTATAATTACTAAAAAAAATATAAATATATTTTTTACAAGTAAGGTAGGGTAAGAATGCAGAAATTGATGAGTATTCTGCATTTTTACCCGATTTAATCAAAAGACCAAAATTCTTCCGCATTCTTATTCGATTTTTGTGGCTAACAGCTCCGTAAGATATGATAGGATCGAGTAGAGCAAGAAATTGTGGCTAATCGAAAATTTAGGGCATGTTTGGTTTGCGTTTCAAAAAATAGTATCCGAAAATAATTTTTTAAAAGAGTTTTAAGAAAGTGGTTTTGATATTTTTTGAGATAAAAAACTTGTTTGGTTGCTCCATTAAAGAAGTGAGCAAGAAGCCAATGTTGTAATTCTTGAGGATGATTCTTTGAAGAAAGAGTTTCATAAGCAAGTGCACGAGACTCTTTGACTTTCAACCTCCAAAGAAGAGTGAAACTGACCCCATTTTTATTGACCAATAAATGATAACTGTCAAGTTCGCAGAATGACTGATAGAACCAATTGAATATGCTCTCGAGACATGATCGAAGTTCGATCCATCACTTTGGGGAAAGAGATAGACTCCCGGTAAGTCATAGTTGGGCAAATCCCAGAACATAGTATGGAGATATTAAGACGACTCTCTTACATAAACTTTATCGAGGCTTTATGCAACAACCCTTTAACTATACCTACCTTTAATAAAGAGTATGACATTGTTAAACAAAATTTTTCAAAGTTCTACTTGTTTCCAAAATTTTCAAAAAAAACTTTGAAAACAAACTACACTGTTTTCTGTTTATTTGACTCAAATCTCATTTTTTTTTTTCAAAATTTAAGAACAAAAATAATAAACAAACAGATTTTGAGTGTTTTTAAAATTTTGAGAACAAAAAATTGTTTTCCAGATAATAACCAAACATGGCGTTAAACACCCCCCAGAAACTAGGCATCAAATGGAGGCTAATCTACAGGGTTGTGCAAAATTTTCATAAGATGCATCTATGAACGTACTCACGAGCAAACCTCAATTTATACATCACTAATATCCTCAGGGCACCCCTACAGTATAAAAGTAAAAGCGTGGGTTTTAAATCCCACATAAAAAAAAAATCTCAAATTTAAAGATCAATAATATAATATAAGTTAAAAATAAAATTTACGACAATATAGTCAAACAAAATAATTTTTTAAAGAATAAACCAATAAAAAAAATTAAAAATTTGGACCCAAAAGTCCAGACCACGTCACACAATCACATTTATTAAAGTATAAAAAAATATTAACAAAAAAAAGTGCTGCCAAAATTCATTTTTGTCTCCAAAAAAAAAATTAAACCAAACACATTATCTATTTCTCTTAAACTTGTTTTTTTTATTATTATTTGAACGCAAAACATCAATTAAATCATTTATTCTCATTAATTTTTTTTTTTTGATAAAGTTTTTATTTGTAATAAATAAAATATACCAAAAATTTAGGTGAAAGTTACGTAGATAAATAAGTAAAATTCAAAGATAATAAAATAATCCTAAAGAAAGATAACAATGAATTTATTTATAATAAAGTCAATCATTTAATACCACATTTTCGATAAAGAACATATAAAACAAAGAAACAGAATATTAAAATATTAATGAAGAAATTAATTTTATTCCTATAAATATTTATGATCAAAAGTCATATTATTTATCAAGAAAATATATTAACAAAATTTGAAGAAAAAAAATAATAGCAATCTTATCAAAAAGTAAAAATAATAGATTTTAAATTAAAATTTTATTAAGAAAAATAAAAAAATTCTCATTGGTCATTGCTTTAAGCCCCAAATGTTGTTGAGTCCTCGGTGAATATCCTAACCCTAACATGAATTAATCGAGATGCACGTAATGTGATTTCAAGCCTCCCATAAGACTCCATTCGGTTGCCAAGTAAATAGAAAATAAAAATGAAAATTTGGACCGCTAACAACCTGATCTCCGTCTTCAACTTCTGTTGATAATATTCCAATACAAGTTATCGACAAAAACCTATTGATACAAGTTCCAGATTCTTTATCACAAGACACAAACTTTGAACCATACATAAGGACATACATCTCAATCATTACCTCTTCAAAACAAATGTGGGAAAATTTACAGTGTGTCCACTGTTGGATCCAATTTATCTAAGCTTCTGGGCCACAAGAGGACTCTTTGAGCTTGTTAATGTGCATCCTGTCAATTAGGGAATGCGTTTAGTTCTGCAAGAAACCTTTGTTGGCATAAATACCAGTGTGCTTGAACCAGACGAGACAAACAAATCCAACAAAAGATGAGATGTACAGAATAAGGAAGCAGACATGTCCAATAATTTGCAACATATAACAGCGTCGCGAAACAATATATAAAATTCCAAGGCTCACCATACTGCAATGGCCTGCGTTGTTGATTAGAAGATACATTCGTGCCTTCACTTGACTTCAGCTTGCTTTCCTCGTGCTTCTTCCTCTTTCCTGAAGAGCTCAAAGAACCTTCAACTAGAGAGCGAGAGAGAGAGAGAGTCAAAGAGAGAATGGGAACAAAACAGTGATAACCAATATGGTATTGAGCAGTGAAAATCTAATAGCTTGATACTAGTTTCTTCTAGGAATAGGAAATTATGATCATTTGAAGTGCCACACAAAGGACTTATAAGCACAATGGGACATTTTTTTTTCCGATAACAAACAACAATTTTTACTAACAATAGAAGTAAGAAATCTGAAACAAGTGGTACACAATCCAACCAAACGTGGACAAGCCGTCTAATCCATTGATAAATCAGACATGGTTTTTAGCTTCCGATCAACATATTTGTGCAGTACAAGTTCAACTTTTGCATACGAATGAGATGAAATTCTTAAAGAACAACCACGTTATATTCTCTATTACACGTGCAAAATATTTCATCCTATTTGAAGCTATTTAACCTTAGCATGTACCCAATCTTAGTGATATGTAAGATATATAGGGGTAACCACATACTTATGACTGAATGAGCTAAAACAGAGAAATGTCCCTCCCCCTTGCAAAGGTAAAGAAAAGAGACCCGAAGAAAAAAGAAGGTTAAAAAAATTATAAGACTTCCAAAATGTCAGGAATTTGATGTGTGGGTTTGCAGTATCACACCACCTCGTATCCTCAGTGACAGGCACAACTTGAAACAATTTTTTTTTTTTTTTGGGTAAATAATTTGAAACAAGTTAAAAAGACAGTATCCTAATGGCAGTTTGGAGAAGCATACTCGTACTTTGACAGCCAAAAACCATCTTAAAATCTGAGTCAGCCCCCCAATGGGTTACTGACAAGATATACATCTGAATGAAAAGCCTGATTGACCAAACTGTTATCTGACTTATGACCATCACGAGAAGGAAAGGTTGGCTCGGTTAGGAATGAGGCTTAAATTAACAACTAAAACCCATAACATCGCTGTCATACCTTGCCATTCCCAGACCACCTTAGACTCACCCTTCACCATCTTTGGGAACCGATCTAAACGAGAATCTTGCTGAACCAAATCCTCAACCTACAAAAAGAACAGGGTAATTATCATAAACACTTAAACAACTGGTGTTGCAACACACACCTTTAGATAAAAATTAAAAGAGGACCAAACAGGAGAGATCATATGATTGATATCCTCATAATGAGCAACCAAGCTTCCTAAAACTCAACAGATTAATTAAAACCACCATGATTTAACTACAACAATTTTTTATTCAGTTTAAGCATGTCTATTGAAACAATAGACAAAGTGATATAGAACAAGAAGTATGGATTTCTATATTTCTATATTTTTATTTTTATTATTTTGTTGGAATAAGGGTTTGGTTAGGAATATTCTAGAGCTGCCTAAAACCTTGACCATTTTCCTAATTCATTAGACATATGTTTTATTGTTTTAGGTAACTTTTTTAAAGTTAGGGATTTGTCTCTGTTTTGGTTAAGGCTTAGGGTTTTGGGGACTCCTATAAATTGCCCAATGTACTACAATTCTACTTAGTTGATTGAATAATATACATTTTTTAGAGATATTCTCTTGTTCTTTACTCTGTGGATTTAGAGTACCTTTATTCTATACACTGACGGTGATCTCTTTGTATTCCGTTTACCGCTGCATCAATTGGTATCAGAGTCTTGTTTGACTTAGCATGATCAGCGAAGTGGGACAACTTTCCCCGTGACGGTGATTATGTGAAAAGGGTTCTTCTGAGAGCCAAATTCTTGATTCGTCAACAACAACAGCAGATTACCAGCATGCCTTGCAAGAACTGCAGGCTATGGTTGGTCAGTGGGCATTGGGTCCAAACCAGTATCTTGATCGAGAGCGAGTACAAAACGGCGATAGGATTCGTGTTCAACCCTTTCAAGATCGTCTTTCTGTCTATTCCATAACTATTGCAAATCTTGTTGATGATGATAAGTATTATGCAGGTATGTTTGATAGCTATCTATTTCGTACCTATTGCAAATTCTGTTGATGATGACAAGTATTATACAGGTATGTTTGATAGCTATGATTATGCTAGGTATTATCGAAGACGTGATTATAATTCTAGATATTTATTTATGAAAGTTAACCTACCAAGTTTTGATGGTTGCGTTCATAAAGAACATTTTCTAAATTGGTTAGCCAAAGTTAAAAAATTCTTTGATTATCATGAAATTCCAGAGAAGAAAGTGGGGCCAGTAACATATAAATTAAAGAGTCAAACTTATGATTGGTGACAACATGTGAAATTGTTACATGCAAGTCAACAGAAATCTAAAGTTCATTATTGGCAAAAGATGAAGCGATTGTTAAAAGAAAGATTTGCACCTTAATATTATCAAGAAGATGAAGGATACACGTATGATGCATATCAATCAGTGAGGCAATCTTTTTCACGTTATAATAATTATTCAGCGACTTGAGTCTCATATCAAAATAAGGTTAGTGTGGAGTTTTCAAATACTTTGTTGGATCAGAAAATTAAAGTGAAAAGTAATGAACTTAGTGAGGAGACCGAATATTCTTATGGTGATGTTGGGGAGCCTCTTGAAGGTTGTCAACATGAAAAACTTGAAAAAAAATACACAGCTGATATTATAAATTTTGAGAAGAAGAAAAACAACAAAATTTTGGTTGATTTCCATGAACCACATATTTCCTTGGTTTCAACGATATTCAAGCTTGGAGTTTTGGACAGGAATGGGACTTTTCCTCTTGATGAAAAACAACTGGATGTGTGTTAGGGCACACGTGTACTATATGCACCCTAGAAGAATTTCTAGAGAAATATCGCATCATGAAACAAAGTACAGGAACTCCATCTTTATAAGCATTAGGAGGTAAGTGCAAGATCAAAATGAGGCATCCGAGTTCCCTTTGCACCTGCACTGAACATTTTAGGCTGATGACTCTCAGAGGGAGATGATGAGATCATTTGGCTGGTTCCTAGCTTGGCACATGGTTAAAAGTGTAAAGTATGACTATTCACAACAGAAAACTGCTATGCTCAATCCCTTTCCAACAAAGTTGGGAACACTAACCACAATATATATTAGCCTGACAAAAACATTTTTGTTACATGTAAGTTTAACAACAACCCTACGAACACCATTTTAAGCACATTTTACTTAAAAAATTAACAAATAACACAATTTAGTGTAATGGGGTCTAGGAGGGAAATCTAACTCTAGCACTACTTGCACAAAGTGGTTGCCCTCGGTTCAAACCGAGAACCTCAAGGTTATTGGGCCGAATTTTAACTATAGAACTAGTACTTCCTGCAATATATTTTACTTAAAAATACCACAAGTATCATGAATATCAAGAATAACTGACAGGAATCCCTCCCCCCAAAAAAAAAAAAAATTATTCTTTTCTTAAAAAAGAGATTTCAGAATATATAAGAATACCATTTTCCATAACAATGGGTGCTTTCTTTCTCTGGGTGAAAGAAGATGATCTCGCAACCATGAGGCAACTACCCATGCTTCTTGCTCAACATTTACACCTTTTGACGTCAAGGCCTTCTCTTCAAGGATATCGCATACCTAGCACATTCGGCATTTGCACAATTTCAGGCTATTATATTGTGACATTCAGCAAGTCTTATCAACACATATGACAAATTTAAAACGATTTCTTTTCACCTAGAATGAAGAAGAAATCCCCGTAGTCAAGGAAGAGAAGGCAAAAAGTCATTAGCCAAGTTACAGACAAGAATCAATTGAACCCAAGAACTGAAACATCAAGGAATTCGAGGTAAAAGGTCTATCTCTTTTTGGTAGGAAACAAAACTTTCATTGATTAAAAAAAGGTTTACAAGAAATCCACCCTACGATGATCCAAAAAGAGGAAAAATACATCAAAGAAATAAACAATACAACCCTGTAAAACGTGAAAAATCTACTAGTTACATGCAACTATCCAATCAATATTCAATACTAAGAAAATAAAAAGGCATATCCTGTTGCAGTCGAAGCCCAAAGGGAAAAACGTCTATCACCCATAAGGCACCTACATCCCACTTTCTAGCTTCAAATATACAACCACCCTTGTTGAAAGGTATGGAGAACCAACCATTTTCCTTTTTTACTCACTAGATTGGCCAATAAGCCACATTTTGTGTTGCAATCAACTTGACCAACGTCATAACATGCGACTAAAAAAATAGACAATTTTCAAATTGGGTGTGAGACATGTGTAGTGGACCAGATTTAAGTCATAACTGGGGGTTTCTTTCCAATTATTCTCAAAAAACCACTCTCTTCTGAAGCCAAGAGCCACATTTGTGTGCCATGCCTCATAATTACAATAATGAAAAAAGATCTATTAAAAAGCATACAGGTACATACGCACACGCACACACACCCAAAACTAACAACACGTGTTTTAACTTGGAGCACAAAACTAATCAATCTTAATGTCCTTTTCAATTAACTGGTGACGAATGATCCCTAAGTCGGCATGTGGACCAAGATGTCATTGAATGAAACGGTGATGGCTCCTACATTTTAAATCAGAAGGTGGCCTATACCAAGTTTAAAGCAGTCTACAAAATCAAACACCAAAATTAATTCAAATCATGGATGCTAAAAGGAAACAGAAGGTGGGCATATGTACCTGGTTGTAAAGCTGTTCAGCTCTAACTGATAGATAATGTCTTCGTCGGATTCTTAACAGTAACAATGTGCATCCCAAAAGCTGTAAATCTCAATATTGTCAAGAAGCTTTAACATGCTGATACCAAAACATAATCTTTGAAAGGCCGCTTTGGGTTATCAAATACCAATGCAGTAAATGGCACCAAAATTAAAGCATGCTCAGCAATCCACTGTCGGATGTAACAGGTAACTGGTTTGTAATGTTCCACTAATGACTCTGGACACTTGAACTCTTTGCTCCTATACAGGAAGGACAAGAAATAGCATGCAGAATGCTCAAGTCATTCCATTAGTGATCCAAAGAATAAAGATTCGCATACTTTGACATTTGAATAGCTGAAAATAAATTATAGCATACCCATTTATATTTTTCCTCGTCTCCAATAGTTTATCAACAGACTCCATTGCTCTTTGCTTGGCATGCACATATATCGCACTATCCAAGCCATAATTCTCCATTAGCTTAGAATCATCTAAATCATTCCACATTTCATCCTCCTGAACCTAAAAAAACAATGCAATTATAATACAGAAACTGATAACAGATTAACTTCAGCACTATTACATTTGCCAGCACAAGCAGATTAAGATTAAACAGAGAGAAAGCTAGAATATAATGTTATGGAGTTCAGAGGGTTCCAAAGCTTACAGACCCAAACAGTGCCAGTTCCACCGCACAAATATTGAGCATATGCTTCACAGACTTTTTTTACTTCCAATTTTGACTGCAGTTGCATCATGTAATAATTGCACGTCAGCAAATCATCCACATGATTTATAGCTAGATAATGCGTTTCCACCCTTACATGACAGAAATACCAAGCAAGTGTCATCACGCACAAGTTTCTTAGCTGTTTCATTGATATCTGCATCTTCTACGCATAACTTCCCAAGCTTTCTGTAGCCACGGGCACACTCCAATTTGCCTTCATGACATACTCCATTTCTTGGACAAGGCTCACATAAATCTGCAACAGTGGTCATTGGTTAGAAAGGGTACATCCAAACAAGTTTTTATTTTCTTTTTTATGGTGGTATATCCATACAGACTAAAGCATCTTCCTTGGTTACAATATGACTCAATAATGAAGAACTGATAACTAGACATGGAAATGCAAATGGTGACGAACTGCAGAGTTCTATTACCGCTTCTCTTTTTTCAGGAGTGAATAAAATACGCATCAAACTTCCACATAATGGTGGTCTCACTTTTACATGCCCTACCTTATAACTGTTAGGTTTTGACCAACTTATCGTAACTGCTCACTCAGTACATTGCTTACCAATTTTAATCTTGGAATACTCTTTCTTCGGCAATGAAGAAAATACGCATCAAACTTCCAGTTAATAAAAGATCTCACTGTTACACGCCATGACTTCACGCTTGGGTTTTGAAGTTTGAACAATTAATTATATCTGCTCAATCAGTGCATTGCTTACCCATTTTTCATATTTTCCAACATCTTCGGAGAATTTTGCTCGATACCCATAACAGTTACCAAATTTAATTGTATATGTTGTCGTTAATCAAAAAAAAAAAAAATTAATTAACGAATCAGAGGACTTACCGGATAAGGAATTGTCGAAACCTGCGTCGTTATCGCAGAAGGGTTTTGGCTGGCGATTGAGAAAGTTGACGAAGACGTTGCAGGTGATTGCTACTGATGCCGCAATGGCAACAACCGCGAATAGCCTCGAGAGCTCGCCCTTTGATGGGAAGAAGCTCGGCGATGGTTCTATTAAGAGACTGTGTGATGAAATCGAAGAAGATGATTTTGGGGGTTTGGGTTTAGAGTTTTGGGATTCTGATTTTGGGCGTGTTCTTGGAGTGAAAGACATTGGGAATTTGTGTTGTGATCACCCACAGCCGCAGGGTCACTAAACAAAGAAACTGTGGAGCTACGGAGGGAAGGAACTAGAGACCGGAGAGACGAGAGAGATCCATGATATTCATTGGATCCTATAAATTTACACTTTTTTGAATTTTAGTCGAGTTCAATAATCAATTATGAATACTATTGTGGTCTAAATTGATTTTTTTTTCAACACACGGATATATAAACCAATTTACACACACATCGACTAATCTTTCTGGGTTTACAGTCTAATCAAAAGCATATCATTTATGTTCAGACTAAAATATTTATAAATGATAAATTTTTTATAGACAAATACTAAAGTGTTATTAAAATTTGAATTCAGAACGTTAATTTTATAATTTGTCCTGTTATAAAAAAAATTAAGTTAATTTTTTAAAATATTAAAAAATTATTTGATTTAAACAAATTGAGATATTGTCAAGCTCAATTCAAAGTTACTCAACCCTTTAGTTTTGGAATCCTCGGACAAATTAGGTGAGTTGAGAGATTAATTTGAACTCAATTTTTTTTTATATTTCTTTCAATTGACTCAAACTTAATTCAAATTATAAAATCGTCGGTATGAATTCTAATTTTTAAAACTCAAGTTAAACTCGCATATATATATATATATATATATATATATATATATATTTTTTTAGGTGAAATGATTTGAGAAATATTCCCTTCCCAAATGCTTAATTATGTGCATCACAATCCTACACATTAATCTAACACAAAATATAATTGTCACATATGGAAGACTTAAGATGTTAACATCATAACCAACTTGGTTGATCAGACTCATCTTTTTTATAGGATTAATTATACTCAAGGTCACTAAAATATAAAATTTATTTTATTTTAGTTTTTAATATTTTAATTGTATTATTTTAATCACTAAAATATTAAATATATTTTTACGTAATCTCTCAAGTTGATAATATCTAAATTGTTAACGATTTTTTACAGCAAATTTGTTACGTAATACTTAAATTTGGGTAAAAAAATAATTTGAGTAGCTCTTTGACCAAAAATTGGATAAAAATTTGGTCAAGAACTATCCAAATTATTATTTTTTGCTTATTTATATTTATAATTATAATATAAAATATGGTAGACTTCAATAAACGCATTCAACTGTCACAGATTTATCAAGCAGTTATCAATATTTCTCTCAAAATTATTCACATCTATCTTTTGAATTCATCACTTTTCACTTACGTTGTATCGTATCTTTAGACACGAATTACCTCTAATATTTAGATATTACGTGACAAGTTTTTAATAAAAAAGGGTTAACAATCTGGAAGTAGATATTGCCTACGTCTGCTTGAGAGACCACATAGAAATATTTAAAAACTAAAATGATGTAATTGAAATATTATAGATCAAAATAAGATAAACTTTATATTTTGTGGACCCAATGTTTTATATAAATATAATTATACACGATATAAATCCGAATCTAATTACCTAAAGTGTATGTAAAAGGATGACATGTTGAAAAATGACGGGGTTACTTAAACGATAAGTAATAAACAAAGTAATTGTCACAATTTAACAACTATAATTTATTTAATTATTATTTGGATAAAATTACATTCACACCCCTAACATTTAACTTTATTATACAAACACTCTCTCACATTTTAAATATTATACTAAGATCCCTTGATATTTGAATACGTGTGATAGCCGCATCTATTTTGTCTAACAGACGTTAACAATTTTCTTAAAAAGACTGTTTTACCCTTGTATATCATTAAGATTAACTAATGTCTATATTAAATTTATCCAACTCACCCCTCTATTTGATTAAGTCAAAATAAATAAATTAAAAAAAAAATCCCAACCTCTAGATCACTCAAAAGCTCCAACGTCAACCCTAACTTTAATCATCTTCTTCCTCCATCCCTTGTCATTACCACCACACAAATCAAACCCAACTCTAATCATCTATTCCCCTCTCTCTTCCAGCACGCAGATCATTCCATTGCACCCAACCACCAGTCTCACTAACTCCCTTACGTTGTTGCTCCTCCGTCACCCCTACCCCCATTGCACCCTCCTCCACCTAAGGTCAGTGACATGGCTAATAGATGGTGAAAAAGGGTATAGGTAATGGAGATTTGGTGGTAGGAAGTGGTGGTTGAAACTTAGATCTGAAAATTCCAAAATCTCTCTCTCTCTCTCTCTCATTCTAGGACCATTGGTGAACTCGTATCTGAAAAATCTAAAGAACCTAGATCAATAAAAATATCTAAAAAGTTGAAAAATTAGGCTCTATAGAAATCGAACACTTATGAAATCGATCTTAGGTTTGAAAAATTAAACTTTGTCACCCCTCTAGTGTGATGTTGATGACTGAAAGGGGTGGGTAGCTGAGTTGGGTTATCGATTTTGCTGTGTGTTGGTTGTGCCTTGGAGGAGGTAAGTTCGGTTTGAGGTTTGGCAATGGTGGCTATGATGATGGGAACTACTGGGGTGGGAGTCTCAGGAGTTGGGATGGTGAAACTGGTGTGACGGGAGTGGCGGTAAGGTAATAGGGGTTGGTGGTTGTGGGCGGTAGATGCCGGGGGGAAGTGGTGGTAGTGGCGTTTACACATAATTTTAGCAAGATAAATTTGGTATAATCATTGAAATTTGATGAAGATTGTTGTTAATTCAAAATAAATTAAAATTATTAATTTAAGTGATAAGATTGAATTTAGTGATAAAATTATAAGGTTTAATTTTAATTAGGTGTTAAGTTTAATTTGAATTAAGTGTTAAATTCATTTAATTAAGGCCTGATTTGTAATTTAGTTCACTTGAGTTTTTTTTTTTGACCTCAGAACGGAGGGTATGATTGTCATTTTATTACTTTTGTTAATGACATCTATTATTTGACGAAATTTGGGATCTCAGTGTAAATTTTGAAATGTGAATGGGTGTCCATGTGATAAAATTAAATGTTAGGGGGTGTCAATGTAATTTATCCTTATTATTTTCTCATTCAACCCTATCGTATGTTTGGTACGATGGAAGAAGTGTGGACGAAAACAGAGGAGAAAAAATGGAGGGGATGGAAAGGTTTTCATGGTATGGAAGGGAAATACAGTGTAAAGGAAAATAGGAAGAAAGTTTAATCCACTATGCCATTTTTTTTCTTTCAATTTTGGGTGGAAAAGTGAAAGAGAAGAAGAGAATCTTGATTAAAGTTTAAGCTAAATTATTATTATGTCTTTTTGTCCATCCTTATTGTGCACAGTATTCTATGCCTATTTTATTTTTGATGATATCAACCACTTGAAACTCACCACTCTTTTTTTAATGTTATGATTTTAAAATTTAAATATTATTTTTAGTTTTGTATATTCATTTTTTTATCGAAGAAAATGCACCAATATTTAAATTTTTTTATATTATTATTTTTAATTAATAGTTACAAATCATTCAAAGCAAAATCAATTCGTAAAAAAAATAAGGAGATTAAAAGTTTTTTTAAATTAATTGAATTGATTTGTAATAAAAAATTTATTTAATATATTTAATGGTAGAATTATAAATTAGGCATGTATATTTTTTCTTTTCTTTCATTTTTTATCCAATTCCAAACGTTAAAAAAATATACCTTTTATTCCTTTCGCCTTCCCTTTCCCTTTCCCTTGCTTCCTTCGTTCCATCCTACGTCCGAAACGTACCATAAAGTATTCTCTGTCTTCGGAGGAACTGTCTGGTAAGAGACAGAAAGATTCTTCGATGGGCTCATAAGAGAGAGCACCCAATCGAAACTCTTGGGAATTTAGACGCATCATTCCGAGAAATCTGTCGGAGTTTCACTCACGATCCACCTCTTCCTGGTAGGTCTCCTTCTAAATTTTGCAACTTTTAGCCATTGATGAAACTTATGTTTTAGAATTGTAGCTGCTAAATTATCTATGTATATGCATCGATACATATATTTAACTGTGTGTAAGTGTGTTTGCTTATGTGCCTTTTAATGTCTAATTAGTAAATTTATGTGCATAACAACAGAAAGAGCTTGGATCGTTAGTGGAAGAGGTGAAATTAATTAGTATTTTAGGTTTTTGAACAGGTTTAGTGATTTGAATTAGCCCTGGAATTATAAAGATAAATTTAATGGACTAGATATTCTGTTTTATTAGTGAAACTTAGGCATTTGGCATTTGGGATGTATTGGCTAATTTTGAATTCTAGGTTAAGAGCTTGTGAAGCTTGATATTTTGTACATCTGAGGTGGGAATTGTTGATACATGACCAAGTGGGTAGTTTGAAAATGTAGATGGGCTATGTTTATGCTATAGATTTTGTCAATTAGTCGGGAATTTTCTATCTAAATGGAGTAGTTCAAGATGAATGGATAAATGCGAACAAGAGTGCTGATAGCACTATGTTTCTTCATTGTATGTCCTTAATGTGATATATGTGTTCTCAAAGGGGGAAATTAAACAATATACGAACTTGAGGCCAGGAGGCTAGCTCCTCACAGCGTATCTTTCTGATTTTTCTTTTTAGGAATGCTGATGTAATGAAATATGGAACACGTGTGTTGCAGTCGTGGATTTATTTTTATATTTTTGTTTTTTGTTTTCCAGTTGGTCCTGTTTTATGTTGTCTTTGCCCAACCAGGAAAGAAAAGAGGGACAAGATCGAAAGACAAAAAATGCTTGTTTAAGTTAATGTGACTCTGCACTGGCACAATGCAAAGAAGCTATTGACCTTGGACCCTCTTTTATATAGTGTCCAGCTGACTGCATTGGGTTTTAATTCATGCTGATCAGCACTTATTTCTGCCCTTGTATTACTGCTCCTACAATTTTGTCGCACTGCAATGCCTCATAACCGTGCTTTGCGAAAAGATCTGGAGGATCATATACATGTGTAATGAAATAGTGTAACGGAGCTTGTTTGGCATCAACATTTTCATGTTCTAATTCTGAAATGTTTTGGATGTAGACTGACAAATCTGTTTTTTTAATACAGTGTTGAAAAGTAAACCATGGCTATTATTGACTTGGATTCATTCTTTAGTTTCTACATGAAACCAATGATAGACTTGTTTACAAAAATGTTTCTAGAAAATTAGGGGTTTATGTTGAGTTGAGGATTTTTATTTCATGGAACTCCAATTGACAATCAAAGTAATCAGGGTTAAATTTATTGTCCTGTTGAAAGCAAACTTCTATTGTCAGTGAGTTTGATAAGTTCCCTATGATTTGCGCATTTTGATCTAAAATTACTGATACCTTCTGAAAATATCTAAGATTCCTGCTGTTAATGCACTTTTCTGCCTTCCTCCTACTCTGAACTTTTCTCGGTGATGCATTGAGAAAATAGTATATCAAATTCTCCAGCCAAGTAATCTGCAATGAAAAATGGAAAGATGAACATCAGAAATTCAGATTATGTATTTTCTTTTATGATAAGTAATTCAAGCACATTATGATGCTTTGATGAGGTCCAATAGTTGCAGGCAGCATTAACAACATTTAAAAATGATGTTTACCTGTTGTAGATTATCACATAATTTCACAGAAGATAAAATGTTCACAAATATTCATAAAAGATGAAATGTCACAAATTTTTTATTTGCAGTTGCTGTTTGGAAATTGTTGGAACTGGACCAGACCTAGTGCAAGATCTTTACACTATCTGGTGCCTCGAAAAACCGATGTCATGCCTTTTGGGACAATAGCGCCCTTTGATATTAAAAATCTGTTTTTGTCGTTCTTTTATATCGCACTATCTATATTTAACCAGATCACCTCTTCATTTCAGCTGTTCTCTTTTATGAGTAAGCAAGTTGATGATGGCAGACTTTCCAGGTTATTTGAGAGCTTGCTTGCATACTGGGAAGCTTGCTTGCTTAGCAATTTTGGTCTCAGGAGGGATTGTAATGCAAATACTGGTCAGTGGTGTTTTTCTTGTCAGATTCCATTAAAAATATTTGTATGCTTTCATATGGCATGCTGTTGTTCAAATCGTTGATGTTTCTGATTTTGCACTGCATTATGTGGCAGGCATGTGCTTTGTACGATAATTGGTGGCCAATGTTAACAGGTAAGTGAACATCAATTTTTCTTGTGTTGTAAAGGATGATGCCTTATTAATAATCTGTAAAAAATCTTAAATTGTTCTTTGCATTTGATTGCAAAATTTCCACCCCCCCTAATGTGCAGTTAAATTACAGTGATCCCTCCTGACATTTGGAAAAACAACAGGGCCACCCCTTGACATTTCGAGGGAGCCCCTTACTTTTCACTTTTCAGTAGTTGTAGCAGTCAGACTCCTTTCTCAAGGGCATGTGTCTAGCAAAATAATCCTGAAATTAGACCAATCAAATGAGGGTATATAAGTCATTTCACTGTGAAATTATCTGGGGTGTCATTTTAAAAATCTTCGTGGATAGTCGTGTTGGTATTGCAATTGTCATAGGGTGCTGGTGTAATTAAATATTTTAAAAACTGACTGAAGAAAGCTCAATTTCATATGACAATTGCTAAGATCTTCAGAAGGAGCAATATGAGGGTGAGACTTACCAATACCTCATGAATATCTGGTTATTCAGTTACCATTATGCCAAGTGGTGGCCCTTAACTTATATTTATTGGTGAAAATCAGAAAAGAAAGCAACATTGGGAAAAAAGTAAAACAAAACAAGTGACGTGACTGATGTGAAAAAGTAAAACATCTCACAAACTACCGGAGGCATTTAACTGTTTCGTGGGCAATCCTTGACCCAACAAATGTAGAATATAGTATAATTTCTCATGAAATAACAAATGCGCTCAACTGTGATATCGGGCAATGTTTGTCAAGACAAGTGTGGAATAATATGGTCTCTCATAAAATACGAAATCTGTTTGACCGTATCAATGGACACTGCTTCTTGAACTTTGTCATGTCTTGAATTGCTCTTCATTGCACATTGCTTGCCTAATGAAATCATTTCTTATTTCTCGGATTGTTTTGATTTGCTATCTTGCTCGTGTAGAAATGATGTCTGCTAATAAGAATTTAAGGCAAGTGAAAATGGCAATTTTAAATTGGTAATCTTCATGAGGGCAAGTCCATCTTGGCTCGAGTCTTCCCATGAACTTGAGCACTGTCCTCACCTAACTATTGGCTGGATATTTCCTTCAAACTAGGAGACCTGTAGATCCCTGCTAGCTTTCATGTCTACAAAAATCTAAAGAAGATAGCATTGTTTGTTCAATACTTTAGGTTTCTGATAGCTGTGTTGTCTTGTCTTGTCTTCTTGCAGTATTAATGTATGTGCTTCTTCCCATGCCTTTGTTGTTCTTTGCGGGGTCAGACACTTCTTCTTTCTTCTCTGAGTCTGGAAATAGGTAAGGCCTTTTCATTCAAAGTAATTGAGTGATTAGATTGCGCCTTTTTTTCATTTTTCTCTTGCTCATAAAAACAACCTTTCGATCTCAATCTTGCTGGTAAATCAGTTGGGTGGATGTAACTAAGTTCTTGACTGGAGCTTCAACCATTGGGAGCATCGCAATACCAGTTATCTTAAAACATTCTGGTGTTATTGGTTGGGGAGCCCTGGCTCTGGAACTCTCATCCTTCTTCACATTTGTTTTAGCAATCTTGTGTTTCCTTGGGACAAGTGATAATGATGGATACAGCATGTTCTGAGACATGCTGCCATCCCCAAAGGAAAAATTTCCCATTTACATTTGTGTAAAAGAAGCATCGATGCCAGTTATTTTCTACAAGATCTTTTATTCATCTTTTCGTGAGCATTGCCTTCGTGTATAAAATGTTGTTTCTTTGACTGAACAATATTCTTTTGGGTCAGTGATTATCTTTGAAATTTGTTGTGTGAGACTGCTGAAGTCAATATTGCCTGGTTTGTGTCCTTTAGGGGAGGATATGTTCTGGTTAATAAGTAGTTGCATCATGAGCAAGGGCAATGTAGCCCACTTTATTTGCTATAGAGCAAAATAGTCTCTCTGCTTGGAGGGGTAAAGTTACGTACATTTATCCCTTCCCAAACCCTGCAGTGATGGGAGCTTCGTGCACTGGGTATGCCTTTTTACCTGTGAAAAGGGCAGTGCAGCTCCTTTCTGAGAAGTTCTATGCCCTTCATATAATTAGACACTGCAATGATGAACACTGAACACGGTTGGGTCAGCAAATAAGCAATGCCCCTCAATCATCAGAGCTTTCTTGTGGATGATTATGCATGACAGTTATTTATAACACTTATGAGAAGTTTTCAAAATCAAGCTATCTGGTTGAGCCAATTTGTTCATGGAAATTATGGATCATTTATAGAGTAAATGATGTATTTGGGACTTCATGCAAACCGCCTCTCCGTATGAGGGTGACCCCTCAGATTATTTTTTTAACTTTACAGTGATGGGAGCCTCCTTTAATGACTATCTTGATGAGGGCCAATTTCTGCTTGTACCCACCACAAAGCTCAAAAAGACAACTAAAATGAAGTTACTGGGAGAGTGCCAAAAGACCGAACAACGAGAAGAATGATGATTTCGCAGGTTTTCAGCTCAATATTACAAAGCCAATGGCTGAAAACAGCATCAAACATTGCTATTTTAGATATATGCAGAGTAAGAAATTGAAAGATATTTGCATTGTTCTTCCAATTCATCAAACTAATCAACAAAATAGCAATGTTGGCTTGGTTTACAGAAGAATGGATAGTTACTGGGTGGTGGGTGGTTGGTTGATAGGTGTCTGGCTAGTAAAAAAATCATTGATGAACGTTGCGCATGACTTGATCAATTCAACTCAAGGTTCGGTGTTAATATTAATAGAAGTTGTTTACCCTCCTATTAGCGAAAGAACCATTGGTCCTGTAATGTAATTATTTTTAGTCGTATATTTAAACATAATAGAATAAATTATTTACTTGTTTATTAACGTGTAGTTGTTAGATTGGATTCTACGATTAAATATATGTCATATTTGATTTTTTGGTATATAAAAATGTCATAATATTAATACAAACAAAGATATTATAATCTAATCAATCTCTTTGTTAATAAAATATAATAAATTTATAATATTATTAGATGTACAAATATTTAGGAGCAAAATTTTTTAAGCTCAAGTATAAATAACAAAAGAAATGTCTAAAAAGGCTTAGAGAAATACTTAAAAAAATGACTGATTGAATACTCTATAATAATTAATTATTTAATTTAATTATAAATATAATTTAATTTTTTTTAAATATCCATATAATGAAATACAATACAATTCAAATCTCAAAAGATAAATAAAATGACTTCTGTTATTCATGGTTGAGATTTCTTTAAATTTTACTTTAAAATTAATTTGACGATTAATATTAACATTCCAAATTTAATAAGGAAAATAGGGCCCGATGAGTGTGTATGGAGTGATTTTTTAAAAGTGTGTTTAATATTTATAATTTATCATAAGCATTTTTTTTAAAAAAATAGTGTTTGAAAATCGCTCCACCAACACCTCTACCACCCCCACCGCCCCACCACAATCAC
Source organism: Ilex paraguariensis (assembly GCA_963454935.2). Lineage (NCBI taxonomy): Eukaryota > Viridiplantae > Streptophyta > Magnoliopsida > Aquifoliales > Aquifoliaceae > Ilex > Ilex paraguariensis. The sequence continues at coordinate 415,058 of CAUOFW020006035.1, read as the reverse complement.
CATTACTACTACCACCACCACCCCACCGCTACAACTACCATTGTTGCCACCCTATCACACCCATCGCCCGACCACATCCGTCACCGCCACTGTTATTGTCATCCCACCATCACCTCTTCTATAAAAATTGTCATCACCACTGTTATCGCAACCACTACTATTGTCACTCTACCACCGCCACCCCACTAATGCCCCACCACCATCACCGTTGTCGCCACTTTATCACCATTGTCATTATCCCACCATCGCCCCCATAGTCACACCATCATCGTCACCATTGCCACACATAATTGCTACCATCACAACTAATCGTCATTATCTATCAATTATCACAGTTATCATCGTGTCCCACCACTATTATTGTTGCACACCATCACTATTACCGCTCGCCCCTACTACAAGTGGTGTTTAAATTTATTTTTCTCTCATTTATTTTTATAATTTGATTTTTGATATAAATATAAATATATTTATTATTGACTATTTTTTTTATTACTCCCTACCTTCAAACACAAAAAATAATTAATTACTATTATTTAAAGTAAAACCAATATTACCTGTGTGCGTGCAAGATCCTACACAATATAAAAAATATTGAGAACATATCTCTCCCCTGGTGAACTTTGAGTGAGCCGGTTGAGTGGTCAAACACGCTGCTTGAGACAGCCTGCAAGGTACGGTGGCAACCTGGAACGACAAAGGAAGATCCTGGGAAAGGAAGAACGATCCTGTACGTGTGAAAGGTTTTCCTGGAATAAAGAGGAACAAGTTAGAAGGGTGCCGGAGTGTGTTTCGGCGTATCCCCTCCGACGGTCTAGTCAGTCTTTGAATGGGAGAGAGGAAGAAGAAAACACTGAGAAAATCTGTATTGTAGTAGAGAGTTTGTGATTGCATACCCGCTTTGCCTTTTGGGAGGAGTATTTATACCTTAAAAGCTCATGATTGCTGTCAGTGTGGTCAGTAGGTGATCATCAGACACAGGTAGCGTGTGTATTGATTTGATGAGGAATGTCTTCTCTAATTGACTGCTCGGGGTCCCGAGCAATCAATGCTGAGTCGTCGGGATGTCGACGGTACAATATGCTCCTTTCGGGAAGGATGTAATAAATGCTCTGTAATAGGAGCATTTATTGCCTTTCATATCCGAACCTTACCGCATTGAATGCGGTCTCGTCAACAGAAGGGTGCAATTAATTGTTTGCTTTCCCAAGCCATGTGTCAGTAACGGCGTGCAGTTTGTCTGTCTTTGATGTGACATCATTTGTCACACGTCCATCCCTTATTCGCTGTGATTACTGTATTCCGGTATGTTCTGACATTACTTGTGTAAGATGAGGTCATGATGAATAGTCTAGACTGGCATAGGCTGATGACCCATACGTCAGTAGCTTTATCCTGGAGTAGAAGAAGCGTCCAGGACGGAGTAACTCTCGGCACCGAGGAAAGGCTCACCTCGGGGACCGAGGGTGATATGTTTCCGAGGTACATGGGTGACCGAGGACACGTGTTGTTGTATAATACACCGAATGCATGATCCTATATGAGAGGTACCTCGGGGGCGAGGACCCTCGTTGCCGATGGTACTTAAATCCGAGCAACACTGTTCCAGCAAATCCGAAGACACGTGTCTTCATCATAGGACTTTTCAGAAGAGTCCCATCAACCTGCTACAAACTTGGGTGGGCGGCAAGCTTTAAAGATAGAAGACTTGGGCGGCAAGCAACAAACAGCATGCAGTCGACGGCGTTAGTCAGGTTATCCTTTTCTCTCCTGCACAGAAAATCAAGAAATAAAAAATGTCTCTCTCTTCAAGAAAACAAGCTTTAAAGATAGACGTAATGTCCATGGCAGACATCGAAGCATCCGCAAGAAAACTCGGAGTCGACATCTCTTCCATCGACTTGGACTCCATAGAACTACCTCCCGATGAAGATTTTGGCATCGAAAGGTACGCACACATGCACACTTATTTTATATATCTAAGCTTTAAATATTGGCTTGTTCATTCATTTATTGAAAAAAAAAATGATTTGCAGTGATGATGATGAAGATGTGTTTGGTGATAATGATGATATTATACTCGATACGGCTTTTGGGAACGCAATTGTTGTGGATAACCTTCCGATGGTTCCACCTGAGAAATTTGAGAAGCTTGAACGTGTTATACGAAGAATTTATGATGGAATTGGTGTGACGATTAAGACTGATGGATTTTGGATGCCAATCAATCCAGAGACTCAAGAAACCCTAGGTTATTGTTTCATCGAGTTTCATACTCAACAGGTATTACTTAATTTCTTGACCAATTATGTTAAACTTTTGTTGAATATCTTGAAGTTGTTTGGATTAAGATATTATAAATTAACCATCACTATCAACCTTTTCTAAGTATTAATTAATTGATAAAGGATGTTCACTAACAAACAATGCACGAGTCAGCAAGCAATTTTGATGAAGGTGTCCGTGTTGTACACTTGTATTGAAGTTAGCAGAATAATAGTTGTGGATTTCTTATCAACTCCAAAATTGGTAAATGAAGGAAGAAACACACCAAAATTGATATTAACTTAATGAAAAATTTCAGCCGCACCTCTCCTAATTTACTATATTTTCAAGAATACTCCTTCTATTATCAAAAATATCACTGACACCCGTTCTAATTTATATTTAAATATCACTAACACCCCTTATCATTAAATTACCATTTCAAAAAAAAACAAAAATTCATCTAAAATACCAAAAATGTCCCTACATAAACCTCAAGTAATTTTTTTACATAAAATTTTATTAAAATTTGAGCTGATTAAAATTTATTTTTCTACATATTAAAATTTGAACTAATTAAAATTCGATTGAAACTGATTAAATTTTATTTTTTTTAACGTATTAAAATTTGAGCTTATTCAAATTTATTTTTTATGTATTAAAATTTGAGCCAATTTGAACTATATCTGAGTTATTAGCGCCAATTAAAATTTGCTTTCAAGTCGATTAAAATTATATTTTTTTATTTTTTAAAATTCGTGTTAATTAAAATTTAATTTATTAAAATTTTAGTCAATTAAAATTTAAAATTTTTTATGTATTAAAATTTGGACTAATTAAAATTCAATGCGAGTGAATTAAAATTTGATTTGAGTCGATTAAAAATAATTTTTAATTGGCTCAAATAAAAATTTAATTAGACCAAATTTTAATACGTAAAAAATATAAATTTTAATTAACTTGAATCGAATTTTAATCGGTTCCAAATTTTAATACGTAAAAAAAATAAGAAAACAGATGGGGTCTTATTGAAGATATGCTTATTTAGAGGGGCGTGAATGAAGTTTGTCCTCAAATATATCATAAGTAATTTAGTAAAATTGTATTCTAGTTAATATTTTTAATCTGACAAGGGTGTCAATAAAAATTCAAAAAATAGAGGGGTGTCCTTGAAGATATGATAAACTATAAGGGGTGTGGTTGAAATTTTTCCTTAATTTAATTATTTGCACATCGGTGGTATTATCCTTGGATTCGATCACTCTGAGTATCTTATTGTAGCTATTGTTTATGTTTGCCATTTTAGGAGGCTGAACTTGCTATGAAGGAGACAAATGGACGTAAATTGGGCAGCAGACACACTATTTTGGTGAATTTATTGGACGAATTTGACAGGTTTATGAATGTTCCAGAGGAATGGACACCTCCGGAGGAAAAACCATACACTAGCGGAGTGAGCATTTGAATTCCATTACACTTCTTGTTCATTTCCTTCTTTTAAGATTCTCAATCCTCATAACACTTTATGTTACATCATTAGTCTTATTTCTTGTGGTTGATTTTGTTTTATACAAATTTTCACTGTTAAAAATAGAGGATGATTAGCCAAATAAAAAAGGATGTATAATTGCACATTAGTAAAGCCTCAGACAGGCGGGATTAAGAATGTTGACATTGAATATATAAGACTTTGAATCTGATTATTTGATTTGTTTTTTTGCCAAATTATAGAGGGAAAATTTACAACAGTGGCTTACCGATTAAAAAGCTCGTGATCAATTTGTTATTCGTGCTGGATTGGATGTGGAGGTCTATTGGAATGATATTGGACTACTGAAGCCCGAGCTTGTTCATGCTCTCAAAGTATGCAGATTTGTTTATTTTTTCCCCTAACTGGGAATAGATGTTGGTAAATGGTAGACCTTCTTTCCTTGATTTCAATCAACAAAAAAAAAACTATTTATTTATCAGAAACAAAGATATCTTTCAGGTTATATAACAACGCCTATGCTGTTCATGTGCTTAGTAGTAGCCCATCTACTAATAGATCCTGTGATCATTGAGTGTGAAGTTTTAACTAATCATCGTATTTGACATTTGGGAATGGGATATAAAGGCATAAATGCTCAGGATTGGAATTATTCATATGACCTTTTCTCTCTGCATACATACACATGCATGATTTAGATTCTAAATTTTGTTTACCATGCTTGTCTGCTGTGTAATAAATGCAATATGAAATGAAGACCAACCATTAACTGTGCTTACTTAAAAATTCAAGATACTTCTTTATGATGGACTAGCATTTCACATTCTGTCATAGGAAACTAAATGAACTTTTGTATGTCATTTTCTTTTTTGTTTAAGATTTTGGAAGCCCCCCCCCCCCCCCCCCTCCCCCTTTTTTTCCTTTTGAGAGCAAGAATCTAAAGCAAGGGAATTCCTGATCCAAATTAAAATTTCCATAACGAAGTTAGCTGCCCCTTTTGTTCATGAGGTTGGGAAATACACTTACATAATTGCAAAATACATGTACACATGCGCATTGATCACTTTTTTCAGTTTATCCTGGGTACCACACACTATTGGGTGTATCCACAATTGGGCTAATATTTTTCCATTCCATATAGTTCTAATTTACAATTAAGTAGGACTGGCAATTTCTTGATGTATCCAGTAGTTGTTTGATCGCAGTTGATGTCGATGGAGCCTGATAGCAGTTGAGGCCCTGATGTTGCTTCGCTGGAGCCTAGTGGTGGTAGTGCTACTGCCTTCTGTTCAGTGTTATGTGATTTAGGACAAAAAAAGTCTCAAATTCTGTACAAAATATAATTTATGTAATTTAAATTTTAAATGGGCATTAAACCTTCCGATTTTTAAAAATCGTCGATTCACGGTTTTCCGGTTTATTACAATTTCTTTGCCTTAAGCGGTTCAATTAGGGGAATTGGACCGGTCAACAGTTCGGTTCGAGATTAAACCGATCGGATCGTTCGATTCGATCCGATTCTGATAACACTCGAAGGGTACAATGTACAATTCGCCCTTACAGAGAGAAAAACAAGACCACTGTTCTGCTCTGCACTTTGCTTTTGTAGAGACAAATCTATAGCTTTGATCAGCTCTCTGAAGAAACCATGAACGAACGACAGCGATCGATCCTCCTCAAGTCCTCATCTCGATTCCCACCTCCCCAAGGTGCTTACCATCTTCCAAACCTCTTTGCACTGTTAAAGTCTCATTGATTCTAATTTTTTGTTTTCAATTTTTTGGAATTTGATGTTTTTAAGGAGTGAGGCTATCCTACGGTACGGCGGGGTTCAGAGCCGATGCTTCGGTGCTGCAATCGACGGTGTATAGGGTTGGGATATTGGCGGCGCTGAGATCTCTGAAGACACAGTCAGTGATCGGATTGATGATCACTGCTTCGCATAACAAGGTGTCCGATAATGGAGTCAAAGTGGCTGATCCGAGTGGTGGAATGTTGGCTCAGGATTGGGAGCCCTTTGCTGATTCCATTGCCAATGCCCCTGATCCCCAGAGTTTCGTCCAGGTCTCGATCTATTCTTTACTCTCTCTCTCTCTCTATCCTTTACTCTATCAATCTATACACACGCATATATGTAACTGTGGAGTTATATGCGATTTTGTCGCTATTTGGCGACAAATTGATGAAGAAGAGATTGTGTGTGTGTAGTTGTTTGAGGGGTTGAGGGATGAGCAACTAGACCCTTTTAGTTGTTCTTCTTTTGGTTTTAGGCTTGGGGTTGTGTAAAATCGAACACTGTAATTTTAATGTCGTCTTGGGTTGGGGTTATCTTTCGCACAAACGGTGTATGCTTTTTGTTTAGCTTGTGGGTTGAAGGATGGGAGATGCAGCCCTCTGAATTGTTGAGATTTCTAGGCTTTCCGCCGGTTTAAATTTTGTGAAATTCTGGAATTTATATATTATGCTTCACTTGTTTTGAGTCTAAATGAATTTGCATCGGGAAAATGTGATACAATAATCAGTAAGGCGACTGGTTTAGTAGTTGAAATTTTGCTTAACAGTCGGTTTCGGTTCGAACCTGAGTGCTGCTATCTCCAGAACTCTCGGTAAATAAGCAAATGTTATTTCTACACAATCAAATGCCTGAAGTTGCTGATGAATTTTCTGTCTGGATCTGGAAAGGCTGCCCCTCAAAACCAATGGAACATATTTGTGCATCTCTATATTCAGATTTTAGAGGCACATGTATAAGCATGCAGGTTTTGTCACATTTGATGCAAGGAGAATTTGGTCTTAATACAACTTCTCATTGAATGAAGGAAAGTTCGGTCTTCACACAACCTCAATGGTTCACAGTTCAATACTTTGGTTGACCTTTCAAGTTATTGTGTGCATATCAAGTAAGTTTGGGGTGTATGTGCTCCTTTTTCTTTTATCATTTATTGATTTCATACCCTTTTTTGGATTGTTGAAGCAGTTGATATGTGACTTTGTGAAGAAGGAAAACATTCCACTAGAGGCAGTAAAGACCACAGGGATACTAGTGGGAAGAGACACAAGGCCTAGTGGAGAGTCTCTTCTTGAGGCTGTGAAAGAAGTATGGTTTTCCCTTAATAATCGTGTGCTTTGGTTGTCAACTGCTGGTTCGAATGCATGCATACATTCATAGTATCTGATTATCCTTAGCTGTTTTGGTTTAGGCCTGCAAAACATTTTTTTTTGGGGGGGGTATTTCACAGATCCTATTTTACATGCAACTAGTATATGATCTTGTGATTATTGTGACATAATTTACCTACCTTTATAGCTCTTTCTCCCTCCATCATCCATCTTTCCCTCTCTTTTCTCCTCTCCCATCAGTGCCATCAGCCATTTTTTGTCTTTGTTTTGGCACCCATATTCACAAGCATAGCATGAAAATTGCTTGTGCACGTCAATTGCTCATAGTGTGTTTGAGTAGGTGTCTGTGTGTATATATGGGAGCACATTTCAATAAGTTAAAGGAAGCTTAGACTTTGATGGAGGGGTGCTGGCCATGTGTATGTAAATTAAATTTTGAAATTTGGAGCCTATGTTTTTTTAGATAATGTATGATACATTTATATTTGATGTTCATTTCAAGGGAGTCAGTTCAATAGTTGGAGTTGTTGCCATTGACATGGGAATTTTAACAACCCCACAATTGCATTGGATGGTCCGTGCTAGAAATAAGGGAATGGAAGCATCTGAACTTGATTACTTCAACCAGCTTTCGGGCTCTTTCAGGTTAGTTTGAGCAAGGAATGTATAGTGACATCAAATTTGTCTTAAATGCGTATTATTACAAGATATATGAATATCTGTTCACATAATTTTTTAGGTGCTTGATGGATTTGTTACCCCAAGGCAATAAAACCAATGAAATGCATACAAAATTAATTGTAGATGGCTCAAATGGTGTGGGTGGGGAAAAGCTTGAAATTCTGATGAAGATGTTGACTGGATTAAATATGGACATTCGTAATTCTGGTAAAGAAGGTGTACTCAATGAAGGAGTTGGTGCTGATTATGTGCAAAAAGAGAAGGTTGTTCCATGTAGTTTTGGATCTGCCGATGTTGGGATAAGGTGAGTGAGTCACCTTCCTGTTGGTTCATCTATGTTGATGCAAATTATACTTTCAGGTTCTTACTTCAAGTACTTTCGTAGTTGCATCATACTTAAATGATGGAGAAAGGTTGAATAGTAACTCGTAACAGTATATAGGACTAGCTCTTTGCGCATGTCCAGTAGCTAGCTTGAGTGGCATATGCAGGAACTTCTATGGGGAGGTGCAGGATTAGAATGTTAGTAGGAACATGCATGTTTGTATTACTTCAAAAGGGAAATAAGAAAATAACAACATGGATTGGTGAATTGTAGCATTGTTGAGACTCTAGTCCATTTGCATTTTTATGTCATGTGTTGGCTCTGCTATGGGTGTTGATCTCTACATTGGACTTATTGGCCACATAACCCTGTTAAACATGTTTTTTCCTTGTTTTCTCTGGGTTTTTTTTTTTTTTTTGGGGGGGGGGGGTTGTTGAAGGGGGAGATAGTTCTAGTCAATTTGACTACAAAGTCTAGTTTTTTTAGTATTTTCTCGAACTACAATATAGACAAACTGGCTTTTTGATGAATGATTTTTAGTTGGGGCCAAAACCTTGTTGGTCATGCCAATTCCAATTCTAACCTTGAAACAAGGATCAAAATTCGTTTCGGTGCATTGTTTCAGTCACCTAGGAAACGGAAACATTTCGACGTGTTTTGAAAATGTTTCGACCCGTTTTGGAAATATAATGAAAAAAAAATAAAAATTTAACAATTATTTTTCCAAAATATATCAAAGTATCTTGAAATATTTCGAAATAATTGTGTAAATGTATTGAAACATTACAAAATACCTCAAAATATTATGAAATATCTCGAAATATTATAATTTCAATTCCATTATTGATTAGTTTTGGTCTCCTTCGAAACGGAAATGTTTCGGAAGTTTTGACCGTTTCGAAACAAAATTTTGATCCTTGCCTTGAAAGATTGTCTATTAAACCTTGTTCAGTTTCCTATTGGTTGATGAGCAATGGGAAATAATTGCTTCGATGATACTAGTGTTTCAGGTGTGCAAGCTTGGATGGGGATGCTGATCGGCTTGTATATTTCTCTTGTCTAGCAAATAGTAACAAGATTGACCTTGTTGATGGGGACAAAATATTGTCTCTGTTTGCTTTATTTATCAAAGAGCAACTAAGAATCCTGAACGAGGTGGAAACTGAAAAAGTAGAAAAGTATCATCAAGCACATCTTGGAGTTGTGCAGACAGCTTATGCAAATGGAGCATCCACTGCTTATCTCAAACAGCTGGGACTTGAAGTCATATTAACTCCCACGGGAGTGAAATACTTGCATGAAAAAGCTGCTGAGTTTGATATTGGGATATATTTTGAAGCCAATGGGCATGGAACCATATTGTTCTCAGAACATTTCATACGCTGGTTAGAGGATAGAAGTGACAAGCTTTCTTTGACATCGAAAGGTTGTATAATTACATAGGTTGCCTTTTCCTTTATTTTAGGATTTCTGATGGTGCGGTTGATGACAAAATATATGATAAATTGATTGCTTTTTTCAGGTTCAGAACAGCAAAAGGCTGCTTTGAGACTAATGGCAGTCACTAAGTTGATCAATCAGGCAGTGGGAGATGCTCTTAGTGGGTTACTTTTGGTGGAGGTTATCTTACAACACATGGGATGGTCAATCCATCAATGGAATGAGCTGTATGAGGATTTACCCAGCAGACAGCTTAAGGTCAGTCTATTAGATAATTCATGTGGATGGTGTTGAGTAGTCCTTGTGTTAGAGATAGGATTTACTAATCTTTACATGGCATTTAGTATTTAGAGGCTAGATTGAACTTTTTTTTAACTTGGAACTTCAGCCTAAAATACTGGAGCCAAAGATCTTAGATTTTGTCTTGTTCAACATTGGCCACCGAGTTAACTTCTGAAGCTATTTTAAATGCTTTTCAACTCCTTTATGATTTTGCTCAAATACTTGTCTCAGTTTACCTGTGTTTTTTTGATATCTGCTGTCTACATAGTTTAGGTTCGGGATCTTGATGGGTTCCTTCCTAAAGAAACAGAATTTGATGCAATTTTTGCCAACTGGATGTCCCTTTTGTTGTTCCCATTTTATGCTTTTTCTCTTGTTTATGTTTTCTTTCTTCCGATTATTAAGAGCTTGATTATGCTGTTGCTTTTGTAAATGGGGCCCAGCATGACTGAACTAGATTTGTAGTACTATCTCCATGTGTTGAATTTCTTGTTACTTTAAAAAAACCTGTGTCTGAATTTGCTATACGGCTTTTGTGAACTTGCAAACATAGGAGGAAGTCTTCAACTCTCTCTTATCATGTGTATCAGTGTATCATATATATATGAAAACTTGTATTTATGACATTATTGAACTTGTTCAAGTCATGAAAAACAATGATCATCTGATACATTGCAGCACAATGGCATAAGTGCTGCTGTGTTGGCATGTGGTATCTGAAAGCGAGGAGTGAGTTAAGAGGTCATTGCCAATACAATGGTATCTGAAAGGGAGGAAAGAGTTAAAAAGTCCATTACCTAATGTTGTGTTGCTATGGTGGCATGTGGTATCTGGGGGCTGTTGCTTTATGCTAATAATTCAAAAGGTTGTGTCTATATCTAAACAGCCCATCTGATACCCTTAAATAATGAGGAACACTTGGTAATGACCTTCTATAACCTCTATTTAAAAAAATTGTTGTAAAGGATAAGAAACACTTGCAAATATCATGGATGGTGTAAACTTGGACAAGAGTGGGGATAATGAGGTATTCTTTCAAGAAAAATTTAACTTCAGAACAAAGAAGAATGATACCAATCAGCTCAGGAATTGGTTCTTTCCACTTGTAAATCAGAGAGGACGAGAGAGGAAAAAATAGAAGAAAAGAACAGGGACTGAGCTCTCCATCTTTTATCCACATTATTGCAACGAAGAGTGAAAATTTCAATGTTGAAACCTGAAACAAACTGTAAATCCTTTCCATGAGTTTGCAGTTTCATGTGGACAAAATAGTTGCAGAATCTCTCGACACTATTTGATGTTAGTTCCTTGTTGTGGTTTGTTTTGGGTGTGAACCATCTGGTGTTCAGGTTTATGTTTCTATTTGTTTACTTATGACGACTTAAGCCTTGAACCCTTATTATCATGCTAATGAAGGTATTTGCAAGGCGTGGGTACATGATCAATATTTCTGTATTATCATTCTTTTGTGAAACACTAAAAGCTTTAACAAATTTACATTTGGATACTGATGTGTCTACCCCATCATTATTGATGATGTTATTTTATGTTCCCAGGTAAAGGTTCTTGACAGAACTGCAGTTGTCACAGCAAACGCAGAAACTGTAGCTGTGAAGCCCCTTGGTATCCAAGAAGCCATTAATGCGGAAATAGGTAACCATTTGACAAAAACATGTTTTTTCTAATCTGGGATACAATCTCTGACCAGAATTTTTGTTCTAAATCATTGATTTGATCATTTTGATCCTCTATAGCATTCTATAGGGTGTTTTGCCTGCTCTTAGATGTACCATAAACGTGTTGACCTTTTAAATGAGCTCATTCAATGCACTTTAACTAGAGAAGGAACAATGCATATCAATAAAACCATAAGTATATGTATAATGTTTCAAATTCTATACATATTATGCTGCCTTGTATACTCTATCCCCAATAACAGGAAAAGATCCATAAACCAATTCCAGAAAATTAAGTTAATGCAAGTTGTTGAGTCTGGCATTGTTCATTGCATTTTTTTTCGTAGGTAGGAATTCCTAAAATACCAGTTATATGGAGTTCTCATAACTTCTTTGATGCAGCAAAATACCCTCGAGGCAGATGTTTTATACGGCCATCTGGAACAGAGGATGTGATAAGAGTATACGCAGAGGCAATCACGCAGGAAGCAGCAGACGACCTTGCCAATTCAGTGGCAAGACTGGTAGACCAGTTTCTTGGTTTCAGCAGCTCACACTGATCTCGTTTACATTATCCCTTTCACCTAATTTCAAATTATTGATCCTCATTTTTATACTGAAAGGCATGTTTTGAGAATGTTGACATGTATTCTCCCAAAAACACTTGGGTTTGAATTTTGTAATGTCTCTTATTGAAGGAATGGTCAAGTACCTCCGAATTCCGAGAAGAAATAATTGAACTGCATTCCATGGACCCCTAGACAAATACACTCNGAATGGTCAAGTACCTCCGAATTCCGAGAAGAAATAATTGAACTGCATTCCATGGACCCCTAGACAAATACACTCGATCGGCTGTCTAATGATAGAATTCATATGTCTAGATTGTTTAACTGTTAGTGATCACTCCAAAAAGCTTGCTCGGATAAGACAAGTTGAACTTTGCGAGCTCAAGTTTAGCCACTTAAAACTCTTTTTTTTTTAAATGAGCCTAAAAAAATTATATATGTTTGATTTATTTAAAAAATAAGTCAAATTTGAGTCCAGTCCAAAATAAGTCAAACATGAATAGTTTGATTATTTTATATTTTATATATAAACAAATCAAGTATTACGAGCTTTTAGACTTGACATGTTCTGCCAACCATCCAGACAAGTTGCCTTGGAATTTAAACTGATTGAGTTCAACTGGTATATGTGATGATGAGAGTGCAGTTTCCTATCCCTGGTGGAGGCATTTTACTTGCAGGGCTTTCGCGAGCAAATTGGATTGCTTGTCCTGAACCACTACAGCTTTCAAAAATTAAGTTCCATGTAGAGCTGATAATTGAGTCAAATTACTCAAACGGATGATATAATAAAAGGCATTTGTCATGTTTATGGAAAGGGCATATCCTCCATTCAAGCCTTTACTGTGACAAACACCTTTTGATGTCAACCATTACATACATATCTTGCTGTAAACTAAAGAAGTAGACGAGAAGTTTGAAGTTGGTGTAACTAATCCCACGAAGCTTCCATCAACGACAAGCTTCATCTTTCAGCATAAAAGTATCAAGGGACACTCCAGTCATCTGAACCACTCATATTTCAAAACCTGATTCCATCCTCCTAATCCAGTCCTGTATCAAGCAGGTTAATTGACCCTGAAAATGTAGGAGGCCACAGTTTCATAATGTGCTCAAGAATAGTACAATGTGGTTCAACTCGAACTATTCATAGCCCTGCCAGAGCGGTTGCTTGTAACTTCACATGACACTACCATCTTGTTACTTCAAATGCAGCATACAAAACATTGGCGACTTACTATTTCGAAGTGACTCGAACGACTGCATACCAGCAGATAGAAATTTGTGAGAAACCTACTGAATTTTTAAACATCAGCTCCCTCAAATACACAACTCTCACAATGTAAAGGAAGCATTCAGACAAAAAAAAATAATGTATAGCCATGTGGGGGAAAATATTTTCCACTGGCTGATTTGTCCAATAGCTGTTAACCAGCACAAGTAAAACTAAGGCCCTTGGTTAGCAGAAGTACATAAATAATGTGATCTTTCTGCTACTATCTAATCGCTGTGATACACAAGTCTATTGCTTAAGACTCAATTATCTTACCTTCCTTTAGCATCTACAATTTTTTCGACAAGCACAACTTTTATGGGATGGGAGAGGCTCCAACGAACTCTTGACCTCAGGGTAACTCGAGTGCTTTGAGACATCTGTTGAGTTTTACCACCTTCTCATAAAACATCCCTATAAAATACAACTTGTAAAAATGAACACAGTGCAGATGCATCATGAATGCAGATAACCAAGAATATATCATCAATATTAATTGATACAACCCTCCGTGCGTCTTTCGTGTTTTTCTCCACAATCTACTTGTGATGCCACTTACGGTAATACATGGCACAACTCAAAAAACTCATAACCAGAAACTTTTGGCTAGTAAATATATCCCTATTCAGAATTCAAGCAATCTTTACACTAGTCTCAATACTTCAATTCAACATCAAAGCACATCCTCCTATCCTATCAAAAGTTTATGAATAAATAAGATGGTATAGTTGGCAAATCCATCTTGTTACAAGAAACGTATACTACTAATTCAAAACCCAGACACTTTTTCTTTCAAGAAGTCCCATTCTTACACTCATGTCCTGGCTATTCCAGACCAGACACCCAATTAGACAATCATAAAGTATTGAATTTTCTTTCGTTCAAATAATAAACTTATTGGTGGATGCCTGCAAAATGAACCCAAACTATATTTCATGAAACTTGGGGCATCGATGAATATATAAAACAACTATAGAAAATAGATCCTTCTGCTTAGGCACCTCCTAGATTTCTACTGCATCACAAACTCCTCACTTTGCTTGACTCCAACCCACTGCAAAATGCCTTAGTCTATCCAACACATATCTCAATACAATTTAAACACATGCTACTTCCACCTAACAATCAAGCAAAACAAATTGAGGATCAAGGGAATTTGGCAAACTTAAAAATCATAAAAATACTAACCTTTCTGTTGTGTATTACTTTAACCACATATAGACTAGTATTGTTAAAAGTAACATCATACTCAACAATCAACAACTACAAGCACCCACAGAAAGACACAGTGATAGAAGACTTAAAATAGTGATGATAGAAGGAAATATATCCTGATAAAATGCAGGAAGAAGAGAAACCCATAAAATAAAGCCAATTTACTAACAAAAATTAGGTAGTTATTCATTCTATCAACATCACATAATTATGCAAAAAGCCCCTTGTCAAATTCCATTCAAAGTTAACAATCTCAGTAAAGGGTCTTCTTATACATTTCTTTTCATGCTCATTTGCTACCTTCAGAAGACTACGCGAAACTGAGGCGCATTGGAGTCATTCGCCGGCAAGATCTCCCAGCGGCATGGTTCGAGCTCGTCCGATACGGGGCAGAACCCGGCAAGCGTCACCTTATCAGTCGAAGCAGCCACCGATCCGAATTCAAAGATCGTGACGTCGGCCGGAGGGTCTGGTCGAGGTACTTTCATAGCTCCGTTCATGCCCGGTACCTGGGAGTTTTCCGACGAAATTTGAGGTTTCTGTGCGGGTTTGGAGGGCTGAGTTTCCTTGTTGTTGCCTTTCCACCAAGAGAAAATCCCCATGGTTGATGATGATGATGATAAAGATGAAGATGAGTATCAGCGAGAGAAAGAGGACTAGGGTTTCGTTCTTGTACTAGAGCGACTGATATTAGCTTGAGTATAAATGTAGATAGGGCTTTTATTTTGAGGGAATTACGGGAATGCCCCCTTATTTGTAATGAAAATGTAATAATTGAAAATTTTCCAGCAAATCCCCCAAATTGGACAATCTCGTCACAAAAGTCATTTAGCCTATATGAACCAAATTTGCCCAAATCCACTTAGTTTGGAGCTAGACAGAGGATACGCATTAGATGGTAAATATATACGGAATACAAATATAACTCTGCGTAAAAATGGAGGTCCCCGCCTCTCGCCCGCCCTTTCTTATCTCACTAAACTCGTAATGTGTATATCAAATAAAATAATTAAGTAAAATACACATATATTATGCATATTATTTTTTTGAGCTTTTATGTTTAATCCATTTGTTATATAACGAGTCTTCAATCCTCTTATAAATCTAGTTGTGATGTTTTATGATTTTTTTTAAATTTTTTTCTTAAAATCATAAAAATTAATTGTTATTGGTGGAGATGGGGAGGTGAATAGAGATGGACAGGGGAAAGAAGATCAAAATTTATCAGTCGGCTGGGGATGAAGATTAAAATTTCTCCGCTTTAATGGAAGTGAACAAATATTTTTGAAGCAGGTATAGGGGTGAGGACTACTCCCTTGCACCGATCCACTGTCATCCTTACTTTGTGATAATGTTTTAAAGCTCAGCCTGACTTGGTGGGTTAACCTGGAAAATTGGCCATTAAACTTAGGGGTGCAACTTGGGCAAAGGTTTTTAATATTTGGGTTGGGCTTGGGTCAAAAAAATCAACCCGAATTCAATTTGGGCGGGTCACGGGTTGAACCCGAATATTAAATTCGGGCTCAACCCGAATTAGTGTTATATAAATACAAAGTTATAATTTGCCCTAGGTTAATCTGATTCTCCAAGTCTGCTGCGAACCTCACTCACTCTCAGTCGCTCTCGATTTCTCACTCTCACCTGTCTCTCGATCTCTCAGTCTCCCTCGATCTCTTGATCTCTTAGTCTTTCACTCTCACCCTCAGATCAGACCTATCTCTCGATCTCTCAGTCTCTCTCGGTCTCCTAGTCTCTCACTCTCACTCTCATATCAGCCCTCTCAGCCTCCTTCGTTTTCGTCTCTCTCAGAGCAAATCAAACTGCGCCTCCTTCGTTCAAAGTAGATCTACTCAGGTTTGCAATTTTCATTTTTATATTCACATTTTTTGAGTTAATTTTCAGACCTAAGTCTTGCCTGGTTGCTGTAGTGGAAAATCTTTAGCTGCATAAATTGATCAATTTTCTATTCTTTGATTTATGGGACAGTGAATTAATACATGTTACTAATGGGAGAGACGGAGACAAATGTTGAATCTGTGGTTAATTTTGCATCTGAGCTTGCTTTTGCGAACCCTGATGAGGAGAACTCGGTAAGTCCCAAACGCCGAAAAACTTATGTTGAAAAGTCTGATGTTTGGCTTGATTTCACGAAAATTAAAAAAGAAGATGGATCAAAACCTGATCAAGTACAATGCAACCATTGCAAAAAGACTTTTCATTATAATAGTTCACAAGGAACTAGTACAATTCGGTGACACTTATTCAAGTGTCTGAAATGTGAAAAGAATAAAGACCCTATTCAAACATTGATTAACTTTTCATCTGCAAGTGGTCATAGTAGTAATATTAGTAATTAAAAATTTGACCAATAAGCTGTCTAGAAAAAGGTTGCTCGAATGATAATTACTGATGAAATGTCTTTTAGTGTTGTGGAGAAATAAGGTTTTAAAAGGGTTCTTAATGTATTGCAACCAAGGTTTAATTTGGTGTCAAGAACTACAATCACCAAAGATTGCATCAATCTTTATGAAACTGAAAGGAAAAAATTGAGATTGATCTTTGAATCTTCTGCATCACGTGTTTGTTTCACCACCGATTTGTGGACTTCCATTAAAAACCTTGGATATATTTGTCTCACCGCGCAGTACATTAACAAATAATGAATTTTACAAAAGAGAATCATCAATTTCCGTGTGCTTCCAACCCCACATCGTGGTGAAATTATTGTACAATCTGTGGAGACTTGTTTATTGGGGTGGGGGATTGATAAAGTGAATACATTGACTATAGATAATGTAAGTTCTAATGATGTCGCAGCCACATCTTTGAAAAAGAGGTTGACCAAACGCAATGGGTTGTTGTTAGATGGGACTATGCTTCATGTTAGGTGTTTTGGGTATGTTTTGAATTTAATTGTGAATGATGGAATTGATGAAGTTAATAGTGCTATTATTCACATTCGTTATGGTGTGAAATATGTTAGGAGTTCCCCTTCCCGCTATCAACTATTTAGGAAATATATGGATATTGAGAAGATTCCATACAAGAAATCTTTGTGTTTGGATGTGCCAACACAGTGGAACTCTACTTTTTATATGCTTGACACCGCTCTTGAGTACCAAAAAGCTTTTGAGCGGTTGAAATAGCAAGATAGAAGTTTCACATTTGAACTTAAGAATGGGACTCCTACTGATGATGATTGGTTGGCAGCAAAGAACTTGCATAAATTTTTGCAACAATTTTATCTTGTTACAAAATGTGTGTCGGGGTCACAATATGTCACTCCTAATATTTATTTTCATGAAATGATGAGGATTCATGTATTATTACATAAATCCTTGAATAGTGACAATGTATTCTTTCGTGAGATGGCAAGAAAAATGATGTTGAAATTTAAGAAGTATTGTGATCATGACAAAATTAATTCATTGTTGCTTATTGCGGTAGTGTTGGATCTTTGTTACAAGCTGACGTTTTTGAGATATAAACTTTCCAAAGTTTATACTCGTGATGAGGTTGATTGAAAAGGTGCAAGTCGTATTGGATAAATTGTATGAACACTACTCATTGGTTGAATTAGCTTCATTAAAAAATGATGATGCATCAAAAGAAGGCATTAATTTTGGAACATATATTTCAAATGATCCAAATGTTTGTATTTGATGATGATGTAGTGGATTGGGGTAAGTTCTTAGAGATTGAGCAAATCAAAGTCCTTAAATCGGAGTTGGAACGTTACTTGGATGATGCCGTTGAGTTTGGGAATAGATCAAGACAAACTTTCAATATTTTGAACTGATGAAAAGAAAAAATCTCTTCATATCGTGTGCTTTCTCACATGACACGTGATATTTTTGCAATTCCTATATCAACCGTGACTTCGGAGTCCGCTTTTAGCACGGGGGGTCGTGTGCTTGATCCATTTTGTAGTTCTTTAACTCCAAAGATTGTTGAGAGTTTGATTTGTACCCAAGATTGGCTAAGGAGCCATTTATCCACCGTTAAAATGGAAGAAAAGCTAGAAGATATGGAAGAGATGGATAAATGTATGTTTGTAACATATTGTCATATTCTATTTATAATATAATGATCTATTTGTCTTTTTTAAAGCTCTTGTACTTCTCTATTTTGTAGAGTTCGTAGATGATAGTGCAAGTTCGGGTGTTGGAGAGTCATATGTTTTGTTTCATGGATGACAGTGGCTGTGCAGTGGGCAGTGGTTGTGCTGTGGTAACAGTGGCAACTGTGGAAGCAGTAGACTGATTTTGCACTGCTAGCAATGTTCTGTTTTGCTTATGATTATGGACTATGTTTTGCTTCATTTGTCTCCTGTTTATTTTACAAGCTGGTTGTTGGTTGTTTAAATTGTGTAAGATATTTGTGTTATATTTGAAGTTGTTGGTTGTTAAATTATTTGAATCTTTTGTAATATATGTATTAGGTTTAGAACATTAACCCGAATTCAGCCCGTAAAATAATCCGAATTGAGTCCGAATTCATCAACCCGAATTCAACCTGAGCTCGCCCGAATTAAACTTGGGCAATGCATGGGTTGAGTTTATCAACCCGATGTAGGGTTAGGGTTGAACATTATATACCTATAGTTGGGTTAGGGTTCATTGTCCAACCCGTCCAAGTTGCACCCCTAATTAAACTAGTCTGGGTAGTGTATTAAATCGCTGAACTAATCTCAACTTGCACTTTGAAAGATCAGTCAAATTTTAATTTGTACCCTAAAAGTTTAAATATATCAATTTATATTTTGAAATATATAAATTCGTATAAATGTGCATCTGAGGTTAACTCAGTCCATTTTGGGGTTAAAATTTGGACTAATTATAAATTGTACTCCTCAAAGTTGAATATTTCATATTTATGATAAAAAAAAAATTACATTTATTAATACTCGTTAATAACTCTTAATTGTATCATATCATAACATATTTTTATCATGTTCAAGTGAATACAAAAATATTTTTTAAAAAATTATAAAATACCTATTTTTTGTCTACAATACTCATTAAATAATTATTTTTTATCTACAATTAAAAACAAATCTTTTGATTGTCCGATCAAATTAAAGTTGGATACGAATAATACAATTGTAGAGAGAAAATGGTTATTTAACGAATATTATAGACAAAAAATAGATATTTTTTAATTTAGAAAAATATTAAATGTATTATATGAATTGTCATAAATGTGAAATATATGACACAATGCAATTGACTCGACATGAAAATATATTTTGTGTTAAAAATATTTTTTTATTGACTCAAACACAATACGAAATNTAGAAAAATATTAAATGTATTATATGAATTGTCATAAATGTGAAATATATGACACAACGCAATTGACTCGACATGAAAATATATTTTGTGTTAAAAATATTTTTTTATTGACTCAAACACAATACGAAATTATTATGATACGGTATAATTTTTTTTTTTTTAGGGGAATGGGAAGGAGACTTAAACTGTTAACCTCAATAAGAAAAAACTTTCATAAAGTAAGAAGTATTATTGTACCAAAAGTCCGTTGGTTGATATAATATATTTAATTGCTATTTAACGAGTATTAATGGNATATTTTTTTATTGACTCAAACACAATACGAAAATATTATGATACGGTATAATTTTTTTTTTTTTTAGGGGAATGGGAAGGAGACTTAAACTGTTAACCTCAATAAGAAAAAACCTTCATAAGATAAGAAGTATTATTGTACCAAAAGTCCGTTGGTTGATATAATACATTTAATTGCTATTTAACAAGTATTAATGAACAAAATTATTTTTAGAACATAAATGTGAAATATTTAAATTTTGAGTGGTATAATTTATAATTAATTCAAATATTTTTAACGGCAAAATAGGTGAGAGTCAGTTCCAAGTGTATATAGATACACGTATTTATATTTTTTAAAGTGTAAATTAATATTTTAAATTTTTAGAGTATAAATTAACATTCATAAATTTTTTCTAGTACCAGTTGACATTTGTCTTTAAATGGTTTGGGTAGAAAACCTTCTAAACCGCAAGGTTCNATTCAAATATTTTTAACGGCAAAATAGGTGAGAGTCAGTTCCAAGTGTATATAGATACACGTATTTATATTTTTTAAAGTGTAAATTAATATTTTAAATTTTTAGAGTATAAATTAAGATTCATTAATTTTTTCAAGTACCAGTTGACATTTGTCTTTAAATGGTTTGGGTAGAAAACCTTCTTAACCGCAAGGTTTNTTTTTAGAGTATAAATTAACATTCATAAATTTTTTCTAGTACCAGTTGACATTTGTCTTTAAATGGTTTGGGTAGAAAACCTTCTAAACCGCAAGGTTCTTGTCCAAACCCACTGAACCGGAAGAATTGCAATAAACCCGGCGAGTGCATTAAAAGAGTAGTTTTTGGCCCTTTTGTCAATTTTCCCCTAAACCAAATCGTTCTCTGTGCGTCTCTCTCCGGCGTCCAGATTCTCAGCCCTTCTCTCTCTCTCTCTCTCTCTCTCCGTCGAACGAATCAACGTCTCTCTCTCAGTCAAGCTCGAACGACGCAGCCTCTCTCAGTCGAACGAATCAGCCCCCCTCAATCAAACGAATCAGCCCCCCTCTCTGTCTCTTAGTCGAAGTGGCGATCGAAGGCAGGACAAAGTCGATCTTCCTCAGTTCCTTGGCGATTTAATTCACTTCCTTGAAGATTTGCTTCACGCGGCAGGTACCTACTCACCGAGTGACGTTACATATGCCATTACCTAAAAACAAATATTGCTAGTTTATCTCAGATTTTGTAGTATTCAATTCTTTCACTGACTATTGATTTATGGTGAAGAAGCACAACATCACCAGCTCCCTACATTGAAATTTCTTTGATTTATGTTGATTTGTTCTGTATCAGAAATCCCCCTTTTGGTTTTACTTGATTTATTTTTGATGCTTCTGTTTAGTAGATTGATATTGAGATTACCTGTTGTGATTGGGTTGATCTTTGTAGATTTGAATGGAGAAGTTTGATTTGGGAATATTTTTTTTTTTTTTTTGTGGAGTGGAATTTTTTTCAATTAGGGAGAAACTAGACAACTGAAAAAATGTGTTGGTTAATTTTTTAAGATTAAAGTAACATATGTCATCCCTTATTTCATTCCTTCCTAATGTTCAGAATGACGGGACAGAAACATTACTGGCTTGAAATCCACGCACATGTCACATAAATTCTAACAGTGAATGGCAATGCTAACAATGGCAACATATAATATCGAAAAGACTAATAGAGATTTTGAGATTATTGCTTATATTTCGTGGTTATTGCTTACATTTCAGTGAGGTCACTTAGCCTCCGCGCGCTTGTGTATACTATGTGCATCAAAATAAGATTTTAGTTTAGGTGGTGTTTTATTATGAATATATTTTATTAGAATACAATAACTTAACTCATTTTTTCTCCTAAAATAAGGGTTTTTAGATGGAAGTATAAAGGTCCCTCCTCTCTCGGTAGGCTCTCTGTTTCACGAAGAAGAACCGAAGGCAGTACCGAAGCCCTCCCATCTCAGATCTCCATCTCTCAACCTTAGATCCAACATCGTCTCTGTCTAAAGCTCAGATCTGACCTACTCTCTTTGAAAGTAATTTTTTAGCTTTGTAGTATATCTATATACATAGCTCCAAGTTCTTATGTGCGTATGTGTGCGTGTCTGTGTATATGTTTGTGTATGTGGGTTTGTGTGTGTATCTATGTTTGTTTGTATGTGTCTGTGTATTTGCATCACTCTGTGTGTGTTTGTGAGTGTTGTGTGCGCATTTGTGTGTGTTCCCGTTGCATTTCAATGCAATGCTTGCCTGACTTTTCCTCTTTTCATATTTTCAAATAACTGGTCTAGAATTTAGATTGTAATGTTTACTTTTAGTTCTTCCAATAAATGCTCAACGGAGTAGTAGATTTTTCAGGTTTGAAATGAAATTGAAGTGATTTTTAAATAACAAANTAAATGCTCAACTGAGTAGTAGATTTTTCAGGTTTGAAATGAAATTGAAGTGATTTTTAAATAACAAATTTAATTTGCTTCCAAGAAGAGGATTGTCTAGGCCAGACTCTTTTGCAATAGTCTCCGTAGTTGGCTGTGAAGGAATGTTTTAATCTAAGATCATTGAACATACTCCTGCAGATAGAGATTCAGTATTCCCAGTTTATTGACCCATACTTTTTGATTCAGCTGGAATCTGATGGATTTTTATTGTAACCAGGTCACCTTGGATGCATGAACTGAACTTTTGTTAGGTTGCTTGGTGAACTATGTTGAACAATGAGATGTACAAGCCATTGGGATGACCAATACTTCCTACTGATTTGATTCCATCCGGTAAACTACAAGCCTTGCAGTTACTCGATCTTCATTGTGCCTCAGAAACTTCAATTTCTTTTGGTGTTAATCTTTAGGGGTTTAAAATTCTACTTGATAAAGAGAAGGGTATGGGTACTAGAAATTAAGGACAAGCAATCATTTTCAAGTACAGAATGTAGCAATAAGTGACACTTAGTTTGGGAGGTAAAACCCCAAGACACAGAGACACTATATGGTTTGCCTTCCGTGAGAATATTACATTTTTTGTCCATAATTGCTGTTNTTAGTTTGGGAGGTAAAACCCCAAGACACAGAGACACTATATGGTTTGCCTTCCGTGAGAATATTACATTTTTTGTCCATAATTGCTGTTTGTTTCAATTTTTCCTCTGTTTTTTTGACTGATTTCAACTTTCTATGAAGGGTCCATTGCTAGTATTTACATATAAGCACTATAGTGTTTATGGTAACAGTATTTGTATAAATTATGAAACAGAAAATAATCAAGAGAAAACTGGTGGCTTCATCTTCGACCTCTGCCTCACTGAAGGAATATCTCAAAAGATATGAAAATAACAACGAAGAGGATAAGAAAAAGAAGAAGAAAAAGAAGAAAGCTAAACCAGATGCGACCGGAGTCGTTGTTGTTGATGAAGATCCCGTTTGGCAAAAACAAGTAAATATTGAAGAAGAAAAGGAAGAATCAGAAGGTTTTTGTATAGCAAACCTCCCATTTTATATGTTCTTCCATTATTGAACTTAAGTTGATTGTGTTACTAATATGCAAGGTTTTTTATGCAGATGAAGAGAAGCCCCAGGTTGATGAAGATATTGAGGTCAAGCGTATGAAGAGATTGGAGCAAATTAAATCCAGGCGTCCTTTTGGTGCCATTTCTGAGGATGGAAGTGGTTGGGTATCGGTCTCTGCTTCTGAAAACTTGAATTCCAATGGCCAAAAGTCAGAAACAAATCCATTCCATCCCTCTGGCTCGGATCCTAATTACCTGAATTCTGCTGATACTGATATCTCTCCTCGTAGGCGTAGGGCTCGTTATGACACTCCTTCACCAGAAGGTGACCTGAAACCATCAGAGTCCATTGCTGAATTTACAGATTTGTCGCCCCAACGGCGGTGTCACAAACCGCATTATACTCCATCTCCAGAACCTGAAAGGAAACCATCACGTTCGTTGGGCCCAGACCCTGATTTNCAGCGGCGTCACAAACCGCATTATACTCCATCTCCAGAACCTGAAAGGAAACCATCACGTTCGTTGGGCCCAGACCCTGATTTTTCTCCTCCTCAGAGGTCTCGTCCCCAAAGGCTGTCAGAAAATGAAATGAAGAACTCTGAGGAAAGAAACTTGCCTGACCAATCTCCTCCTCGAAGAGTTCCACGTGACTATCCATATCGAGATGATTCACGTGCCTATGCTGGGGAAGATCTTTCACCTCAAAGGAAAAGAAGGAAAGAAAGGTCTGGACTACGTGATGCATCGCCTCAACAATCGTATGGTCATTCGACTGAAATTGATGCTTCACATGTATCTTCAGTTTCAGACCTTTCTCCACCAAGGAAAATTCAGAAGGAATCAACTATTTTGGCAGGACGGCCAAAGACTGGTTTGGTTACTGGCCTTGACATCAAAGAAGAGATTGCTAAAACAAAGAAGGAAGATTGGTTGAGGTAATTAATGGTTTTTTTTTTTAATCTTCAGTTTAGAGTGCAGGCCTTGGCGCAACAGAAAGGTTGCTCCATTGTGACTTGGAGGTCATGGGTTCAAGTCATTGAAACAACCTCTCTGCTTGCAGAGGTAAGGTTGCGTACATCTAACCCTCTCCAAATCCCGTAATAGTGGGGTCCTCGTGTACGCCTTTTAATCTTCAGTTTCATGTATGCCCTGCATACAAACCAGGCACAGGATGAAATGATCCTGCACCAACCCTCGGACCACTTTCCTTATATCGTCTCATGTATTATAGAGTTTTGAACCCAAGATCTAGATATTATCTCCCTTTGGAATTAGTGTGGCTGCAAAATAGGAACCAGATGTTTCATATAGTCTATCAATTTTGTTTCTCGCACTCTGTACTTCTACTGCTCAAAAGATTTGGCAATTTCTCATTTATGAAGGATGATTTGACAATATCTATGCAGCTCAGCATTCCTTTCCTGGGAAGATTCATGACTGGAGGATGCAGGACATATCGTTGTGTTGGATTACTTGATTAGTTTGCTCATACTAACCTAATGTTACATGATGTTGTAGGTTTAAAGATATGGATCCTTCTATGAGTGGTCGAGGTGCTGAACCTGTATATCGTGATAAAATAACAGGTTAGAAGTTATTTCATGAGTGACTTTTTTTTAACAACCCTTTTGGGTGCTCTATCTGGGTCTCACAATATACTGTTGCAGGAGAACGCATGTCAAAGGATCAGTACTTGAAGAAATTGGAAAAAAGAGAAGAGAAACCCAAGGTACTGTAACAATTTGGTGTCTTGTTTGGGTCTCGCTATAATTGGATTTTTCACCAGAGTTGTTCCTCGTGACTTTTGTTCTTGTGTCGGGGTGGTGTTGTAATGATTTTTCACCACTATTCTAGAATCAATTTTATTAGTCAATACTAACTCAAATTAATTTAGAATTTGTTTTTATATGATCTATATAAAGTTTGACCCTAATTGAAAATGTATGTAGTTGTAGATCATATAAGTGTTCATGATACATTTTATAGATCTGCAATCTATTAAATAGTTAGGATAGAGATTGGAATATGTGATTTGATCCACTAGAGTTCTTTTAAACATCCAGAATACGAGTTTGGCTCTTAGGACCCAAGTTTAGCATGGTGGATGATGCGAGTAAGGTTGGATTAAATTTAGGGTGGTGTTCTCTTGGATTTTGGATATATAACTTGGGCAAAATGAATGGAGCCAGGATATGTAACCAGGGCATGTTCAAGGTTTTGGCATCAAGCACAAAATAGTAGAATCTAACATATTCTTATATTTTAGAACCGGAACTAACAAGAGTTGCTATATCTGTAATGATCCAGCTGATGGTTCGGCAAACTTTGGCAAGAAGGGGCATTTACATCCTCCTTGAAAATTTTCAAGGGTGATGCAGGATGGCTACATGCTGTTTGTCATCGGTGTTTTTTGTTTTTGTTTTCTTTTAGTGTTTGTTGTATGTTTTGGTAGGGTATCCTCGGTCAACATCTCATCTTCTTTGCCCACCTTTTTTTTTTTTTTTTCATGTCGGGGAATAATTTGTCTAAGCGACTTTGATTGAATGATTCTTTTTGTTACTAACTTTCTTCTTCTTTTCTTTTTGGAAGATTCAAACTCAAGACCTATACCCTCTGCAACTCATTCCTCACCCCACCCAACACAACACACAAACAACTAAAAGGGGGAAAAAAAAGCTAGTAATATAATAATTATAAAGCGTTGCTTTTTCTTAGTTGTTTAATTGTGTCCGCCATGTCTATCATCTAGTATCATTTGGTTGGATAGGCCTTGTCAACTCATAACACATTCTTACATGTGTAGCTTGCTTCAAATTCTTTTCACTCTTTCCTCCTCCTGTTGCAATGGAAGCTTTATTACAAATAAAAGTTTTTGGTTTTCATTCATTTTTATTAAATTATTAATATTTTTTTCGCCAGGAGATAAAGTTGGAATGGGGTAAGGGCTTGGCTCAAAAACGGGAAGCTGAGGAAAAGGAGCGGGAGTTGGAACTTGAGAAAGACAAACCATTTGCACGGACCAGGTAAAATGCAAGGATCGGAACAAAAATTGGTTGTAAATATATAGTAGTGACAGTGGAGGAACTTACAAATTGGCATGTCTTGTCAACCTTAGTTGGAAGACATTTAAAATGAACTTAAAAATTATCCCAACGATAAAGGGGGAGGGGAAAACACTTGCACTAGATGAAAGTTATTACACTGTAGTGTTTGTGGCGGCAGTTCTTCGGGGCACGGTGTGGGCCATGGTCTTACTATTTGGTTCATTGTTTGCTCTACTTCACAGTTGTGCAATACGGCTTTACTGAGATCAGAGGTTCCAAGAAATGTGCTTCCATACTAATGATAGCTACTGTTCTTGTTAATGCTATCTATTGTTATTGTTATGGTTACTGTTCACTCATAAATTTGGTTGGGGAAAAAAAAATTGTCACCTGTTCTGTCTGTAATTAAGAAAACCTTGGATTGTTATGTACACCTGCCAAATATTAGTTAATTAGTATTACAAAAGGGAAACAAAATGACTGGAAAGGGAGCTTGCTGGAGAACTGATGTTCATGTGCATGTGTTACACAGTTTAATTTGCATTTGATTGTGGGCTCGTGGCTATAGTTGGTACTAGCTTGCAGTGACTAGATTCATGGCCCTTGATTTCTTGTTTCTTATTTGCTATAGTTCACTAGGCATGACTTCCCACGATGATTTTGTGTTCATAGGGATTGCCCCATTCAACGAACCCCATGTTAAAATCGCTCGAGTTGTAGGATGCTCTTTCTGCTAGGAAATTACCACCAAAAAAAAAATGACTTTCCTAAATGCCTACCTTCTCATGTGTATGATTCACTTTTTGTTGCCAGAGATGATCCAGAACTNTCACCACAAAAAAAAATAAATGACTTTCCTAAATGCCTACCTTCTCATGTGTATGATTCACTTTTTGTTGCCANTTACCACCAAAAAAAAAATGACTTTCCTAAATGCCTACCTTCTCATGTGTATGATTCACTTTTTGTTGCCAGAGATGATCCAGAACTTGACAAATTGCTGAAGGAAAGAGTTAGATGGGGTGACCCGATGGCACATTTGGTCAAGGTAGTATACTAATTTGCTTTTATTGTTTTTCCCCATAAAGAAACGCTTTTATTGTTTTTTCTTCCGGCAATTTGCTTTTATAAAATGGAGTATTTTTTATTGACATTTTCTAATTCCCCAATGTCTCAGAAAAAGCAGTCTGAGCCAGTTCTGCCAGATCTTGGTGACGATGAGAAGGTGAAAGAATCGGGCTTCATCATTCCTCAAGAAATTCCTAGCCACAGTTGGATAAAAAGGGGGCTTGATGCTGCACCTAATCGATACGGAATCAAACCCGGGCGACATTGGGATGGGGTTGATCGCAGCAACGGTTAGTTTAATTCCATCAAGACTTCATTCCATGAACACTTCTTTTTCACCTACTTGTGGCAGAGAGCAAGAAGTTTTTTTGGTCTTCTGGAACATATTATCATGCATAGAGGGAGGAGAGGAAAATTATGATGGATTCTATGGACTTATATTTCAATAATCTATATTATATTTTAATCATCAAATTGATGACGCGTTTTGTTCTGGATCTTGTAGGATTTGAGAAGCAGTCCTTCAAAAGGATGAACGAAAAACAAGCTACGGAAAGGGAAGCCTATCTGTGGTCCGTTTCTGATATGTAAAAAAATTTGGGGCTATTGTATTTTTGTCATTCGAGTCTTTGCTTTTTTTAAGTATCATAATATTATCAACTAGTCTATTACACCATTGGGATAGATAATCACTAAAGTTTCACAAATAATTCAAATTCCTTAATTCTTCTTGGCGTAATGCACGATGGACGTAAAAGTTGAATTTAATTAATCATTGTTATTGATTTAATTATGAATTTTAATAAATATTGGAATTTATTACTTATTTAACGACAATAGTCGATCGAGTTTAGTTTTACAGTTCAATTTTTAATCCTCTAACAATGCTCTTCGTGATGTCTTTTCTTCACATGTTTTTCTTTTTGGTTGTTTGGGTAGTCGATATTTTTATCCTGTGTATATGACCCCATTTTTTTTTATCAGAGAATTGTATCAAACACGGTTTGTAATTATATGACCTAAAATATTTATTGGGTGTGTTTGAAGTTAACTTAAAATTTTAGTGTTTTTTTTTAAAAATTTCAAAGGAAAAGAACTTTTATTGGACTGACTTTTTCATAAAAAGACAATTTTTATAAGAAACTTATTTAAAAAAAAAATTGACTTTTTCAGGAACATTTGAAACCGTTTTAAGAGTTTTTTTAAGTTTGATTTTTTTATTTTACTTTTTAAACCTTTATTTTACACCTAAAATAGTTAATTCCATTATTTCGAATTTCGGTGATTATCCTTCCCCACCAGATTTTAAAAACACAGAAAATGTGATCGTCAGGCGGCTCCAACCTCAGAAATCCACACACACCCCACTCATCTTCAAAATCTCTCGAAAAGTTGATCGACACGAAGAAAACCTCTCTCCAAATCCTCCCAAAACTCTGGTCCGATCACAAAAACGACGAACCCACTGACCTGAAGGACGGAGGTTTGCTAAATGCAGACCTGATGCTCTGGTAAATGCAGAACCGGAGATAAGTCATTGCTCACATTACGAAATTTGGGCTTGAGTTGAATTTCTTTGTCCAGAATGTGCTGATTCATATGTACTCTGTTTGTCGGAGGATTTGGGGTGCAGGAAAGGTGGCTACATGAAAAATGGGCAAGTGGGTTTTGTTTTACACACTGTGTTTTTTGAGGCAATGTTAGGTAGGGGATGCTTTTAGTTGAAGTTCTATAATCTCACTCAGGTTATGTGGGGATTAGGGAAATTTGGAGCAATCAATAGCAATGGTTATTTGCTTCGGTTGTATACCTATGAGACCAAAACGCGGGTTGATGGCCATTTTAAAGGAATTACCGGTTGTGATTTGATAAATATTACTTCACAGATAAAATGTCCTGGCAAATAGCATTCATGGCAATCACATGTTGAAACAATGGCTCTATCGAGTTAAAGCGAATCGTACACCAGTTTCATCATTCAGAATCCTTGTTCATCTCTTGATGCTGATGTCGGGTATTCATGAAAATCAGAACAATTACAAAGTTTGTTTTCTTATTTTGATTCTCTCCTTTTAATCTTGTTTGTTTCTTAGTTGCATCTTAATTGGTAATTTACATTTACATTTGCCAGTGTATCCTGAAATAAGTTTCCATAGTTACAATTACTGCTATGAATCTTTTTCTTATCACTACCCATGATAATCTGTAAAGCATTTGAAATNTAATTGGTAATTTACATTTACATTTGCCAGTGTATCCTGAAATAAGTTTCCATGTTCCAATTGCTGCTATGAATCTTTTTCTTATCACTACCCATGATAATCTGTAAAGCATTTGAAATGGAAGTTTGCTATTCAAACCAAATCCTCAATATTGAAATATTTAATTAGTCAACAATACAATGATTACAATAGAAAACAAGTCTAGCCTTATCTAACCTCTAAGAAAGACAAATAGGGTATGTGAAAAAGAACAACATATGAAGAATGAAGAACAATATTCCAGATGGTATAAACTTAAAATCAATGAGGAGTGAAGCCCAGTGAGGGAGGCTATACGTTTACTTGTACTCCCGAATCGTAAGTTTCTCCAGGTTTCCAGTTTCCAGGAATGTTATTAAGTGGAACGACCCATGTCTCTTCTCCATCTTCATCACTGAATAACATTCTTAGTGACAAGGGTCCACTGGGGGGTGAGGTGGTTGTCCATACTGCTCCATAACTGCGATCCAATAGCTTGCACACAAAATTCTGTGTCTGCATTTTCAATAATACGTCAAAATTAAGGGAAGTTTGTCACTGCCTAGATAAATTACTGTTAGTTTATGTTTAACAAATTAATTCAACAGTAAGTTCCTCCTTGCTGAATATATTGGCTAATTATGCTTTGAGAAAAACCCCATTGTGTGCAAACTTGGGCTTTGTTTGAATAACAGAGGCAAATATAAGCTACATATCCAAAGTTTGTGGGAAATACCTCACATAGCTGTACAGCCGTGATATCCTTCTTGCCTTGTTGATACCATATCACAAAAGCCAGGTAGTTAGGGTAGTTGCTGTTTTCGTCAATCTTGATTGTAATATTTTTGTTTGGGTAGCTGCATGAAATCCTGTTTGGGAGATAGAGAGAGAGAGAGAGAGACGATGAGTGACCAAATATTATTGTCTAATGTCTAGCATGCCTCTTTGATTTCACTTAAATCACAATTGACAAGAAAAATAACTCCTTGTGGTATGTTTTAATTATGGCATAATAGTTTCCACAATTGAATTAATAATAACGTTGAACAGACAATTAGCTGTGCAACCAATTCCTAAATGCAGCAGATATCATATAGTCCTTTCTTTGGGGAAACTACAGAAAATAGCCCTCTTAAACTTACAGAAATAGCCTACGGCCGATCACATCTACAATTCAATGTTTCTGAGTTCAAAGATTTTTACATAGAAGTTTTTCTTTTTTCCCGGGAAAGTCCCATAGAAGTTATTATAAGAGTTCCTTTTTTTCTCCCTTTAACTGTATGAATCTTACCTTCTATATTCAATATCGACCACACCAAGGGCAAATAGAGAGGCAGCTGCATCTGTAGTTTGAGCCATCCGGCCAAAGGCTCGTCTGCTCAGAATAAAGTCAGTCTGATGACCGCCTCCATGGTCAGTTATGACCACCGTCACTCCTTTATCTGAGCAGTAGTTACTGTTGGTGCACCTGACCTGATGAGACAAATAGCAGTTTAGGAGAATGTTGTTACTGCACAATACGATGATTTAAGTCATAAACCTCATCCTTGTGATCTACTTTATCTATGTTTTCCACATCAATACTCACCTGGTAGCAAGCACCACATCCTAGACCATCTCGGTAGAGATCCGATACAGCTGAGACATCCCCATCATTGATTGTGGCTCCAAATGTACCAAAGCCGCATCTTCCAGCTGCATTTAATCATCAGGCCGAGATTAGAGACAACAAAAAACATTCTTGTACATGCATGTATAACTATGTTATGCCACAAATACTAATGTGTACACAGTATATATGAATCTTACTATCTGATCCTTTTTCATCAGAGTTTGGGTAGTAAGCTGCCCGGGAATGAACGAAACAGTCACTACATGTCGCAGCATCTCCAAGATTTTGTATAAAAAGAGAAGTTGCAAAAAGGATGGCAAGAGCCTGCAGAGGAGCCATTGTAGCAAAAACAAGGAAAACAACGAAGAGAATTTGGTAGTGCATGAAGAAATTGAAGTTTGTGCTATTTATAGTATACTAAACCATCAACCACCTTCATTTTGGTAAAACTAATGACTTTGACGGCTGGTTCAGGTTCATCTGAATGAATGAGATTTTGCTAAGATTTTTCCTTAGCAACCTTCTTAGACTTGAGCATTAGTTGTTTTCACAACATAGAAAACCAATTTTTGACATTCTCTTGCATGTTGTTTATTGAACTTCTCCTTCTCATGTTGAAGTACAAAGTTCTAAAATGTCATTATCATCTTATTCCTTTGACAATTTTCTATGCGTCTGGACCTTGATTTTCACCATAAAAAATACTTTAGTAGTTCGTAATGTTCACGTCAAAAGCATTATCNGGACATGCATGTATAACTATGTTATGCCACAAATACTAATGTGTACACAGTATATATGAATCTTACTATCTGATCCTTGTTCATCAGAGTTTGGGTAGTAAGCTGCCCGGGAATGAACAAAGCAGTCACTACATGTCGCAGCATCTCCAAGATTTTGTATAAAAAGAGAAGTTGCAAAAAGGATGGCAAGAGCCTGCAGAGGAGCCATTGTAGCAAAAACAAGGAAAACAACGAAGAGAATTTGGTAGTGCATGAAGAAATTGAAGTTTGTGCTATTTATAGTATACTAAACCATCAACCACCTTCATTTTGGTAAAACTAATGACTTTGACGGCTGGTTCAGGTTCATCTGAATGAATGAGATTTTGCTAAGATTTTTCCTTAGCAACCTTCTTAGACTTGAGCATTAGTTGTTTTCACAACATAGAAAACCAATTTTTGACATTCTCTTGCATGTTGTTTATTGAACTTCTCCTTCTCATGTTGAAGTACAAAGTTCTAAAATGTCATTATCATCTTATTCCTTTGACAATTTTCTATGCGTCTGGACCTTGATTTTCACCATAAAAAATACTTTAGTAGTTCGTAATGTTCACGTCAAAAGCATTATCTATAAGCTGGAAAATGTTTGCATCTTAATTCCTTAGCTCATTTGGACTTGTAATAGTCTGAACCAGGGTGCGAGGAGATTGACCTTGAACTCACCATATGATAGCGTGTCTGTGTATGAGAGAGAGAGAGAGAGAGAGAGAGAGAGAGAGAGAGTGGTTTGAGACCAAAGATATCTTACTTTGAGAAATATAGAATAGCGATAGGTTTGCTTGAATAGAAAGAAAGTGGGAGGGTGAGTTAGGTGGTCTTGCACTAAAGAATCTCATGTGAAGAACCTGTTGATGTTCCCACTTAGTGAGAAAATCACAACAGTGAATTTGGTTTCTCGGTGGACGGCTATGAAAGATGTGAGGAAACATCCATCTCTTTATCAAATTACTACTACTGCTAAAACAGTTAATGCATGTGAAAAAGAGGTAAAATGTCCAGTGCACATGAACGGAAAATGTCATTATCCTTTATACATGACTCTTGCCTATATTAAAAGTCTCTGAGTGATAGGTGGTAGGTAGCTTTACTAATATTTTTGAGACGCAGATTACAAGACTCGAACCCGTGTTTGCTAATCACATCTAGGCCTGCAGCCACCTAGTGATTGTTAGTTACCATTCTTTCCAGCATATGTACAAATTAGCTTGTTGTTTCTACCCTGAGTTGAGCTAAATTGAAAATTATTGATCATGACAGTGAAGAGAGAGGTAGGTACACAACATGAATCAAGTCCATTGGATTGAAACACATCAGCCATGACCTGGAAACCATTTAAATTTTGGACCCCTCACCCTGTCAGGATTAGGACTTGCATTATAGGGATATTATTGGTATTACAATGTTTGAAGTCGGTATGCTAATCGTTGTTGATATATCTCTTTCACAGGTGTCAACTCAGAAATCAGGTCTTTCTTTTCTCAATTTTGCTCGATAATGAATCACTCGTCGTGTATGGGTGAAGTATACCACACCACTCTTCAAAAGGAAAAAGACTGTATGATGTTCCTGGGACCAAAAAGCAATGGCCCAATTTGCATCCGAGGACAAAAGAAGGTTAGTTGGAGGGCTAGCCATGGCCTGGGCCAGGCCAACCATATGTTTGGGCCTGTCCAGATTGACCTTCCAGTTCTATTTTTAAGATCAACCAGTCCTCGGGCCATTTTGCTTGTCCCGGCCCAATCATGGGCTGCCCATTGTTTTTAAATCTTTTAATTTTTATTTTATTTCTTTAACTTTTTTTTTTTGTTTCTTTGAAGAGATAAAAATTCTCATAATATAATAAAGAAATATAATATACGTATACAATATTAATAAGATAAATAGTCGTGGTTGAGTTAGGCTGGACTATTTCAAACGTAGCCTTGAATAGAGTTTGTCCAAACTTTCTTGGCCAAGCCTTGTCTAGCAGGCTAATGTTCTATCTTCTAACCCTCATTTTAGATTTTTCGGTTTTGTGATAAATTAATTGGTAACCCAACGGTAGCTCGAGTGGGGACAGACCATGAGGGATTTATTTTTTATGAATTTCTTAATTTTAGCGTGGATGACATGCCTTTGACTGGACAGAGAAGAGAATTAGTCAAGATGCGAGGAAGTTGATTCGGACACTCTTAACTGTTGAACTAAAAAAAAAAAAGATAAACTAATTGATATCTATTAGGATGGTATTAACATTGGTACTGTATTAAAAGTTACAAGATTTAAAAGTAAAAAATTTAGTATGCTGTCAAAGCAACTTGGACCACCTATGTCTACAATTTTTGTTTTCTTTACCATAGTAAGGTTTTCCTCACAATTTATTGTTGTTTGTATCAAAATGTAGTTTAAATTCACACTTTTGAATGTGAAACCAATTTGTACAACACATTTCTATTTTAAAAAGTCTAAATACATTTTTCGAATACAATAATATAACCAAGCCCCATTTATGCAATCACCAATAAATTAAAAATTATATTTAAAAAAATATAAAGATAAGAGTTGGGTGTGTATTCAATAATTATGTGTACTAAAAGTGTGCATTAAATCATTTACAACCGTTAGATTAGTTATAAGATCCACTCGTTCGAGGTTTGTAGATAATTTGATGCATACTTTTGGTATGCATAACATTGTTTTATAAAAAAATCCAATGGAACGATATATAGACAAGTAAATCCACTATGATAAATCAATAAGATGTGAATATGTGACTTTTTTTTTTTTTTTAATAGTTAGGGATGTTTGGTCCAGTTTACGCGTATTTTGACTAACCAATCTCCTCTTTGGTCATTTCAAAATCAGACCATCCACGCTAGGATTAGATTTATTAACGGGGGATAAATTTCTTATAACTTAATCTCAAGGGGTTGTGAAGATTCAAATTCAAGATGTTTAAATTTACAGTTCGTCTCTGTTATTACTTGAACTATTGTTGGAATTGAATATGTGAGTTTTAATCTGCCTATGATGTGAATANCTAACGGTAGCTCGAATGGGGACAGACCATGAGAGATTTATTTTTTATGAATTTCTTAATTTTAGCGTGGATGACATGCCTTTGACTGGACAGAGAAGAGAATTAGTCGAGATGCGAGGAAGTTGATTCGGACACTCTTAACTGTTGAACTAAAAAAAAAAAANCCAACGGTAGCTCGAGTGGGGACAGACCATGAGGGATTTATTTTTTATGAATTTCTTAATTTTAGCGTGGATGACATGCCTTTGACTGGACAGAGAAGAGAATTAGTCAAGATGCGAGGAAGTTGATTCGGACACTCTTAACTGTTGAACTAAAAAAAAAAAAGATAAACTAATTGATATCTATTAGGATGGTATTAACATTGGTACTGTATTAAAAGTTACAAGATTTAAAAGTAAAAAATTTAGTATGCTGTCAAAGCAACTTGGACCACCTATGTCTACAATTTTTGTTTTCTTTACCATAGTAAGGTTTTCCTCACAATTTATTGTTGTTTGTATCAAANGAAGCTGATTTTTTTTTAAGTGAGAAGTTACTGTTTGAAAAATTCACTAAAATTGTTTGCGGTGTTTTTTAAAAAATTAAAAATTTTGGAAAAATTCGTTCAAAGTGACTTTTTAAATTTTTTTTTGTGTCAATAAAAAAATAATTACATATATATATAAATTATGCATAACTGTTCTCAAAATATGAATTTTAAATTTTTTTACGTCACCAATATTATTTTATGAATATAATAAATTAAAAAATTATGTGTGATCCGTGATAAAACTCCAAAAAATCAAAATAA
Organism: Ilex paraguariensis; assembly: GCA_963454935.2. Lineage (NCBI taxonomy): Eukaryota > Viridiplantae > Streptophyta > Magnoliopsida > Aquifoliales > Aquifoliaceae > Ilex > Ilex paraguariensis. The sequence continues at coordinate 379,072 of CAUOFW020006035.1, read as the reverse complement.
AAGTTTAAAAAATTAATTTCTTCAATCAACCTAAATAAATTTTTTTGAGTTCAAANGGAGCTGATTTTTTTTTAAGTGAGAAGTTACTGTTTGAAAAATCCATTAAAATTGTTTGCGGTGTTTTTTAAAAAATTAAAAATTTTGGAAAAATTCGTTCAAAGTGACTTTTTATATTTTTTTTTGTGTCAATAAAAAAATAATTACATATATATATAAATTATGCATAACTGTTCTCAAAATATGAATTTTAAATTTTTTTACGTCACCAATATTATTTTATGAATATAATAAATTAAAAAATTATGTGTGATCCGTGATAAAACTCCAAAAAATCAAAATAAAAGTTTAAAAAATTAATTTCTTCAATCAACCTAAATAAATTTTTTTGAGTTCAAAATATTACTATATAAATTAATAATAAAGTCAAGATTCAAACAAACCTAATATATATATATAAGTTAAATTCCTAGCGCATTGAGATTTGATTGTAGGCCTTCATGTTTGTCGGAATTTGTTTAATTTCACTTCGGAAATAATTACGTTTTTTTAATGAAGGTCGGTAATGATGTCATTTTTATTGTTTTAAATATCATGGGTTTGAGAAAGGAATCAAATAACTTAAAATATTCCACGTCGAGATTAGGAGATTCATGATAAATAAATTCCTTATGATTTGATGTCAAAAATTTATCAAAATTTAAATTTAAGATATTTAAATTTATAACTTGTTACTATTATTACTTGAAAAATCCATTAGGATTTTTTTTTTCGTCCCTCGGGGAAGTGATGAGAAATTAAGGGCCTGTTTGTTTGAGGTATAAGGGTGATCTAAGGGGGTGGTATAAGGAAAATAGTACATAAAACCTATCTTATATCTTGTTTGTTTGACATTTTTTACTCGGTATTAATTTCGGGGTCACAGTACTAACTCAGTGTGAACAATAACTCTTATGTCTTGTATACGGTGCTAAGTAATACCACCTACCCAGTGGTATAATATTCTCGGTATAAATTTTATGGAGGTATAATAGAGTAAAAAGACTCAAATGCCCTAATGTACAATGCTCCATATAAAAGTTAGTTGTAATTTTTGACTTTTTTAAGGTTACAATTATCTTTTTATATTGAGTAGTTGTAATTTTTGATTTTTTTAAGTAGGTATTACGAAAATAATGTTTATGACAAACAAACAAGGAAAATGATGAAATTATGGTTTAAGACCGGATATAATATATTATTGAATTGGAGTGAAATATTATAAAACTTATACCACCTAAATCTTATACATAGACCCTAAATGTATAGGGATGGCGGGTTGTCCGTATAAATTGTAAAATTCAGGGGAGGCTTATAACATTCGCCAAAAATAAGGAAATAGAGTGAGACCGTTGAGTAAATATTGAATGTAAGGATGATGATATCATGTTGCCCAGGACCAACAATAAAATTTTAAATAAACAAGATGAACCTAATTGCGATGTATATTTTCTAGACAAAGTCGGACACACCATTTGGCATCTTTCGCGCTTCTTCAGATTCGTGGAAGATTCTCTCTCTCTCTCTCTCTCTATATAACCACTATTCGTTCTCTTTTCCCTGAGCTCTCAAATACCCATTTCTCAGGAACAATTGTTCGTAGAAACCGCTTCGGAAATTGTCTTTTAACCATTGCATGATGTCTGGAGAAAACTCGGTAGACAGGTAATTATGCATGTTAATATACCTCATTTTGTGTGCTTTGATTCTGTAATTATTCCCCAAGATTTGTTCATCAAGGATTTGATATTTTTCAGGAACAATTATTTTTTTTCCCATTTATATTTTTTATCTGACAAAAAATGATTTGAAAATTTACGAGTTTTCTTCCAACGAGAACAATTTGTTATTGCGAAAACTCCCATTTTTGGTTCTCTCTCGTATGGTTGTGCTTATGTTTTTACATCTATGTTTGCATTTTGGAGATGTGTTGGGTTTCACACAGAACATTATAATTTACATTTTCTTGTTTATTGAATTTATTCTTGTAAGTTGTTCTTTGATTCGCATTGCTAATGAGGATAGCTGTTGGCCGAATGGCCAACGCCTGCTGGATGTTAAGATAGCGGGTTTGAATTTCGTTGTCCTCCTCCCTATAATGGTGTCTGACACAAAAAAAAATTGCATTGATGATATTTTTCCTTCTTTAATTGATTGAATCATATAAGTATGAATGGCTTCTTGAGAAGCTTGTGGGTTTTAAGTCTATATAATCGATTTTTGTTTTTGGTATCTGTTTGTTGATTAGGGCCTTTCCTTTAATTTAAAAGATTAGCATCAGTGTGGGTATAGCTCATTAAAATTTCTGTTTATGTGCACCAAGTATCTGGGATTAGGGATATAGATTTGTAATGCAAAACTACAATCTGGTGTCATGAAATCCCTATGTAGTTTTGGTTTTTATTTCGGGGAATTAAAAAAAAAAAAAAAAAAAAAAAGACAAAGAAAAACATGTCCTATCTGGTTTTGATTCTGTGGGAGCAAAGAAAAACTGATTATTGCCTTGATTTTTTGTAAGCAGCAAATGTTCTCTCTCTGGACTTGCCCCTCTCGAAGCAGTACTATTCGATGTTGATGGAACTCTCTGTGATTCAGATCCTCTCCACTATTATGCTTTCCGGGAAATGCTTCAAGAGGTAGAGTCTTATTTTTTTCCCTCTCCATTATCATTGAAAGAGATAGTTTCGGGTTCAAGAATCTGACCATTTCTATTACATTCGCGTTAGATCTTGTAACTTGAATGAGATGTAAAATCATGGTTTGTGGGCGTTGATTTTGGGGACTAATAAAGACNAGAACCTATCTTATATCTTGTTTGTTTGATATTTTTTACTCGGTATTAATTTCGGGGTCATAGTACTAACTCAGTGTGAACAATAACTCTTATGTCTTATATACGGTGCTAAGTAATACCACCTACCCAGTGGTATAATATTCTCGGTATAAATTTTATGGAGGTATAATAGAGTAAAAAGACTCAAATGCCCTAATGTACAATGCTCCATATAAAAGTTAGTTGTAATTTTTGACTTTTTTAAGGTTACAATTATCTTTTTATATTGAGTAGTTGTAATTTTTGATTTTTTTAAGTAGGTATTACGAAGATAATGTTTATGACAAACAAACAAGGGAAATGATGAAATTATGGTTTAAGACCGGATATAATATATTATTGGATTGGAGTGAAATATTATAAAACTTATACCGCCTAAATCTTATACATAGACCCTAAATGTATAGGGATGGCGGGTTGTCCGTATAAATTGTAAAATTCAGGGGAGGCTTATAACATTTGCCAAAAATAAGGAAATAGAGTGAGACCGTTGAGTAAATATTGAATGTAAGGATGATGATATCATGTTGCCCAGGACCAACAATAAAATTTTAAATAAACAAGATGAACCTAATTGCGATGTATATTTTCTAGACAAAGTCGGACACACCATTTGGCATCTTTCGCGCTTCTTCAGATTCGTGGAAGATTCTCTCTCTCTCTCTCTCTCTCTATATAACCACTATTCGTTCTCTTTTCCCTGAGCTCTCAAATACCCATTTCTCAGGAACAATTGTTCGTAGAAACCGCTTCGGAAATTGTCTTTTAACCATTGCATGATGTCTGGAGAAAACTCGGTAGACAGGTAATTATGCATGTTAATATACCTCATTTTGTGTGCTTTGATTCTGTAATTATTCCCCAAGATTTGTTCATCAAGGATTTGATATTTTTCAGGAACAATTATTTTTTTTCCCATTTATATTTTTTATCTGACAAAAAATGATTTGAAAATTTACGAGTTTTCTTCCAACGAGAACAATTTGTTATTGCGAAAACTCCCATTTTTGGTTCTCTCTCGTATGGTTGTGCTTATGTTTTTACATCTATGTTTGCATTTTGGAGATGTGTTGGGTTTCACACAGAACATTATAATTTACATTTTCTTGTTTATTGAATTTATTCTTGTAAGTTGTTCTTTGATTCGCATTGCTAATGAGGATAGCTGTTGGCCGAATGGCCAACGCCTGCTGGATGTTAAGATAGCGGGTTTGAATTTCGTTGTCCTCCTCCCTATAATGGTGTCTGACACAAAAAAAAATTGCATTGATGATATTTTTCCTTCTTTAATTGATTGAATCATATAAGTATGAATGACTTCTTGAGAAACTTGTGGGTTTTAAGTCTATATAATCGATTTTTGTTTTTGGTATCTGTTTGTTGATTAGGGCCTTTCCTTTAATTTAAAAGATTAGCATCAGTGTGGGTATAGCTCATTAAAATTTCTGTTTATGTGCACCAAGTATCTGGGATTAGGGATATAGATTTGTAATGCAAAACTACAATCTGGTGTCATGAAATCCCTATGTAGTTTTGGTTTTTATTTCGGGGAATTAAAAAAAAAAAAAAAAAAAAAAAGAAAAACATGTCCTATCTGCTTTTGATTCTGTGGGAGCAAAGAAAAACTGATTATTGCCTTGATTTTTTGTAAGCAGCAAATGTTCTCTCTCTGGACTTGCCCCTCTCGAAGCAGTACTATTCGATGTTGATGGAACTCTCTGTGATTCAGATCCTCTCCACTATTATGCTTTCCGGGAAATGCTTCAAGAGGTAGAGTCTTATTTTTTTCCCTCTCCATTATCATTGAAAGAGATAGTTTCGGGTTCAAGAATCTGACCATTTCTATTACATTCGCGTTAGATCTTGTAACTTGAATGAGATGTAAAATCATGGTTTGTGGGCATTGATTTTGGGGACTAATAAAGACGAGGGTGTATGACAGATAGGCTTCAATGGTGGTGTTCCAATTACTGAGGACTTCTTTGTTCAGCATATTGCTGGAAATCACAATGAAGACATTGCTTCTTTCCTCTTCCCAGATGATCACCCAAGGGGTGTAAAGTTCTTGGAGGATAAGGAGGCCATGTATAGAAGGTGAAACCTTCATTTCTTTTTTATTGAGAATTTTTCAAGCTCCAATCTTGTGATTTGTTTGGTAGAGAACACTTGCTAAAGAACATAGACATTTGATGGAGAACACAGATTGGCCAAGGAGCAAGTGCAACCTATAAATGGTCTTTACAAATTGATGAAATGGATTGAAGATCGTGGTTTGAAACGAGCTGCTGTTACTAATGCTCCTAGACTAAATGCTGAACTGATGATCTCACTTCTTGGCCTTTCTGATTTCTTCGAGGCTGTTATCCTTGGGAGTGACTGTGCGCGTGCCAAACCATTCCCGGACCCATACTTAAAGGCTCTTGAAGTACTTAACGTGTCCAAAGATCACACTGTTGTCTTTGAGGTTTGACTTCTGTCAGGACCCTCATGTTTTTCAGTAGTGAGCTGAAAATTCCATAATGCTTATATTTTGTGGTTTGCTCTTTCAGGATTCTGTTTCAGGAATAAAAGCCGGGGTGGCAGCTGGGTTGCCCGTTGTGGGCTTAACGACCAGAAACCCGGATCACTTACTGATGAAAGCGAAACCAACGTTTCTTATAAAGGACTACGAAGATCCAAAATTGTGGGCAGCTTTGGAAGAGCTTGATAGAAAGGCAGGTGCAGCAACAGGTTCTACTTGAAACATTACTAAGGTTATACAGACAATTTTATAGTAAAAACAGGGGACTATCTGAATAATTATGCCGTAGAGGAGCTGTTACATCCTCTTAGTTGCAAGATCACCTCCCCAGATTCATTTCCTATATCATTGTATCTCCATTTTTAGCTGTTCTCCAGTTACTAGAAGGAAGAATGACTGCTGATTCACAGGCATTTTATCTGTAATGTCCCTACTAAGGGCACATTTACTTTGTAACAAATACATTTCTATCATCTGCTGGCCTACGAACCCACCTTATTTGTGATTTTCAGATGATTTCTTGTATCATTCTGAAGGTGATAGGGGATTGAGCCAAGTCTGTTGAATTATTTACTAATATATAACTGCTGATTCACAGGCATTTTAGCTGTTCAATCTAAAGCACTTTTTGAAAGCCTAATCACCATCAAATCCACTTTCACTTTTTACTGACACTTTTTAAAAATAGAGTCAACAAATCCACTTTTTAAAATTATGATGAAGTCCATTTGAAAACGGATTTGTTAACTCTATTTTAAAAAAATGTCATAGATTAAAAAATACGTTTAAAATTACTGTAAATTAATAAATTTATTTGAAAACGGTTGTACATTGGTAAATAATTCCAAGTATGTTTGGGAATGGATTTGTTTTTTGGGTAAGGGTAACATAAGTTGTGTCTTGTAAGTCATCATGTTGTGTCAAAATTAAAATTTCTCTATGTCCCCATCCACTCCTCGAGAAGGACAACCCGCCCAGACTACATAATCCACGTGGTGGCTTGATTGCAACCTTGTGGAACTAAGACCGAGCCTTTTGCAATAAAGTGTCAGCATCGAAAGAAATATCAAATAGAATGCCAACCTAGGCAGCTGAGTGCCACCAATCAAACTTAAAAGTCTAAATCCAATATACCACAAGGAAGATCTGTAACAGAAGTATCTCTACACAAAAGTCGATACTCATCTTGCCCACAACTCTGAATCAATTTCATCCCTTGCAGACTTGTACAACTCAAGCCTCCTTGTACATTGCTGCCTTCTCTCCAGTAACGCTGGATCTTCATCCAGTAAATGTGCAAGCTGCTGGCCCTACAGAGTGAGAATGCAAACAATTAATCACCACCCTCTAAGCTTATCGCGGCCACCATGATGTTTACAAAGGAGTTTGAGTATACTAGACCCTTCAAAGGATTGGATTCGGGCCAAAATAGATTCAACCACATTAGATTAGCATATTTTGTCATGTATCAAAACATCGATGAAATTCTTATCAACTTCATAAAGAGAACCTATAGTGAGACCAACAAATTCAGAACAAGGATGATATCTGATATACTGTAGGTATGTGAGTGAGAGAGTCGAATACCTCCTTTTTGCCCAAGTGGGTATAAAAGTGATCTAGTAAAGATTGCTTAGCCTCACGAACTTGACAATAAACCACGGCTTTTGGAATGGTGTACCTGAGTGTCTCGGACACCATCACAACATAAGATAAAACATTTGAACCTATCCTCCGGAAGTGACCTTCTGTGTAGCGATCTGCAGTAGAAGCAGTAGGATTTCCACCCTTCTCCACTTCCTGGGGAAGTTTCCGGAAGAAATCAACAGTAATGTATGAGCATTCCATGTCCACCATCCGTAACACAGTTTTCCTACTGTCATCACGGAACCTCTCTAATGCTTCATTGGCAGCCGCTGCTATGTCGGCTTGAAGAGTTGGAAAACGCCTCAACTCCTGCAGTCAGAATGTCAATTACATATGCATAGTTTTGATCCTTAACAGCCCAGAAAATAGTGCAGTTTTGAAATTTCAAACCTGAGTTTCTACGATTGACTTTCTCACAAGTTCCTTCAGAATGAAGTGGACCTAAAATATGAAATAATAGTGTTCAATTAGAATTTAAACATTCAATGGCTTTTGGGGAGAAAGCAAATATGTACATGGAATCAATTCTGTGATTCAGTAGCGTCGGAAATGAACCCAGAACCATACATTTTATCAGCTTTTTGACTAATACGATTTCTTAAGACACTTATTAAGCTAATCTCAATGCCTGAAATGAACACAGCGCCCTTAATGTTCCAGGGGACCTTCCGTTAATGGCATACTAGGATATCCTTCTCTGAGACATCTCAGAAGGAAAACATGCTTGAACAACATTAGGAGGCCACAAGTACAATGGCCATTCACCACAAGAATCCATCATAATAGCAACAAGGAGATGGCACGAAAGATAACAAGCACGTACTGCATCTACTGAAGCTTCAGCTGGGCCTCTAAAATAATTAAGGGCACCTTCAATTAGGCGTCGGTAACCTTGTTCGGGTGCAATCAGATGAGGTTGGTATCCATCTGCCTCAGAGACGGCTTTCCTCACATTTTGCAGTGAAAGATAACGATCAAATGGAAGCTTCCTTAGAGCAACAGGGAGCTGGTAGTCAAAAACACCATAAATTCGATCTCCTCCAGGTCGCCTGACAATGAAAATAGTAGAGTAAATAGAAAATACAAGTACATTAACATATAATCTTTTGATGATTTATGATTCCAGAGTAGCTGTCTCTTTTACCCCTTTTAGATCTTAATGTTTTTTTTGGGTTTTTTTTTTGTTGGGGGGGGGGGGGGAGAGGGGAAGGTTGCAGCAGAGGCCAACAAAAATTATATATTACCCTCCATCAAGATGCTCCTTAAATATATGGTCAAATGCACGGCAGAGCTCTAAAATGGTGTATAACTGGGCCTGCAACATGAGAAAACCAGTAAAAAAGTGAACTTTGACCAGAACACAACATAGCATAATTGAATAAACCAGATAAAAGCTCCTCACCCCTGCATCAAGAGCCAAAGGCCTACCAAGGTGGTCAAGCTCTGCTTCAAGATCATCAATGTTTTTGTTAATCAAAGACACAAGACCCGGTATTCGAGCCTTAATTACAGACTCCAGATTCTGAAACAAAATCCACTCATAAGAGTACAACCATTCCATATACAGATATACCCTTTAACGAACTGGGTAGAGAATATTTACGGCAAAGTGAAAACAAGTAGTACAAAGTGTACCTTTGAAAGCAGTTTTGCAAGATATTCAGAACCCATTCTGCTGGCTAAGTGCCCATACTCAGAACTGGTGGCAAAAAATTCCCGCTCCTTACGCCGTGCAGCAATCATGTCAATGTTTCTATTTATATCAGCCTGTGAACGATTCACAATTCCAACCCAAGGATGTTGCAATCGATAAGATCTTCCTTCGAGAACCTTCAATATAGCACCCCAATCACTACTGGGTTAGAGAGAGAGAGTGGCAATAGTCTACACGGACGGTTATTTGATGTCAGTGGCTTGCATGAGTAAACCTTACAGAACACACAATGAAAAAATGTTCACAGATATTCATACGATCACGGTATCACCATATTGGAAACAATCATGTCCAAACAAAATTCAAGCTAATTGTGAAGTCATGAACAGATTCCATTGCATAAAAACCAGTACAAGCATTGTGAATGCCTAATGCCACTCGAAAAATGATGGATTCTAAGGCAACAAGGAAACAACAAGTTCAACAACCCATCTAAGAAGAACATCCATAGACGGTTTTGCATAACATTAGAAGAGCACACTACATCCTTCATTTGACTGTGGTTTGCATGAAATAGAAATAACTTCGTAAATTTCAGCATTTATATGCAGTGAAACAAAATTACCCTAAACCTAAGCAGGAAAAAGGAGGGGCCTCCATTATCTCCAGTACAGTTAACATCAAGCACAACTATCTCTACCATCAAATACTCTTCAAAAATCATCAGCGTTTGAAAATTAACCAAAACTTTCAGAGCCTTATTCACGGACTGCAGCCACCTTTTCAATCAGCAATAGCATTCCACCCTATTCATGCCACTGCTCTCTATCAGATCCATTACCTCTTCTATCAGCTCTGCTCCCTTCCACAACACCATCAACAACCAAACCTTTGGCAGTCAGCAGGTGTCACCTTGAACATTAGGTACATTTATACTCACTGTGACCACCTCAGCCATTAATCTCCATCCACTTTGATTCCTACCTGCAGCATGGATGTCTTTGCTTCTCTCTCTGTATGTGGGTTGGGAGCTGGATACCAACCTCCAAATTCCTAGGACTACGAATACTTTTAATATAAAACAATAATAGGACTCTTTCGCCCCCTAGAATTTTCAGTAAAAATTGTCAGAGAAGGTAATCAAACTTACGTCCAACGCATTTGTTCCCCTATCCATGAGATCAAGCTTTGTCAGCACGCCAAATGTCCGTTCACCTTAAAAGAGCATGATGTCATTATATAAGCACACAGATGTTGCACTGATGACGTTTCAACTGAAAATAATAAGTTGAGTCAAGAAAGATAAGATGTGCAGAGAATACCTGCTGGATCAACTTCTCGAGCAAGTTTAATAGCATCAGATGTTGCAATATCTTGATTNCAACACTATCAACTGAAAATAATAAGTTGAGTCAAGAAAGATAAGATGTGCAGAGAATACCTGTTGGATCAACTTCTCGAGCAAGTTTAATAGCATCAGATGTTGCAATATCTTGATTTGCTGGAGTTATGGCTAAAATGATGCAATTCGGCTACAAACCAAGAACCAGAAGTCCATCAATTAAGTTGAGGAAATTCGTGAATAAAAATATCAAAAACCAAATTTATGTCCAACTCCAATCTAATTTCAATTGTTTTCAGTTGAAAAAGCATGTTCCATGTCCCTGAAAAACAGACACTAGAACAGGAATATTCACAGCATCCATGAACCCATCATTATCATAGCCTTTTCAACAATCTCTCTACGATATCTGCTTTTTTATTCAACCCGAGGAAGAGTATATATGCATGAGTAAAAAACTTGGACTTTGGCTTGCAAATAAAATGCCCAATACCTTCTGTATGTAGGAACGAACCGTGCTTTCAATTTCTTGAACAATATTCTCTGGCTGTCCCTCTGTCAATGACCAGCTGCTTTAGTAATCCATTTTCGGGGGTTATAAATTACAAAACTAGCAACCTGGGTAGGTCAGCATACATGGGGAAAAGGATAAAATAACATACCTACAGCAACCTTTGTTAAACCGGGTAAATCTATCAGTGTCAAATTAACAACTGCCAAGTAGAATAAACCATAAAATATTGTCAGAGGAGAAAACTTTGTAAAGCAACAAACATGAACAACAAAAAAAGAGAGGAGAAAACTTTGTAAAGCAACAAACAAGCACAACAAAAAAAAAAAAAAGAGGAGAAAACTTAGTAAAGCAACAAACAAGCACAACAAAAAAAGAGGGAGGAGAAAACTTAGTAAAGCAACAAACAAGCACAATAAAAAAAATCATGAAATCATAATGGCCACATGNATAACAAAAAAAAAAGAGGAGAAAACTTAGTAAAGCAACAAACAAGCACAACAAAAAAAGAGGGAGGAGAAAACTTAGTAAAGCAACAAACAAGCACAATAAAAAAAATCATGAAATCATAATGGCCACATGTGGCAAAAATCAGCCTACCATATACTACAGCCAGGAGAAAAGCACTTAGCATGAGTTCCTAAAATTAAATAAGTGCCTCAGAGTATATATGGAACATCCATGATAAACCTGAATATATATTATAAGACAGCATGTACAAAATTAAATGTGATCCAAATTGAGCATCAACACCCAGCAAAAATCTAAAAAACAAATAGGACACATGAAAATGCACTAAGAAAAAGGGTGAAGTTCATGATTGGAAAAAGATAATGCAAGCTGTCAACTACTGCACTATCTAGTAGTTTATTGCCATAGGAGCTATTATGCTAGTGCAGACTAACCATGCAACTAAGAAAAAAAACTAGATGGAAAATAATGGGGGACCGTTTATATAATTAATTTTGNTCACCATGCGGCTAAGAAAAAAAACTAGATGGAAAATAATGGGGGACCGTTTATATAATTAATTTTGAAAGGAGAAAAAAAAAAAGGAGACCGCACCATTTGGGGAGTAGATACTAAGATTAATAGGAAGTGAAGAAATCTGCTTTGTCCTCCCAGTTACCCTGTCAGTTTCGGCCTGGATTTCTGACCGCACCATAGCTTGGTAAGAAAACCATAGAGACAGAAGATTAGATCCAACTGCACATCTCTTAAAAAATAAAACAACCAGACGAGTAATCATATCAAAGAAATGTGCAACAAGTAAAGCAGCTTAATATGCACAATGATGTAAGAGCAAGATTAAATTATAAGATGGGATACAGAAGCAAATCGACATAAAAGTCAGATCCGCATAGAATATTCTGTACATATCAAACAATGAATGATTATCACAGCTTCTGCATAAGAATCCATACAGAAATCGGTGAACTTTTTATTTCCAGTGTGAAGAAACTGTGCGTAGTCCTCCTGCCCTTGCTCTGTCTTGTTAAGCTGCAATACCAACGGCCTCCTCGTCACAATCCCTACGAGCAAAGACAATATAGAACATTAAGGATGAAAAAATAAAAAATAAAAAGATCTTGAAATTCAAAATTCACCAGTCATTGTATAGTGCTTTAATTGAAACAGAGAACTTGAGTGTCTGAAAACACCATGACAGGCAGTTGGATAAATAGCCATCTATTCTGAAGCTTACAAAACAAAGGCCAAATTATCCGAAAAGTTAAATACATAAATTTCCATTGTCTGGGTTTTCAAATGAAAACTCAAGTCAAATAAAACAAATATACACATTTAGGAGTCATAAAGAGCAAGTTTCCATCTCTGAGGCGAAGAATTAAATACAAAAAAGATAATGCCAATAACTTTGATCTATTTTTCACACTTTCTCACTAACTCGACAGCCATACCGAATTTCAATTATGCTATTTTGCCAGTAACCAAAAGAGCACAAAACCTACAACGAGAATCTGCGTGGTTTCCGCAAATNTATCTCACTAACTCGACAGCCATACCGAATTTCAATTATGCTATTTTTCCAGTAACCAAAAGAGCACAAAACCTACAACGAGAATCTGCGTGGTTTCCGCAAATTTTCTAAGCAGCAAACAGACTTGTGAATCGAAGTAAAGACGATAACAGCAACAAAGCAAACACAAAACATTAAATCCATATAACTTGCTAATAAAAGATTCGAAACCTGATCCTCTGGGCAGAAAATCACGCCCAACGATGCTCTCCAACACAGAAGACTTTCCAGAACTCTACAAATCCACACCAAAAGCATCACTCAAAAATCCAAAATCAAAGCCTAACCAACACAGTACACAGTACACAGCGAAACAGAAGAACAGTATCCGCAAATGTAAGCGTATACATGTATACGTGAGTGTGCGTGTGTGTACGTATATCTGTGTTTCTACACATAGACACAGAGAGATGGAGAAGTCGAACCTGTCCTCCGACGACGATGATGGTGGGAAGAGCGTCCCAAAGCGTTGGCAAATTGCGATCATCGCCGTGGTCCCCAAGGACCGTACAAGCTCTCTGCAAACGGTTGACGAGCCAAATTACGCTCTCCATCTGGGAAGAAACCCTATCCCTAGCCTGAGAGTGAGAGTTCAAACCAGCGATAAAGGAGACGAATATAGCAAAACCAGCGAAAAGAGAGAAGAAGAAGACGCAGACGAATGTGATGAGACCTATTTTCTTTTCTTTTTTTTTATTATTGTTTGACTTGAGAGTGATATGCGTTGTTGCTGATTGAAGTGCGCCACGTGGGGGGTCTCATTTTATATTTGCTGTCGGGGTCTCAGGGGGTTTTGAATGTTTTTGAATATTAAATTGGCGGGCTCATTTTCCTTTGTTATTTTTTATTCGTAATCTGCTAAAAACTCTTTGAGCAATTATGTAGGTACGTTATTTAAAAATTTAATGGTGCGATTTTAATATAATTATTGAATTAATTGTAAATTTTAATATTATATAGAACTTATAATTAATTTAATTGTTATACATCATTAAATTTCTAAATAAAATCCAAATACTATTTCCCAAACTTTTTTATGATTCCCATGTCAAATGATTTTTGAGGTTTTATTAAGAGTTGACTATAGTATTAAAAAATATTTTTTTCGGTATTATATTTTCATTTATCGTTGTTGTGGTTATTTTTATAAAATTTATGGATTTTTTATCGTTGTAGTACCTCAAAAAAATAGTAAAAATAATTATTATAGATAAGTCAAAAATCAACTAGGTTAGACCCAACAAATCAAAAGAGGCCAAGTCATCAGAGCCCAAAAAGAGCCCCAGTCACCAGCGCCCAAAGGAGCCGTCCAAGGGGGTCTCCCAACCTCTTAGCGCCGCTAAGGGCCTGGGCGCTGCCTGTGGGTTGGCCCTCCTATCTCTCCTTTGACCTTCTCATTTTGCCACTTTGACTCAGTTCGATCCAACTCAAGATCCTCCTCTCGAAAAAATAAGAGCACGATGGAGAAAATATTGAGATAAGTATGAAAATATAATCCTATTTTAATTGTACTTACCAAAATAGTAGTGACTGCCTCACCTCATCTTCTCACAATACCTATATAATGTAAGTGTTTCTCCATATAGAGGGCATCACCTTGAGACCTTTACATCTCACACACCTCTCTACATCTCAAGTTTCTTTCTCTAAAAGCATTGTAATTCTCTTGGAATATACTCTTCCGTTATCGTTTTTGATTGTGGAGTAGATCATCCGGACCAAACTACTATAAATCTGCGTGTGTACTCTTATTACGGTTTTGCCATTAATTGACTATTTACTATTCATTAATTGCTCCCGTTCATATACTCGACTGTTAATCTTGCGCAATACCAATTCGTGCATCATCAATAACAGTGATAAAAATACTCACAAATATGATAATAACTACTACAAACGTGATAAAAACACCCACAATAGTAGTAAAAATATTCACAAATGTGATAAATCACTCACAAAAGAGATAAAATTTGGGTTATTAAATGATCAACAAAAATTATAAAAAAATACCCATTGATGGTAAAAATTAGAGATATGATACCAAAATTATTTATGCCGTACCGTAATCAAGTTCTATTATGTGCATGAAGTGGATGTGTGAATTGTTTGATTAGTGAGTGTTATTATTATCTAACAACTTACATTTATTTGGTGCACTGAGTTGATTATTGTACTGAAAAAAAAATTGTAGCATACATCTATTTATTATATTTATAGTTTTTTTTTATCATATTTGTGAATTTTTTTATCACTGTTGCAGTACTCTAAAAAATGATAAAAATAATTACCATAACATTAGTAAAAATACTCATAAATGCAGTAAAAATATCCACAAATATAATAATTTTTTTGTACCAGAGAAAAGTGATAAAAATAGTTCTCACAAATATAATAAAAAGATCTATAACAGTGATAAAAACACTTATAAAAGTGATAATTATTTTTATTTATAAAATAATTCATAAAAATTATAAAAAAACATATTAAAGTGATAAAAGTAAAAAATACGGTACCAACATTATTTCTTTGGTTCCGTAATCAAGTCCTTGATTCACATAATATTTGCTCAAATACGTCAGATCAAGAAGAGCCAAACTCATGGTCCATGGACTCCAACCTTATTCATTGTGCTGTGGGTTTTTTTGGGTTTAGGTATAATTTTTTAGATTTATTGGAGAAAAAATGGATGAATAAATTGTTTATTGTATTGATTATAATTTTAATAAAATATCTTGTATTTAGGTACAAAATTCAAATGAAACTAGTTTTATTTTACCTAATTACCCTCCCTAAAATTATGCATGATTGATTGACAATTATATATTTAATCAAATATGTGAAGATTTTATTAGATATTATCATTCTTTTGAATTTTGAACTATATTTTTTGTATTCAGTCTGCCTTCAACTGCTTCATTCAACGAGCAATCTTCAACGTCTGGCATTTGACGTCCAGCATTAAACATCAGTCTTCTACGTTTAGTCTTCTTCTTCGGTTTGCGGCATAAATCATTTGATCTTCTTTGTTTATTTTTGTTTGTTTCCGAATTTTTGATCATCACCACCAAAAGTGCATGTAAGTTTTTAATAATTTTTTTTTTTAGCGGACATTTTTTTCCAACCAATCAATTTCGATTTAACGTTAATATATTTTTTTGGGTTTTTACGTTATGTATTTTTATTGATGTAACTCCTATGTTTTTTTTAGGATTGTCATGGGTGAAATTGGTTTTTTAGGATGGGTGAAACTATTTTTTTAGAAATATGTTTTTTGTCATTTTTTTCTTTGGTTTCAATTGAACATCATAGTAGGATGAAACTATATGTTTTATGTTATTGCAAAAAATCATAGTTGCTCCTATGGTTTTTGGTATTTTTTTTGACGTATAAATGTTTCTTTTAGGATTATTATAGGCGAAATTATTTTTTTAGGGTTATCATGGGAGAAACAGTTTTTTTTTTAGGATTATCATATGGGTGAAACTCTTTTTTTTAGAAATATATTTTTTGTCAATTTTTTTTTGTTGGTTTCAATTGTACACCGTAGTACGACGAAACTGTATGTTTGGTTTTCTGTAAAAAAATAAAACAAAATTTTATGCTTATAAAATATCTAAATAATGTTATTGTTTGATTCTCTTTGGTTTAACTGTTTATGTTATGAGATAAAATATCATTTATTTTTTTATTGTCATACTCAAGAATGGAGGAAATATTGTTGTTTTTATGCAAATATGATGGTGAGATATTTGTTATCCAGTGGACANTAATACTCAGGAATGGAGGAAATATTGTTGTTTTTATGCAAATATGATGGTGAGATATTTGTTATCCAATGGACAAAACTGAGATTTTGCTGCCATCAACTAAAAAGACCGACCCAAAAAATGTAGAATAAGGTCAAGAAAAAATATTTTTGGCAAATTCGATGTGGACGATTAGAGAGCCACAATAAGAACACTTGTAATGAGTCTATGTGATTGGATTACATTTTAAAATTAATAAAATTCTATTTAACTATTTTTTATTAATATTATGTTTTTTTTTTATCATTGTTGTATTATTTTTCAGTCATTCTATGTGGACATATTACCGTGGAGCTTATAACTTAGGAAAACAACAACTATGGTGTATCTCTTTTCATAATTGTAATGGTAAACTCTGTTGTGTGCTGGCAAGTCTTGTATATTGCCCTATTAATGCCAATAACTGATAAGGTAAAGAGTTACCCCAATTACGTATTTGGTCATAATCTGATATTAACGCGATAACAAACAAGTACACTAATTACTTACACCAGTCATTTGTATTTGTCATATGATACACTAAACAATTATTTATGTGGTTTGAAAATAGTTACACTAAACAGNCATTAAACATCAGTCTTCTACGTTTAGTCATCTTCTTCGGTTTGCGGCATAAATCATTTGATCTTCTTTGTTTATTTTTGTTTGTTTCCGAATTTTTTATCATCACCACCAAAAGTGCATGTAAGTTTTTAATAATTTTTTTTTTTAGCGGACATTTTTTTCCAACCAATCAATTTCGATTTAACGTTAATNTTTTTTGAAAATAGTTAGACCAATCGTGAGACACAAATCAGTTAAAATTGTCTTATGATATACCTAATAGTTATTCATGTGTTATGAAAAAAGTTACATTAAAAAGTTACTGAAATTATACGATAACAACCAGTTACAATTGTCCTATGATATACCAATAATTTATTCATATGTTCTAAAAACAATTTGACCAGGAAGTTACACCAATTATAAGACATCAATTAGTTACAATTACCCGATAATATACTAAATAGTTATTCATATGTTCTGAAAATAGTTACACTAATCAATCCATTGCATCATTCAATTGTATAGTTAGACTAAATAGTTGCACTATTCGGTATCACCACGTGATTACATCAATTATACACATCAAATTGGGTGAATCAAAAAATTAAACCAACAAGGTACATCATATAGGAACACAAAAAAANTTTTTTTAGAAATATATTTTTTGTCAATTTTTTTTTTGGTTTCAATTGTACACCTTAGTACGACGAAACTGTATGTTTGGCTTTCTGTAAAAAAATAAAACAAAATTTTATGCTTATAAAATATCTAAATAATGTTATTGTTTGATTCTCTTTGGTTTAACTGTTTATGTTATGAGATAAAATATCATTTATTTTTTTATTGTCATACTCAAGAATGGAGGAAATATTGTTGTTTTTATGCAAATATGATGGTGAGATATTTGTTATCCAGTGGACAAAACTGAGATTTTGCTGCCATCAACTAAAAAGACCGACCCAAAAAATGTAGAATAAGGTCAAGAAAAAATGTTTTTGGCAAATTCGATGTGGACGCAAGAACACTTGTAATGAGCTTATGTGATTGGATTACTTTTTAAAATTAATAAAATTCTATTTAACTATTTTTTATTAATATTATGTTTTTTTTTATCATTGTTGTATTATTTTTTAGTCATTCTATGTGGACATATTACCGTGGAGCTTATAACTTATGAAAACAACAACTATGGTGTATCTCTTTTCATAATTGTAATGGTAAACTCTATTGTGTGCTGGCAAGTCTTGTATATTGCCCTATTAATGCCAATAACTGATAAGGTAAAGAGTTACCCCAATTAGGTATTTGGTCATAATCTGATATTAACACGATAACAAACAAGTACACTAATTACTTACACCAGTCATTTGTATTTGTCATATGATACACTAAACAATTATTTATGTGGTTTGAAAATAGTTACACTAAACAGTACTGATTATATACGAAACCAACCAGTTACCATTGTCTTATGATACACCAATAATTTATTCATGTGTTTTGAAAATAGTTAGACCAATCGTGAGACACCAATCAGTTAAAATTGTCTTATGATATACCTAATAGTTATTCATGTGTTACGAAAAAAGTTACATTAAAAAGTTACTGAAATTATACAATAACAACCGGTTACAATTGTCCTATGATATACCAATAATTTATTCATATGTTCTAAAAACAATTTGACCAGGAAGTTACACCAATTATAAGACATCAATTAGTTACAATTACCCGATAATATACTAAATAGTTATTCATATGTTCTGAAAATAGTTACACTAATCAATCCATTGCATCATTCAATTGTATAGTTAGACTAAATAGTTACACTATTCGGTATCACCACGTGATTACATCAATTATACACACCAAATTGGGTGAATCAAAAAATTAAACCAACAAGGTACATCATATAGGAACACAAAAAAAGTATTACACCTGAAAGTCGCACCATCCAGTGACAGCAAAGAGTTACAACAATGACATATACCAAACAATTTCACCAAAAAATTTTAAATCTGAAATATAAAAAGTAATCTAATTGAAATTGTAATCCATTATTGACTTTTCAGAGATTCTTGTCTTCTAAAGCTTTGCAATATTTTTGATTTTTAAATTTGCTAAAGACCATAGGACGTAATCTATGCTTCCTCACTTTCTGCCTTTTTCTTTTATGGAGCCGAAGATGACGCTTGGGACCAAAATCGGTTTTGCACTATTTTTCCCTTCAATTTAATGGCGTTCTGGTCATTATCTAAAAAAATGCACTTGAGTCTAAATAAGTTACCATGTTGTATTTTAGTTCAAATAAATTTAAATTTTTGTACCGACTTCTATTTTTCTTTTTTACCATTGGATTAACCTCCGCTTCCACATGACCGGTTGGAGGGTCCATTGTACCATGGGCTGTTGGGCTTTAGTTCTTGTCCCTGTGGCCATGGGTAGTTTGCCAAGCCTTACTTACAATAACCCAATTCATTTTCTTTCTTCTTTTTTTTTTAAAATCCTTTTTCTTTGTTTTTTAGGTTAGCCAAGTAAATTGAGAACTCTGATAAAAAAAAGTAAATTGAGAACGTTGAAAAAAAGAAAAGAAAAAGTAAATTGAGAACATTGTGTTGAATTATTTCACTGTGGCACAAATTTGGAAACAAAGGTGAGAATATTCACATCCTACACGAGAGTTTGATCATTAGTTAAATCTAGTTCTCGGACTATTTTTCATAAGAAAATATTATTTGGACACAATTTATTAATGTAATGATCAAAACTGTTGAATTAATAATAAATTTTA
This sequence comes from Ilex paraguariensis, assembly GCA_963454935.2. Lineage (NCBI taxonomy): Eukaryota > Viridiplantae > Streptophyta > Magnoliopsida > Aquifoliales > Aquifoliaceae > Ilex > Ilex paraguariensis. The sequence continues at coordinate 359,347 of CAUOFW020006035.1, read as the reverse complement.
ATTAATACTAGAGTTCACTGTCAATTCAATAATAATAATTCAAATAAAATTGTTCTTTTTTCCTAAGTTAAAGTAATTAATAAAGAGGTTGTTGATTGTAAAACACAAACGTACAATATCTATATCATGTAATTATACCAAATTTTTTGATCCATAGCATTATATACTACAGTTTACAAGCAATGCTTTTGGGACCTAATTTTGGGGCTAATATGAGGACGTAATTCATTGTGGCCATTAGATTAGATATGAGTTTTAATATTTAATGAAAGTCTATTAATTCAAGAGATGTTATGGATCAGAGACGTGCATGGGTTATAGTAGTTTTTTTGGGCGAAAGAGTAAAATTATATTATTATATTTTTTAATTGGATTACAATACCACCACTCAAGTGGTATTAAAAATATATAGTTAGTATACGTATTTGATTTAGTATCATACACAATACCGAGTGACTTTTGACATCCAAACGTTGTATGACACCATATTAAAGTATTTTAATACTATACAATTCTCTAATACTTTTAATGATATGACAACAAAACGAGCCCTAAAGTCACAAACTAGGTGCATATCCTTCCGTCTCCGGGAAGATGTGTTTGCAGAACTCCCAATTTCAAGAACTCTACATAAGTTTATTTTTGTTTAATTCAAAAAAAGACCCAAGATTATCAATCAAATAATTTCCAGCCCTTGCATACTTTGCTCATGCTGTGTAATTTCTTTATCTTTCCTCAACCTTGTTCCATTACCAACCATTGAACAGAGTTCTGTATGAGAATCAGAAGCCTCATTGGCATTAGAAACCATTCTTTTCGATCTCGAATCATCAAGGTACTGTTGATAGACATAAGAAAGAAAGCCCCAAATAGCAAGCAGCAAAGCAATCCCCTTCACTCCATCCATTTTGTCATTGAAAAATATCACCGCAAGAACAGGAACAGCAGGCAATGCCAAGGTACTAATCACATTAGAGAACAGTGAAGACACCTCAAAGATCAATCCAAGCAAACCCACTGATGATATTTGCCATGTCACAGCTGTCCAAACCAGTGTCATCACATAGGACACCTTCCCCTCGTCATAGTCTCTCATCTCTCTCCCCAATTTTTTCGATTCCCCGCTAGCGAAAAGTCCCACCACACAAGCACAAGTTGTGACAAATGATGGGTAAAATTGCAAATCCAAGACAGCACCAAAGGTTTCTCTCTTGATTACCTTTTGGAATGAGAGTTGTACTAGAGAAAGGTATAGTGAGTATGTACCTGATGCCCCAAGTGTGCATAGGAATCCAATTATGTACTTCCCTTTAGGGACTTCTGTTGTGTTATCAGATTCTGCATGAACTGCAAGAAGGGAGGCTGAGATGGTAAGGAGGACAAGAGAATTGAGTATTAAAGAGGTAAATTTTTGAGAATTTAGGAGGAAGGAGAAGAGAGCATTGAAGGCTAATTGGGTTCCACATAGGAGGGAATAGGTGGATACAGGAAGGTATAGGAGTCCATATGAATACATCATGTTGTCACCTGCCAAGAGAAGGCCAAAGAAGAGGTAAAGCAACACAAGAGCATGGAATGATGGTCGGGTTGCAATCAAGTTGTGTTCTTCGTGTTCAGATCGTGTCATTTCTGGCTCGTGATTGGAGGACGTGTTGGATGATGAGAAGAAAAAAAAGAGGGGAATCAGGATGGGGAAGCCGGCTGACTGAACCAACGTTGCCATCCATTTGCTGTTCCCGCCTTTGTCGTAGTATAATCTCCCCAATAGAGTGGCAGTAGATTGGCCAGCAAGAAGAAAAATGATATACAAAGCCACCCGAAGCCACCATTTGTAGGCTTGAAGTGTAGAAACTTGAAATTGGTTGGTAGGAGATGGGCCTTTATGTGAGTTTGATTCTCTGCCTTCCACTGGTAAAAACACAACGTATTATCGTTAAGTTCTCTATTCCCAACATTTCTTGAGAGTATGCGACAAGTTTTAAATCTTAATATAGACAAGACATATCTCGTTGAATCAGTCTTTTTTCGCCACATATCGTTTGGCAGATATCAGGATGCAAACAAATTAACAAAGGTAACAAAACAATCAAGGTGCTATTTTCTACTTCAAAGCCTATTGATCAATTACAATCCAGAAATTGAATCCCATGGTATGAACTATGAAGCTACGATCATATGAGCTATCAGTGACTAATTATGTTCTCTTCTTTTTTTTTTTTTGGGTCCGAAAACCAGAGAAAACACCTGATTATATTGAACAGATGATGTAATTCTTCATTTTATCATACCCTCTTTCCACTAAAATCCCTTTGTTTCTATCAGCTTAAAGTTTCAACTCAAAGGCAATTCAGCATACACTATGCATGCAGTGATATAATGTAAGGGTTGGGTGTAGTTGTGAAGGTTGTTTGCTCTGTGAATTCTATGGGTGCAGTTGAACCTGGAAAAAAAGGATGAACAAAAATAGAACTAACCTCTATGTCACACACACACAGAGAAAATAAATTGGCAACTTGGTTGACCAACCTGTGGCTTGAAGTTCCAACTCTTGAGCAGCCTCCATGAAGATTGAGAGCAATCAACCTAGATAAACTACTAGGAATTCCTTTCTTTTTTTTTTTTTGTGTTAGTAGCTGAAAAGAAGTGAAAGTCTTGCATAAACCTAAAACACCATCCCTGAATCTGACAAAAATTTCCAACTTGGTAGATTCAAACTTGACAATTTGCTAAATTCAAACTCGACAAAGTTTTTTTTTGGGGTTATTATATAAACAACTCGACGAAGTTGACTGACTAAAAACACTTGAATCAACGAGTTTGAAGCTCTGTCCATACCATTTTAATCAAGCAACGGTGATAGGATTCTGAATTTCAAACCTTAACGTCCCCGTCCTCGTTGATGTCTATTTTGATACATATGGTGAGAATAATATGGAAAATATTATTTGAATTTAAAATGTTGACTTATCAACCACGGCTGTTAAGAGAGGTTGTGAATTCTAATAAATATTGAGGTTTATAATTAAATCAATAATAGTGAATGATATTACTCGAATAATATAGTCTCGGTCCTTTGTCGAGGATTCAGGTCTTTCCATTACATGAGTGTCTAGGCTTATTTAGGCCCACTTAGACCAATTCTCCCTCAGTTTGGTTAAAGATAAGTCACTTATAATGAAATTAGAGAATTTGTGAATCTTCTAATTTACCGCTCATCCATATCACCACTGAGGTGCACTTGGAGTGGTTTTACTTCAATTTAAGTCAATGTTGGATCACTTGCGGTGTAGGAATTGGAGTCCACATAACCAATCCCGCTTAAATTTATGGTGGGAAATCTACTATTGGAAATACTTAGTAAGTAGGGTAAATTATACTTTCATCCTTTTAATTATAGGCTTGATTTTGCTTTCTTTATTACATTATTGAAATTTTCACATTACTCCATCAACTATTTAAATTATTTCACATTATCTCATTTGTAAATGCCGGTTATCTTTTTTGAACAAAAATATTGAAGTGTCGGGACAAAATGAAAAAAATTGCAGAGTGCGGGGATAAATGAAGTAATTTCCCTTCTGTAATAATTGGATTTGATGTGAAATTAATCACATAATTGAGAGTGCAAGGTGAAAAACATAATAATTGAGGGGATAATATAAAAAAATCATAGTTAAGGAGGTCAAAGTATAATTTAGCCTAAGAAGTGTAAAGGATGGGATCAAAAATTTTGCTATTACTGTTTGAGTCAAAGATGAACTCTAGCATATACCAGATGGTCCAAATTGGCTAGCTACCCACTCCTTTCTAACTTGAAGATGGTGATGGGTGGTCTTGATACTGTTTTTTTTTTTCATACATTGTTTTCTGGAATGAGGTGACCAACTAATGCACCAAATAACCAAGAAAATAAATAAATAAATAAAAGGTTCAAAATTCCCTTTCATAATATCATGATATTTTTCTCCAAATAGTGGTGTTCCATATCAAACCAACAACCACCGGACTGGTGGTCTACTGGCTTGCAATGACCCATTTAGGGTTTTCATTGACTTGCATGAGGCTAACAAACAGGGTTTAATTCATGTAGACACCCGTTACTTCTATTGAAAACTTTGCGGTGCGGAGTTAGATTATGACTCGAGTTTGTCTTTGAAAATGCATGCGGTTTCGTTGTTAGGCCCCACTAATGGACTTTGACCCTCTTAGATTCAGACTATTATGGTCATGTTCATAGAGATTCTATCCCGGTTGTCCCTCAAACCTTTTTCTTTAGTAAAAAAAAAATATATATATCAAATCAACAGAATTATGACTTTTCCTGCTTAAACCATACATTTTCCCATCTTCCATGTTTTCATCCATTCCCTCAATTACTAATTCCCCATTCATTGAAAATATTTGTATAAAAGAATTTGCTATATTAGAGCAAAGTGGCTTCTCGGTGGGTTAATAAAATGCACCCCTAGTCACACTACGAGGTCAAGTCTCACAATCACATACTGATTCATATACCCCTTCCCGTTAGGTTAGACCAGGTCCATTGTTATATCTGAAGAAAGAACTCGTGGTATGTTGGATGCTAAGTCCTTGATTATGAACAAGGATGACAGACCTTTCTAAGAACGTTCAGATTTTAATTTTGGTTAGCGTTTGTTTAGTGTAGAAGATGAGATAACAAAGGATAGTTTCATTGCGATACGGATTCCAAACAGTTCCTCAAATGATATGTGCCTTAATTCATTTTACTGATCAAATTACGAACATTCATAATTCTCATAAGGCAGATAATCGAGCCGAGTTTTGTGAGTTTGAGATAAATCTGTTGAGCTCGTTTTTTTTAAATTGAATCTAAATAATTGTTAAAACTCGGCTCGTTTAGAAAAGAAGTCGAACCCGAATAGTTTGATTATTTTACATATAAACGAGCCAAACTTTTATAAGCTCGTTTTTTAAATGTGTCTAAAAAATTGTTCAAACTCAACTCATCCAAGTCCAAGTACCTTGAGTCAATTACCTGCCATAAACCAACCCCTTTATTATTTGTTCAAGAAGGTATGAATTCTTCCTGGTTTTTTCAATGGTGTTGATTCCTTTGAACATGTTAATATACTATGGATGTTGCCACTACATTTGACAGTAGTGGGGGGACAAAAAGCCAGTGGGGTGGTAGAGAAGACATTACATGAATAATTTAGGTGAGTAAAGAGGTTGTCTGAGCTAACTTATTCCCACATCGAGCGCATATGAGAGAGCATTAAACTACGACTCGAGATATAATAGAGCAGAAACATCAAAACAAAACATATCTTTCTCGGTTTTTTGGCTAAAATCCAGTGTAGTATCTATTTTTATTAATTTAATTTAATTTAATATCTAATATGTAAGACATTGTCTGACAATATTAAATTAATTGTCTGACAATATTAAATTAATTTTTTTAGGGGAGAGTTCATTACAATAGTTTGTTATTGGGACTTTAAGTGTTGTCGTACTTGTGTTGCACTATTGCATGGACCAAAAAATATATTAAGTATAACCCGAAATTTTAGAATAAAAATACAACAATGTGAGTCACTACTAATTTAACGATATTAGTGTATTTAGTTTTCAAATTAGATTGGAATAACATTTTTTTATAAACTCAAGTAATAAATGTTAAGTTGTTCAACCAAATAGACAATCCTTGAGAATATGTCTTTCCCAATATTCTCTTTGTCACTAGATCAAGCCTCAACAACTAGGTCGAAATTTCTTCTGGGTTTCCCTTAAGAATAAGTTAGATTCATTGTGTCAATCTAGATGTTGAAAACTGTTGGAGTACATTAACTATAAAATAGGAAACGACTGATTCCATTGTGATAAGGATTCCAACATTACCTGAAATGATACGTGCCTTGAAAACATTGATGCGATTCATAAGCCAGTTCTATAAAAGAGAGAGACTCCTATTATCAGTCTGTTAGTTGTTTAAGAAGATGATAATTCTTTCTAGCTTCCTCAACCACTTGCTACCCAAAAAAGAGACCTTTCTCAATTAAAGCTGAGTGAGTGAGTGAGAGAGAGAGAGAG
>CAUOFW020006035.1:320309-352444 GCA_963454935.2 Ilex paraguariensis | reverse complement strand
TATATATATATATATATATATATATATTTCATAAATTTTGACATGAATATGACCTGAATAATAATGATATAACACACGGATCACACGACACGAATTGAAACCCCTAATCTATACTATATGAAGTCTCTTTCTTCTTGAGATCATACTTTGATTTTTCTATTAACATGGTATCAGATTTGGCCAAGGACCAGCTAAAATGGTTATGAACATTCACTAAAGCTGATAGAGGACCTAAGAGGTTTTCACAGTTCCCTTCTTTTTTCTGTTTTTCAGCTAAGTGGTGCCCAATCCCTCTTTAACATTTTATTAGCCAGACCATGTTGGCAATAGAAGTTATTAAACTAGAAAGTATCAAAGCCTCTCCTTTATAGATCCCACATCGAAACTATAAGAGAGAAGGCAAGGTAAGCCAAATGCATATAGAAGATGGTCGAGCAAATGTAGAACATACTTACCTGGACAGGGTCAATAAGTGATCAAGAAGGCTTATGGCCTAGGCTGGTGACTTCTATTGCACTTAGGAGGGGTGCCTGTCTAAGGTCTGCCCAAGTGGCAGAGCCTATGTCATAATTTGTGATAGTGGGGGCCTGCGTTCGCGCAGCCCTAGCCCAACATTTATTTCAAAGTTTTGTATTAATAAGCTTTCTTAATGGGTCATTATATGTTATGGCTGTTTATTGTTGTTGTGCTTGATGGCATGTTTAATCTCTTGAGCTGAAACAATAGTGGAATTATNTATTCGTTAAATTTGGGTTTTTTGTATTAATAAGCTTTCTTAATGGGTCATTATATGTTATGGCTGTTTATTGTTGTTGTGCTTGATGGCATGTTTAATCTCTTGAGCTGAAACAATAGTGGAATTATTGATTGCACCATCTCTTTGACAACTTCTGGCTTCTGCAAGAGGTTATAAGGTGACAAAATCATGTTCTCTCTCTCACACGCGCACACACAAGAAAAGGCATAGCCTGATATTTAGAATAAAAATACAATTATTCTTAATTTGATGATATAATTCACTAATGTCATTGGATTAGTAGTAAAATCTCATATCATATCAAGATTCACTATTAATATTAATTTAATGATGACGGTGCATTAAGTCTGGATAAATTTTTTTTATATAATCAATCATATGTAATAAATATTAATTAGTTGTTCAACCAAATAGCCATACTTGAGAATATCTCTTTTCTTAATATTCTTTGTTATTAGATCAAGCCTCAACAACTATGTAGAAATTTTTTCTCCATTTACCTTGAGAATAAAGCTAGATTCATTGTGTCAATTTAACTGTTGACGACTGTTAAGAGTACATTAACCTTAAAATGAGAAACGATTGCGATAAGGATTCCAACAAATACCTGAAATGATACGTGCCTTGAAAACATTGATGCGATTCATAAGCCAAAGGCTCCTATTATCAGTCAACTCCATAAAAGAGAGAGGCTCCTATTATCAGTCTGTTAGTTGTTTAAGAAGATGGTAATTCTTTCTAGCTTCCTCAACCACTTGCTTCCCAGAAAAGAGCTTTCTCAATTAAGTTGAGAGAGAGAGAGAGAGAGAGAGAGAGGGGCACATTTGGCATGTTATTGACGTGGACAAAAGTAGTGGGGACCAGGGAAAGACATTGCATAAAATAATTGAGGAGAGAGAAAAGAGATTGTTTTAGCTAAGCGAATCCCACATCGATTACACATGAGAGAGCACCTAACTCCGCCTTGATATATAAGAGAGATGAAACCTTGATTCAAAGCATACCTTTCTCGGCCTTTTGGCTAAGATCAAGTGTAGTATCTGTTCTTATCAGTTTAATATCTGATACGTGGGACAATGTCCCACANAGAGAGAAAAGAGATTGTTTTAGCTAAGCGAATCCCACATCGATTACACATGAGAGAGCACCTAACTCCGCCTTGATATATAAGAGAGACGAAACCTTGATTCAAAGTATACCTTTCTCGGCCTTTTGGCTAAGATCAAGTGTAGTATCTGTTTTTATTAGTTTAATATCTGATACGTGGGACAATGTCCCACACGATATTAAATTAATTTTTTTCAGGGAGAGGGTCCACCACAATAGCTTGCTATTGGGATTCTCATATGTCGCCCTTGTGTTGCACTATTGCATGGGCCTGGCGCACCCCACCAATCATAGTTCTAATGTTTTAAAGAGATGTGTGCAACTTGTACTCTTATTTCATGAGATCTTCCAAATTCTAAATAATCATTGGTCCAAAGTCACATAATTAACTTGTTTGGAATTGACTCTATTAAGTGCAGAGTTGTGTTTTAAAAAAGTTTGTAAAAAAATTAGAGTTAAAAAAGTCTCCTTAAATTCTTTGTTGGATTAATGTTGGATTAAAAATTGAGAAAAAAAAAGGGGCAAAGCTAGCCCTAAATATTTTGTTAGTTTGGTGTCTAGAGTATCACTTTTGTCAATTTAGTCCTTAAAATATTCAATTCGTATTTAAATGATCCTTATATAGACGTATCGTTAAGTTTTTGACGCAATAATCACGTGTTGGACACGTGATACCGTTTGAAAATTGACACGTGGTTACTTTCGTCAAAATATTTAATGGTGGTGAACATTCACTGAAGCTAATAGAGAACCTAAGCAATTTTCACAGTTTCCTTCTTTTTTTTTTGTTTTTCAGCTAAGCTGTGCCCCATCCGTCTAACATGTTTATTTGTCAGACCATGTAGGTAATGTGGACATAATTTGCGGACTTAATCCAAAGGATTAATTCATTGTAACAATTAGATATGTTATTAGTTTCAATATTAGATGAAAAATTACTTTTAATCTAAAATCTTTAATTTATNTGTTTATTTGTCAGACCATGTGGTAATGTGGACATAATTTGCGGACTTAATCCAAAGGATTAATTCATTGTAACAATTAGATATGTTATTAGTTTCAATATTAGATGAAAAATTACTTTTAATCTAAAATCTTTAATTTATTAGGTCTTCAAATTAGGAGCAAATAACATTTTTTTTTGGGTAAACATTGAACTGTTACACACGAGCTTGGCCACAAGTTAAAGAAAGTCGAGCAATGGTACTTGGATTTAATTTGTTAACTTAATCANAGGTCGAGCAACGGTACTTGGATTTAATTTGTTAACTTAATCACTTATAACCATTAGATTGATAGTGATCTCTAATATTTATTGAAACTTATTATCAATTCAATAATTGCGATAGATTAGATTAGTAAATTATGCCAATAAATTAAATTTAAATATTATTATTGATTTAATCAAAGAGATGATGACCGAGGGCTTAAATTGTGGCAAGTGTTCATTCGTGCACCCACCCATATATGGCGGGTCTCAGTCCAACATTTATCATTTCAAAAAAAAGGACAAATTTATCTATTGTTGATTATTAACAAACCCGTTATAATGAGGTGTTTGTACTTTGAATACTACTATTTCCTATCACACATTTGATTTTCCAAATATAAATAACTTATGTTATTCCAAAAAATCTAGCTCAAAGGGATACACAAGCTCGTTACATGATTTTAATATGTGTTAGATAATATCTATATAATAAAGTATAATATAATTCAAATCTCAAACGATAAACAATTCGCGGTTGAGATCTTTTTAAAATTTAGTTTAAAATTAATTCGACAGCTAATATTAACACCCCAAATTTAATAGAAAAAATAGGCCCTTAATAGTGTGTTTGGAGTAACTTTTTAAAAATTCTTCTAAAACTTACAATTTTTCATAAATACTTTAAAAAAAATAGTGTTTGGAACTGCACCACCACCATCACCATCATCGCAATCGATTGGCACCATTCATTAAAACCATCATCGTCTTCCACCAAAGTATCAAAATTTCCTTTCGGTCACCTAAGAAACGAAAATGTTTCGACTTGTTCTAGAAACATAATCAAAAATTTAAAAAATTTAAGAATTATTTTTTCAAACATTGGATGAAATAAACCAAAGTATCTTGAAATATCATGAAATATTTTGAAACAGTTATTCAAATAATTAAAATATTATAAAACACCTTGACATTATGAAACAATTCGAAATATTAAAATTTCGATTTTATCACTGATTTGTTTCAGTCTCTTTGAAAACGAAAACGTTTCGACCATTTTCAAAACAAAAATTTGATCCTTACTTCTACCAACACCATTCACCCCCACTACAACCAGTATTTAAATTATTTTTTCTTTTCTCGAATATATACAATAATCTGGGAAAAAGCAAGCCGTGGCATTAGACAAATAACATGCGTGATCAAAGGGGCACTTGAAGTGCCTTGATACCACATCGATTAGGTAAGAAAGAATGTTGATTGATGCCCTATAAAAGGGAGTCGAAACAACATTTTAAAGCATATATTTTTGGCTTTCTGGTTAAGATCAAGTCTTGTATATATTTTAATTAGTTTAATATTTGATACGTGGGCAGATGTCTCACATGATATTAAATTAATTTTTTAGAGAGAGGGTCCACCACAGTCACTTGCAACTATTGGGGTCCTGGATTGTCGCCCTTGCGTTGTACTATTGCATGGCCTTGGTGCACACCACCAAGTCCTAGTTTAAATATTTTATGGGTCTAAAAATAAAAATATTTCTTAGGGGTAAAACTCTGAATGAAAGTCTAGGTTGAAGAAGATGTTGAATTTTGAATTTCCTATTGCTTGCACGGAGGCCAGTAGTGCTTGGGGTAACTTAATTTCAAATTTGGGCTCACAATTTCACATGAATTGAAAGTTTTTTTGACTTTTTTTAATTGGTCTAGGAAGAGAATTAGTTGATCTAGACGTTCTTGACAATTGAACCAAAAGAAAAGAAAGATCAATTGATTATCGTTTGAATAATTAAAATATAGTTTTATGAGCACATTTAGTTAATTCGAAAAACATGATTGAACATTCATTAAATCAATTGAATATATCATGGCATATAAATTTTAGAAGATACTCAAAATAGAGAGGAACCTAATTATATATATATTTTTCAGAAATCTTGACATGAACATGACTTGAATAATAATGACATAACACACGGATCACACAACACGAATTGAAACCCCTATTCTATACTATATAAAGTCTCTTTCTTCTTGAGATCATACTTTGATTTTTTTATTCAAAACATACTTTTCTCGGCCTTTTGGCTAAGTTCAAGTGTAGTATCTGTTCTTTTTAATTTAATATTTGATATGTGGGACAATGTCTTACACGATATTAAATTAATTTTTTTTAAGAGGTGTGACACCCCAAAGTCCGGGTGGCTATAATAATCCGATTGATCACCTATCGACCCGCAGAATACTTGTTGATACCNCGAAAGTCCGTGTGGCTATAATAATCCGATTGATCATCTATCGACCCGCAGAATATTTGTTGATACCGTGTAATTCGATACCACACCATTATGTCCCATTTCTCGGGATCCATAATTTAACAAAATTTCGACAGTCTCCTTTGTACGAGGAGCTGTACTCAAAACGCAACCTATACAATATTAACCACACCGGGTCTATCCATCCATTCACCATTGTATAATCTCCAATACTACCATAATCATTATCAGTACAAACATTTATTCGTAAGAGAATAAATGTTCCAAAAGAGTCCTATATACATGCCTTTGTAAATATAAACAAATGTTTATTACAAAAATTATACAAGACCAAAAGGAAATATAAACAAGGGACTACAATGTCAAAATAAAAGTCATAGACCGGTTCTGTCATCAAAGTGGGCCCATTGTCTCGCCTTCGGTAGACGCCTGTGCGATACCTGAAAAATGTTTCCATAAAGGGTGAGCCAACGCTCAATAGGGTAACTGCTATAGAAAATACCTCTCAACCAAAATGCATATGGAATGTCACACGCATCAATCATTTGATACATTCATTCAAACATGTCTATTATGATCGAATGTCATAAATTATGTCATGCCATGAGATGATACTCACGCAAGCAATACCAACCCCGAGCCCCATCCTGAACTCCCATAACAAATGCAATGTCATGGGTATGTATCCGGGCATTCCAAGCCCCCATCATTGGTGTTATGTACACTGAATGACTAATTAATTCATTTTCTTGTGTCTTTGTGGGGAGGTGATTTATGGTATTACACCAATGGGACACCAACCATCAACGTATNCCATCATTGGTGTTATGTACACTCAATGAATGATTAATTCATTTTCTTGTGTCTTTGTGGGGAGGTGATTTATGGTATTACACCAATGAGACACCAACCATCAACGGATCTTCAGGACATCCCACCTACGGCTCCGTTTCCACTGTTATACTTTTTTGGAATTTCACCGTCGAAAAGTGTATAAACCAAGTAAGCGGGTGTTGCACCCGAGGGAGAATCTAACCTTTCTTGCTGTCCCCAACACATTTATTCATTTAAGTTTCTCGTGCGACTCAACCGAACCTTGGTGTGACTTTTTCGAGCCCACGATCAACCACCTATGTGGTGATTGATTTCATACCATGCATATACTTCCATCCATGTTAATGCCCATGAATGTACTGCAACCCATGCATAATGCAATACAATGTCCATTACATAATGAATACAATATAATGACATTTTAACATGATCTCAAGTATGTTATGTAAGATAATCAACTCAACTAACATACTTGTGTTCACCTAAGCATTTAATCAAACACTTCAAAAACACATCAATTTACACAACTAGCATGTTATGACCTGCAACATGGCAACATGTTTATTAATTATCTAAACATAAGCACAAGTCCACCGAAATAATCATATGTCAAATAATCAATTAACATACATATTATTTCATAATCACATAACAAGTTAATAATTTTATTAAACTTGATCTGCTATTAAAATATAAAGTATTGCTAATATACAATTAACATGCTTTAAACCACTAACATTAACTTACACCAAGTTAATCACAATAGGATTTTATTAATCACAAGATTAATTAAAATTCCTATATTTGACCCACTAGTCAAAACCTAACATGTAGTATACACCCATAGCCTATCCATTCCATATGCAATATTTTAAGTTGAAATTAAATCTAAATAGGAGAAACCCTACCTCTCGTAGCGTGAGCCCACTTACTAGAACGCGAAGGAATCCCAAATTTAGTTTCCTAAGTTTTAGGCCTATATTATCGGTTTTGATATTTTTTTGGAGAAAAATACAATATTTAGTGTGGTTGCGTAGCTCTCGCTGAGTAGAGCAACTTTAGTTTTTGGCCCGAAGCGATTAAACGGTTCAATCTTCGTAGATCTAAGAAAAAAGAAAAGAGAAAAAAAAAACTCACTTTTCTCTCTCTCACACTCTGTCTCGCCGTCCCTCTAGAAGAAAGAAAAAGTGGAAGACACACTCCAATAAGTAAACTCAAATATTCTTTCTCATTTTAATTTTTCCCACTAAAATATTTTATCCTCTTTCATTTTCCTATCGTCATTCTCTCTCCAATATTAAAACAAAAAAGAAAAATGCTCCCCAATATTAAAATACTAATAACTGCCGCTGTTCGAAGACATGAAGTAACAAAAAAAATTAATATATTTGTATGCATTAGCTAACAATTTCAATAGCCCGCATGAATCTGTATCACTAAACACTCATAATTCCTCTATCCAATGTATAGATCCCAAAAACAAGAAATTACAGTGATCAAAATTTATGTAAACCTCAAAATGAAACCACAAAGCAAGTATGTACAAAATCCTTTCATGCATCCTTATCATATCATCAATTATTTGCAGATAACGCATTTAGCCATCTTTTATTCCTTCTATCAATTGCCACGTACCGTGTCAAGTGGGTAAGTAGTCCACACCTGTTCAAGAGTGAGACGTGCATCTTTTTTGGCAACTGTTCATCATAATAGTCTTCGTCATTGATCTTGCTCCTATATTAATATTACCCAGAATTTTCACATACAAATTTCAAAAAAAAAAAAAAAAAACAATAATCATGACTCACTAATCCTTAGACCACAATTATTAAACTGCTAGGATTTAACCTATTCACATGCAACACGTGTATTCTCACATAAATTAAAAAGCAAATCAATCCCATACAAATAATCAAGAAAAAGGAAATATTAGAATTAAAAGGTCACAAAAATAAAAAGAAATCATTTGAAATAATGTTGTCATCCAATAGGGTAGTTTTAACGAAAATCATCAAATAAGCTATCAAGGACATCAAAAATGCCACATAAGAATTTAATTTTTAAATAGCATTACCCAAAGATTGAGATGTTGTATCAGCATCACCCAAAGAGAAAGTCGGAAACCTTGGACATAAATGCACACAATTAACAGTGACAACCAAAAATTGTACAAAAGTAGTGGGGACCAGGGAAAGACATTGCATAAAATAATTGAGGAGAGAAAAGAGATTGTTTTAGCTAAGCGAATCCCACATCGATTACACATGAGAGAGCACCTAACTCCGCCTTGATATATAAGAGAGATGAAACCTNGTTAAGCGAATCCCACATCGATTAAACATGAGAGAGGACCTAACTCCGCCTTGATATATAAGAGAGATGAAACCTTAATTCAAAGCATACCTTTCTCGGCCTTTTGGCTAAGATCAAGTGTAGTATCTGTTCTTATCAGTTTAATATCTGATACGTGGGACAATGTCCCACACGATATTAAATTAATTTTTTTTAGGGGAAGGGTCCACCACAATAGCTTGCTATTGGGATCCTCATGTGTCGCCCTTGCGTTGCACTATTGCATGGGCCTGGCGCACCCCACCAATCCTAGTTCTAATGTTTTAAAGAGATGTGTGCAACTTGTACTCTTATTTCATCAGGTCTTCCAAATTCTAAATAATCATTGGTCCAAAGTCACATAATGAACTTGTTTGGAGTTGACTCTTTTAAGTGTAGAGTTGTGTTTTAAAAAAGTTTGTAAAAAAATTAGAGTTAAAAAAGTCTCCTTAAATTCTTTGTTGGATTAAAAATTGAGAAAGAAAAAGAGGCAAAGCTAGCCCTAAACATTTTGTTAGTTTGGTGTCTAGAGTATCACTTTTGTCAATTTAGTCCTTAAAATATTCAATTCGTATTTAAATGATCCTTATATAGACGTATCGTTANAAAAAAAGGGGCAAAGCTAGCCCTAAATATTTTGTTAGTTTGGTGTCTAGAGTATCACTTTTGTCAATTTAGTCCTTAAAATATTCAATTCGTATTTAAATGATCCTTATATAGACGTATCGTTATGTTTTTGACGCAATGATCACGTGATACCGTTTGAAAAAATGACACGTGGTTACTTTCGTCAAAATATTTAATGGTGGTGAACATTCAGTGAAGCTAATAGAGAACCTAAGCAATTTTCACAGTTTCCTTCTTTTTTTCTGTTTTTCAGCTAAGCTATGCCCCATCCCTCTAACATATTTATTTGTCAGACCATGTTGGTAATGTGGACATAATTTGCGGACTTAATCTAAAGGATTAATTCATTGTAACAATTAGATATGTTATTAGTTTCAATATTAGATGAAAAATTACTTTTAATCTAAAATCTTTAATTTATTAGGCCTTCAAATTAGGAGCAAATAACATTTTTCTTTGGGTAAACATTGAACTATTACACACGAGCTTGGCCACAAGTTAAAGAAAGTCGAGCAATGGTACTTGGATTTAATTTGTTAACTTAATCACTTATAACCATTAGATTGATAGCGATCTCTAATATTTATTGAAACTTATTATCAATTCAATAATTGCGATAGATTAGATTAGTAAATTATGCCAATAAATTAAATTTAAATATTATTATTGATTTAATCAAAGAGATGATGACCGAGGNTCAATTCAATAATTGCGATAGATTAGATTAGTAAATTATGTCAATAAATTAAATTTAAATATTATTATTGATTTAATCAAAGAGATGATGACCGAGNATTTATTGAAACTTATTATCAATTCAATAATTGCGATAGATTAGATTAGTAAATTACGCCAATAAAAAAAATTTAAATATATTATTGATTTAATCAAAGAGATTNAAACTTATTATCAATTCAATAATTGCGATAGATTAGATTAGTAAATTATGCCAATAAATTAAATTTAAATATTATTATTGATTTAATCAAAGAGATGATGACCGAGGGCTTAAATTGTGGCAAGTGTTCATTCGTGCACCCACCCATATATGGCGGGTCTCAGTCCAACATTTATCATTTCAAAAAAAAGGACAAATTTATCTATTGTTGATTATTAACAAACCCGTTATAATGAGGTGTTTGTACTTTGAATACTACTATTTCCTATCACACATTTGATTTTCCAAATATAAATAACTTATGTTATTCCAAAAAATCTAGCTCAAAGGGATACACAAGCCCGTTACATGATTTTAATATGTGTTGGATAATATATATATAATAAAGTATAATATAATTCAAATATCAAATGATAAACAATTTGCAGTTGAGATCTTTTTAAAATTTATTTTAAAATTAATCCGACAGCTAATATTAACACGTCAAATTTAATAGAAAAAATAGGCATTTAAGGGTGTGATTAGAGTAACTTTTTAAAAATTCTTCTAAAACTTACACCTTGTCATAAATACTTTAAAAAAAGTAGTGTTTGGAATTGCACCACCATCACCATCATCACAACCGATCGGGCAGCATTCATTAAAACCATCACCGTCTTCCACCCAAGGATCAAAATTTCGTTTCGGTCACCTAAGAAACAAAAATGTTTCGACCTGATCTAGAAACATAATTAAAAATATAAAAAATTTAAGAATTATTTTTCCAAACATTGGATGAAATAAATCAAAGTATCTTGAAATACCATGAAACATTTCGAAACAATTATTCAAATATATTGAAATATTATAAAACAAATTTACATTATGAAACGACTCGAAATATTAGAATTTTGATTTTATTACTGATTTGTTTTGGTGTATTTGAAAACGAAAACGTTTCGACCATTTCAAAACGAAAATTTGATCCTTGCTTCTACCAACACCATTCACCCCCACAACAACCAGTACTTAAATTCTTTTTTCTTTCCTCGAATATATACAATAATCTCAGGAAAAGAAAGCCGTGACATTAGACAAATAATATGGGTGATCAAAGGGGCACTTGAAGTGCCTTGATACCACATCGATCAGATNTCAAATTTAATAGAAAAAATAGGCATTTAAGGGTGTGATTAGAGTAACTTTTTAAAAATTCTTCTAAAACTTACACCTTTTCATAAATACTTTAAAAAAAGTAGTGTTTGGAATTGCACCACCATCACCATCATCACAACCGATCGGGCATCATTCATTAAAACCATCACCGTCTTCCACCCAAGGATCAAAATTTCGTTTCGGTCACCTAAGAAACAAAAATGTTTCGACCTGATCTAGAAACATAATTAAAAATATAAAAAATTTAAGAATTATTTTTCCAAACATTGGATGAAATAAATCAAAGTATCTTGAAATACCATGAAACATTTCGAAACAATTATTCAAATATATTGAAATATTATAAAACAAATTTACATTATGAAACGACTCGAAATATTAGAATTTTGATTTTATTACTGATTTGTTTTGGTGTATTTGAAAACGAAAACGTTTCGACCATTTCAAAACGAAAATTTGATCCTTGCTTCTACCAACACCATTCACCCTCACTACAACCAGTACTTAAATTCTTTTTTCTTTCCTCGAATATATACAATAATCTCAGGAAAAGAAAGCCGTGGCATTAGACAAATAATATGGGTGATCAAAGGGGCACTTGAAGTGCCTTGATACCACATCGATCAGGTAGGAAAGAATGTTGATTGATGCCCTATAAAAGGGAGTCGAAACAACATTTTAAAGCATATATTTTTCGTTTTAGGGGTAAAACTTTGAATGAAGGTTTAGGTTGAAGAAGATGTTGAATTTTGAATTTCCTATTGCTTGCACGGAGGCCAGTAGTGCTTGGGGTAACATAATTTCAAATTTGGGCTCACAATTTCACGTGAATTGAAAGTTTTTTTGGTATTTTTTTAAATNGAGGCCAGTAGTGCTTGGGGTAACTTAATTTCAAATTTGGGCTCACAATTTCACATGAATTGAAAGTTTTTTTGGCCTTTTTTTAATTGGTCTGGGAAGAGTATTAGTCGATTACGTTCTTGACAATTGAACAAAAAGAAAAGAAAGATCATTTGATTCTCGTTTGAATAATTAAAATATATTTTTATGAGCACATTTAGTTAATTCGAAAAACATGATTGAACATTCATTAAATCAATTGAATGTATCATGGCATATAAATTTTTAGAAGATACTCAAAATAGAGAGGAACCTAACTCTAAATTCGGCCTTATTATAATATATAGAATCTTTAATAACTGAATCTATGATGACAGTACTAGAATGAGCACTCCAACTCTGACCCTTGTCTAATTTTCAGAGAATAAGTGAGAATATTCACGTTGGCCGACATTGGGGTCGAGGTAGTAAGCACTAAAACCAACCTGTAATGTGAAGATTGATTGTAATATTCATATATTTACATATATCATACAAAGGCTCTTAAAGTTGACAAATCAATAATAATGGGCCCGTTTGGAGCTGATTTTTTTGGATGCGAAACTGAGATTTGAAAAGTGAAATAAAAAAAATAGAATTAAAAAAATTTTCGAAACCGTTTGGAGTATTTCCGAAAAATATGGCTTTTCTTTGGAAGTCCTTGGATAAGCCCATTTTTTCAGTTTTCTTTTGTGCAAATAAAAAATTATTTTTACCCAAAAAAGCTAATGGAAAGGATGTTCAATAAGCCTGAGTCTAAACGAACCCGACTTCTTATCCTCTAAACCCAAAAAAACCAAAGTTTTCAATCAACTTCAAACAGACTCAATGTTCAATTTCTTTCACCAAATGTGAAAAGCTTTTCTTTAAGAAATATGTTTAAAACGAACTACCTTTCCAGAGTCATGTTAATTATTGAAGTTGCTAATATATTGATACAAGAGATAATCTTTCCTCCTCACCATGTTTACACATACAAAATTGAAAAAGATGCTAATGTTTAATACCCTAATAATTCAAAAACTTTTGTAGTGGTTGGCTTGTTGAACTTAGAGGTTTTAAAAATCAGAATACCTCATTAGAAGCCAAAACCTCTCTTTTTTTTTTCTACATCCCACATTGAAACAATAGGAGATAAGGCTACGGAAGCCAACTGCATATGAGAGAAATACGAGCAACCAAGCAACATACTTACCTGGACGGGGTCAATGGGTGATCATGAAGGCCCATGGTCTAGGTTGGTGACCTCCACTGCACTTGGGAGGGGTGCCTGCCTAAGGTCTGTCCAAGTGATGGAACTTACGTCATAATTTGTGATAATGGGGGCCTGCGTTCGCGCGGCCCTTATCCAATATCTATTCTAAAGTTATTTTTGCCTCATGAAGGTATGGGTTTGTATTGTGATGGTTTCTTGATGGCTATCATGCAAATAATTTAAATGGATTAACTAAAATTTGAAGGAACAAAGTAAAACTAAGAATATTTTCAATTCTGCTTTCCATTTTAGAGAGCATCTTTAGTAAAAATTATAATAAAATAGTGAATTTTTGCGCACCACTCTAACAGATCTCTATTTTTATCATTTTGTGTTGTCATTTTTGAAAATAAATGTGACTTCGCTTATATTTTTTCTTCCGTTATTTTAAATGAGAATTGAGCGAAAATAAATAGTCTATTGGAGATGTTCTTACAAATACTTTGAAACCAACAATGTAATTTACTCTAACATCATTGATATCACTTACCCAATACCAATAAAACAACACGCTCATTGTATACCTAAGATATGTGCATTCATTAATTTGAGTATATTTGTTTGAGTAATGCTATTGAGATCTAAACATTTGATATAATTTATTGATCTAATTTTGTAGTTTTATTGTAACCATTAGATTAACATAAAATTCTAATGGGAACGTTCAGATTTTCCGGGGAAACTGAATTCATCCCTAATGGGAACGTTCAGATGTTGACACTTTCTCCAACCATCTGTGCCTTGGAACTCATTGCAATGATCCAAATCAATCTGTTAATTATTCGTGTTGAATCCGTTACTTATTGGTGGGGGACCATAAAAAATGAGGGAGGGGGGGGGGGTCAGGTACAAGGGGAAGGCAACATAAATAATTGAGGCAAGGAAACATATTTGCTTGCGATAAAACTCCAAAAACTATTTATTTAAGTTAGACCCAATGAAATTTTGGCATACCATCTTAAGAGCCAAGCCAGTGCTCGATAGACTTTTTATTTTGATCTCTTTCAATATATAATTGAGGCAAGGAAACATATTTGCTTGAACTTATCTAATCCCACATCGAATACATATGAAAGTGAATTCAACTACAACTCAACATATAATAGAGTCGAAACACCAATTAAAAACATATCTCTCTTGGCCTTTTGGCTAAGATCAAGTGTAGTATTTGTTCTTATCAGTTTAATATCTGATATGTGGGACAATGTCCTACATGATATTAAATTAATTTTTTTTAGGGGGAGGGCCCATCACAATAGTTTGCTATTAGGGTTCTCGAGTGTTGCCTTTGTGTTGCACTACCGCATAGGCCTGGCGCACCCCACCAAGTCTAGTGCCAATGTTTTATGAGTTGGAGTACTTATGCCGGTTTGAAGGTCCTTTGATCAATTGTTTCATTAGATAGACATTGTTCTTCTAGATCGCATACCCAAGCTTTAGTATGGCATCGATAATATAATAGAGTGGGGCTTCAATAAGCTGATCATACGGTTTTCATTCATCCAAAGGCTCACAATACATCTCATTCAAATTCAAAAGTCCTTATATTTTCCCCCTAAATTCATCTCATTCAACTTAATCTAACCTAACCAACACATCCAACCCAACTTAACTAAACTCAATCATCACATCCAACCCAACCCAATATCTGTATCCGAAGAACACCGGCAACACCACCAGAGAGCCATCCCTTTTCTCAGACAAGTCATACCTTCTCTCTCTCTCTGTTACGCTCTAGTGACACAACGAGGAACACCAGAAACACCACCACCATCGCCACTTCGTCTGCAACACCACCACATCTCCAACTACACAACCAACCTTTGCCATGTCTCCCTCTCTCTGCAGTCGCCCAGGTACCCCTCTTCCTCTCTCTCTCTCTTTCTCTCTCTGCCCTTCACCCACTCCTAGAATGTTGTCTTATTAGGAATATACCTTGTGTAATCTAAAAGAAAGAATGTGGGTGTATTAAAGATTTTCTTATTGTTAGAAACTAATAAAAGAATGATTCTTTTGGGTTAACTGAAAGGAGCCCTGCGAGGGACACCCTTCCTCTTTCGAAATCGCCCCTTTGGCTTGGTGTGCTGAACTCACCAGATTTTCTTACTGTGCTGAACTCACAGTGGCTTGGTTTTCTCTGGATGATTCATGTTCATTTTTATCCCTGTCCGAGTCAGGGCCTTTGTTTCTCAAACAGGCAATCAAATTCAAGAACCGGGATTGCAATCGTCTCTTGGCTCTGGTCTTTACACAAGATCTGTGAAGAATCTATCAATACCTAAATATTCATAATTTTCCATGACACGTTGACAAGCTTCGAACTATTATGTAGGAAATGGAGATCACCAGGATTGCAATCATCTCTTGGCTCTGGTCTTTGCACAAGATCTGTGATGAATCTATCAATACCTAAATATTCATAATTTTCCATGACATGTTGACAAGCTTAACTATTATGTAGGAAATGGAGATCAAGTAATTAATGAACTTGTGAAAATGTGTTCATCATCATTATTTACCTTGCAAGCAACAGAGCAAAAGCAGTTAGGCAAGGCTTGGATATTCCTCCCACAACCTTCACAGGATGCACTAGTAGCAGTAGTACTCTTTGATTTCAATGGTGTGCTATGTTTTGATCTAGGGGTAGGATTAAAATGCACGGTTTATTCTCCATTGGCTTTGAATGTCTGTGAAAACATATCTATATCTGTAAACAAATTTTATTTCTAAACCAAACAAGGAATTTAAACAATGACTAAAGAAAAAATCTCATTAAATTCAATCATATGGGTAGAACAATTCAAGTGAATTAAAACCTCATTTATAATTGGCACATCAGATAAATACAGCTAACTACAGAGATCAAAACGCTCCAATGAACCCTCACCAAATACTCCAGCGACCATCGATCAGCGAACCTCCAACCCTACCAATCCCCCTAAGCCATCAAGTTATGTCTATTTTATCTCTCTCTTCCCCTCCCTGATCCTCTCCTTCCCCTCTATATTTCCCACAAAAAATTTGTTATTTTAGGCATTGTATATACTGTGTAAACTGGTGGCTTTTATAAATTTTGAATTTNCTATATTTCTCACAAAAAATTCGTTATTTTAGGCATTGTATATACTGTGTAAACTGGTGGCTTTTATAAATTTTGAATTTATGCTTTCAAACTATTTGTTGTTTTGGCTCAATGAAAGAAAAACATAATTTAGACCCTTAAAAATTGATCTTTTGATTTTGTTCTCAACAACGTGTCAGCCTATATTATAGAATGCCAAGTTCATGGTCTAAGACTTTATAAGTCTTGAAATTGTTAGATCTATTCTATAATGGGTTCCTAATTCTTTAATGATTTGTTGGTGGTGGCTGATAAAATTTGTTTGGCGGAGCTTTAAGATTAGTGTAAATTATTATTTTATGGTATAGTGACGATGCCACTTGCTCTCGGATAACTCTCCAGCATCCTACTGTTGTGTACATGGGTTTTTCTATGTTCTTCGTATACTTCAGCTTTTGTGTAGTGTTAAATTGTCTTTAGAACTGGGGTTATGGTTTATTTTCTGTGTTTTCATTGTCTTTCACCTTTTTGGCACCCAAATGTCCCCCTTTTGACTTCTAAATGTTTTTTGATTTCATGAATTAATGGGTGGGACATTTTTTGTTTTCTTTTAGTCCAATGAGTTTTGCGTCTGTTCATTCCAATGTAAATTTTTAGGTTTTTTTGGGATATGGTTTGAAAATGAATATGGAGATGGAAGTTTATGTTCTTCAAACAAATCACAATGTGGTTGAATTTCTTGAGGAAATTGATTCTCGATTTCTTAGGAAAGGCAGAGTATGCATGGCTAAGTGGGGGCCGATATTTGTGTTGTGCGAATGATCTGGGGTAGTCAACACACACACAAAAACACAGAGTATTTTATAGCTTTGATTTAATTTATCATGGGTACCGATAATATTTGTGTTGTGCACCTCTTAGTTTTCATTTTGCCTCTTATGGTCCTCAATGTTAGTTTGCTTTTTGGGTGAAAGTCTTAAACTTTCAATCTATAATATAAAACACAGTGGACTTCAACAAGTTAATCGGACGATCACAATTCATTTCATCCAACAGTCTACAACCACTCAATTCAAATTTTTTTCCTGCCAAGATTTTCTCTTTCCCCCTCCTCAAACCTGCTATCAATCACATCAATGACACCATGTCGTCAATCACACCTGTAACCCATCACTTTCCTCTCTCACCCACTCTCTTATACCAGCGTCGCCTCCACCACCAGCGCCACTAGCACCACCATCTCAGCTATGTCTTTCCCACCCCTTTCTCTCTGCGGTCTCTAATGTCTAAGCTAATCTTCTTTCTTCTCTCTCTACTCTCTTTTCTCTATTTGCTCGAACAACCATCCACCACTCTCAAGCAGGCCGGCAACCCACCAACATGGAGAGCAGCAAATCAGGCTCCCTCCTCTCTCTCTCTCTCTCTCTCTCTCTCTCTCATTTGGGGTATAATGTGTTTAAATTATGTTTCTCTTGGATTTTAATTGATTCTTTACACTTTGTTTGATTTTTTCAATTTTATGTTGGGTTAGTTTAGAGTTATCAGCGTAATGTGATTTACTCTAAACTTTGTTTAATTGCATCATTTTGTAATTTGTCAATCTAATGTGAATTTTGTCAACGGGTTTGTCTCAAATCTTCACGTCCCACCGGAGAAGAAGAACTTGAAAATCTATGATCAGCTCTCAGCTCTCAGCTCATGGGGTTGCTTCCAGGTCTGGTTTTTCACCTTCTCTCCATTAACTTGCTATACAGACACCGTGGAACCCAATATTATTTTGCTGGTAAAAAAAAAATTATTTTTTGCCTATAAATAATCATTTGAGCAATCAAATTGTATCAGCCTAGCCCTAACAGCTTCTCTCTCTGCCCCTCTATCAGCCCAGCCCCAACACAACTCCGGTGAACTTTCTCTTTCCCCATCCCTTCATAATGCACATGAAGTGTTCGTCAAAATTCTTAAGAAAAATACTTACATTCTGTTCCACAGCTTAATGCATGTTTATATTCATTGACGAAATGAAAGTTTATTATAGGAGTTGAAAAAGCTGTTAAATTAAAAGTTGATCATGTTTGAAAATATATAAATTATGAGCGAGATTACTTCAATAGTTCCTGAAAATATCAAAAGCTTAAAGGGATTAAATGGCAAATTCGGAAAGTTAGAAAAAAAAAGATGGTTTTTTTTTGGGGGGTGGGGGGAGCTAGCCACTACATTTATAGAGGTGCCAACTTAAATCGGTTTAAATTAATACGATTATTAAATATGAATAATTAATGGTCTAAATTAATGGTTGACACTTAAAGAATCGCTAATCAGGACTCAAATTTAAATTAAAAATTGTGTAAAAAGCTTGATTTTGTATATAACACTCCAATAAGTAAACTCAAATATTCTTTCTCATTTTAATTTTTCCCACTAAAATATTTTATCCTCTTTCATTTTCCTATCTTCATTCTCTCTCCAATATTAAAACAAAAAAGAAAAATGCTTCCCAATATTAAAATACTAGTAACTGCCGGTGTTCGAAGACACGAAGTAACAAAAAAAATTAATATATTTGTATGCATTAGCTAACAATNTAAAAAAGTCTCCTTAAATTCTTTGTTGGATTAAAAATTGAGAAAGAAAAAGGGGCAAAGCTAGCCCTAAACATTTTGTTAGTTTGGTGTCTAGAGTATCACTTTTGTCAATTTAGTCCTTAAAATATTCAATTCGTATTTAAATGATCCTTATATAGACGTATCGTTAAGTTTTTGACGCAATAATCACGTGTTGGACACGTGATACCGTTTGAAAAATTGACACGTGGTCACTTTCGTCAAAATAGTTAATGGTGGTGAACATTCACTGAAGCTAATAGAGAACCTAAGCAATTTTCACAGTTTCCTTCTTTTTTTTTTGTTTTTCAGCTAAGCTGTGCCCCATCCGTCTAACATGTTTATTTGTCAGACCATGTAGGTAATGTGGACATAATTTGCGGACTTAATCCAAAGGATTAATTCATTGTAACAATTAGATATGTTATTAGTTTCAATATTAGATGAAAAATTACTTTTAATCTAAAATCTTTAATTTATTAGGTCTTCAAATTAGGAGCAAATAACATTTTTTTTTGGGTAAACATTGAACTGTTACACACGAGCTTGGCCACAAGTTAAAGAAAGTCGAGCAATGGTACTTGGATTTAATTTGTTAACTTAATCACTTATAACCATTAGATTGATAGCGATCTCTAATATTTATTGAAACTTATTATCAATTCAATAATTGCGATAGATTAGATTAGTAAATTATGCCAATAAATTAAATTTAAATATTATTATTGATTTAATCAAAGAGATGATGACCGAGGGCTTAAATTGTGGCAAGTGTTCATTCGTGCACCCACCCATATATGGCGGGTCTCAGTCCAACATTTATCATTTCAAAAAAAAGGACAAATTTATCTATTGTTGATTATTAACAAACCCGTTATAATGAGGTGTTTGTACTTTGAATACTACTATTTCCTATCACACATTTGATTTTCCAAATATAAATAACTTATGTTATTCCAAAAAATCTAGCTCAAAGGGATACACAAGCCCGTTACATGATTTTAATGTGTTGGATAATATCTATATAATAAAGTATAATATAATTCAAATCTCAAATGATAAACAATTTTCGGTTGAGATCTCTTTAAAATTTACTTTAAAATTAATCTGACAGCTAATATTAACACGTTAAATTTAATAGAAAAAATTGGCATTTAAGGGTGTGATTAGAGTAACTTTTTAAAAATTCTTCTAAAACTTACACCTTTTCNAAATTTAATAGAAAAAATAGGCATTTAAGGGTGTGATTAGAGTAACTTTTTAAAAATTCTTCTAAAACTTACACCTTGTCATAAATACTTTAAAAAAAGTAGTGTTTGGAATTGCACCACCATCACCATCATCACAACCGATCGGGCAGCATTCATTAAAACCATCACCGTCTTCCACCCAAGGATCAAAATTTCGTTTCGGTCACCTAAGAAACAAAAATGTTTCGACCTGATCTAGAAACATAATTAAAAATATAAAAAATTTAAGAATTATTTTTCCAAACATTGGATGAAATAAATCAAAGTATCTTGAAATACCATGAAACATTTCGAAACAATTATTCAAATATATTGAAATATTATAAAACAATTTTACATTATGAAACGACTCGAAATATTAAAATTTTGATTTTATTACTGATTTGTTTTGGTGTATTTGAAAACAAAAACGTTTCGACCATTTCAAAACGAAAATTTGATCCTTGCTTCTACCAACACCATTCACCCTCACTACAACCAGTACTTAAATTCTTTTTTCTTTCCTCGAATATATACAATAATCTCAGGAAAAGAAAGCCGTGGCATTAGACAAATAATATGGGTGATCAAAGGGGCACTTGAAGTGCCTTGATACCACATCGATCAGGTAGGAAAGAATGTTGATTGATGCCCTATAAAAGGGAGTCGAAACAACATTTTAAAGCATATATTTTTCGTTTTAGGGGTAAAACTTTGAATGAAGGTTTAGGTTGAAGAAGATGTTGAATTTTGAATTTCCTATTGCTTGCACGGAGGCCAGTAGTGCTTGGGGTAACTTAATTTCAAATTTGGGCTCCCAATTTCACGTGAATTGAAAGTTTTTTTGGCCTTTTTTTAAATGGTCTGGGAAGAGAATTAGTCGATCACGTTCTTCACAATTGAACAAAAAGAAAAGAAAGATCATTTGATTCTCGTTTGAATAATTAAAATATATTTTTATGAGCACATTTAGTTAATTCGAAAAACATGATTGAACATTCATTAAATCAATTGAATATATCATGGCATATAAATTTTTAGAAGATACTCAAAATAGAGAGGAACCTAACTCTAAATTCGGCCTTATTATAATATATAGAATCTTTAATAACTGAATCTATGATGACAGTACTAGAATGAGCACTCCAACTCTGACCCTTGTCTAATTTTCAGAGAATAAGTGAGAATATTCACGTTGGCCGACATTGGGGTCGAGGTAGTAAGCACTAAAACCAACCTGTAATGTGAAGATTGATTGTAATATTCATATATTTACATATATCATACAAAGGCTCTTAAAGTTGACAAATCAATAATAATGGGCCCGTTTGGAGCTGATTTTTTTAAATGCGAAACTCAGATTTGAAAAGTGAAATAAAAAAATTAGAATTAAAAAAATTTACGAAACCGTTTGGAGTATTTCTGAAAAATATGGCTTTTCTTTGGAAGTCCTTGGATAAACCTATTTTTTCAGTTTTCTTTTGTGCAAATAAAAAATTATTTTTACCCAAAAAAGCTAATGGAAAGGATGTTCAATAAGCCTGAGTCTAAACGAACCCGACTTCTTATCCTCTAAACCCAAAAAAAACCAAAGTTTTCAATCAACTTCAAACAGACTCAATGTTCAATTTCTTTCACCAAATGTGAAAAGCTTTTCTTTAAGAAATATGTTTAAAACGAACTACCTTTCCAGAGTCATGTTAATTATTGAAGTTGCTAATATATTGATACAAGAGATAATCTTTCCTCCTCACCATGTTTACACATACAAAATTGAAAAAGATGCTAATGTTTAATACCCTAATAATTCAAAAACTTTTGTAGTGGTTGGCTTGTTGAACTTAAAGGTTTTAAAAATCAGGATACCTCATTAGAAGCCAAAACATCTCTTTTTTTTTCCACATCCCACATCGAAACAATAGAAGATAAGGCTACGGAAGCCAACTGCATATGAGAGAAATATGAGCAACCAAACAACATACTTACCTGGACGGGTTCAATGGGTGATCATGAAGGTCCATGGTCTAGGTTGGTGACCTCCATTGCACTTGGGAGGGGTGCCAGCCTAAGGTCTGTCCAAGTGATGGAACCTACGTCATAATTTGTGATAGTGGGGGCCTGCGTTCGCGCGGCTCCTATCCAATAATTATTCTAAAATTCTTTTTAGTTCGTGAAGGAGTGATTCTTAGAGAGCATCATCTATTCTAAAATAACGAACATCTTTTGGTAAAAGTAATAATTAATAGTGAATTTTTACACACCACTCCAATTGATCTCTCTATTCTTATCATTTTATATTGTCATTTTTGACANTGAACATATTTAGGTAAAAGTAATAATAAATAGTGAATTTTTACACACCACTCCAATTGATCTCTCTATTCTTATCATTTTATATTGTCATTTTTGACAATAAATGTGACTTCCCTTCTATTCTCCTCCCATTATTTTAAATGAGACAGGTTTATTTTAATTATTTTGGATAAAAAAGACAAATATATTATTTTTCTATTCCAAAAAAATAGAATAGAGAACGAGTGAATCTTCAAATATAGAGAGTTAAATTTGATTATTTATTTTAGATAGTTTATTAAAGTAGAAATTTTAAGAGTTGACTGTATAATAGAGAATTGAATGAGAATAAAGAGGCGCTATTGGAGATGCTCTAACAAATACTTTGGAACCAAAGATGTAATTTACTCTAACATCATTGATATCACTTACACAATACCAATAAAACAACATGCTCATCGTATACCTAATATATGTGTATTCATTAATTTGAGTAATGCTATTGACATCTAAAAATTTAATATAATTTATTGACTTAATTATGTAGTTTCATTGTAACTATTAGATTAACACAAAATTCTAATGTTTAATGGAGTTTATAGTCAATTCAAGGATTATAGTAAATTAAGTCGACAAATTAAGTTTCAATAATATTGTTCTATTTGTTTTGGGGTAACATCTCATGCGCGCTCGCTGTCTTTGAATATGGAAGAGCTCGGAAAGTATGATCAATCCATGGATAGGTTTGGAGGCAGTTTGACCCAACATGTTGAGGGATCAATTTGTATGTCGTTCTTATCAAAATGTTCGTAGGCGAGAACATTAGAGTAAACCCGGTCTGCTATAAATGCCGTTCAAGTCTATAGAACACAAATGAACGAGTAGCAGCCCACTGCTCCGTAGACCTTTTATTTGGATCTCCTCCAATATATATTTGTTTTAGTCTCTGAGAGGCTAAATTCATCCCATTAAGAACGTCAAGATGTCGACACTCGTTGGATTTTGTTCACCTCAATTCTCTAACCGTCTGTGTCTTGAACTCACTGCACTGATCCAAATCAATCTTTTATTTATTCGTGTTGAATCCGTTACTTATTGATGGGGGGACCACAAATAAAAGGATCGGGGACAAGGGTAAGACAACATAAATAATTGAATTGATTGAACTTATCTAATCCCACATCGAATACATATGAAAGAGAAGCAAACTACACCTCAAGGACATAAGAGGGCCCTTGTGTTGCACTATTGCATGGGCCTGGCGCACCCCACCAATTCTAGTTCCAGTATTTATGAATTGGAGTGCCTATACAATTGCTAAGTACTTAGATATTGGCCTGTGCCTATACAATTTTTATTTTTTTTACAAGATGTTAAGGTTTATGTTGATTTTTATTTTTAATATCATAGTTTTTAGACCTTTGATACTTAGTCACTAAACCACTCTTAAAGACTAGTGTGCCAGTATATAATCGAACAAGATTTAATGTTAGAGGGGATCATGTGTAAAATATATAAATTTTCGATGAGAATTAGGTTNTCACTGAACCACTTTTAAAGACTAGTGTGCCAGTATATAATCGAACAAGATTTAATGCTAGAAGGGATCATGTGTAAAATATATAAATTTTCGATGAGCATTAGGTAACTATACACGTGAGGGGATATTAAATTTACATTTATATTATACTATTTACTATCAACTTAAACTTTTGAGAACAGTTGTGCTTGACAAGGAAGCCACTTCTATAATTACTAAAAAACATTAAAATTAAAGTCAATTAACAGAAATTTCCAAAAAAAAAAAATCATGTATGGTTAGATTCGTTTGGGACTCAGTAGTTGACCGTTATGTTAGCCTAGTTAGATTCGTTTTCGAGAACAGTAACACACACGGTTAAAGGTCTCATGATCCCTCCGGTGAGGACTTATCGGAGTGGTCTTTGGACGCTCTCTTTTGCTTCCACCTCTACTATTAAAAAAACATTTAACCAATATACTTTATGCTGTAAAATATCTTTTGGCTAGAAACGATTTTTTTATTAATTTTTTTTTTGTTTATCTATATAATATAATAGAGCTAAGTTTGAATCAAGAGATAAAGAGAGGTCTAAATCGTTTTAAAACAAAACATAAACATATTCGACGGACAATATAATCCCAACATAAAAGATGGTTCAGATTATCTCATAAATACTAATCTAACGGTTTATAGTGAGTATTGAATTTTGTTTTTCCGCCTAACAAGATTTCCTCACTCACGCCTCTCTCTCTCTCTCCCCCAATCTCTCACGCCTCATCTCTTTCCCAATTTCATCCCAATATACAATTCTAGAGTTCTATTGCTCATGTACCTCTCTCTTTCTCTCACTCATACGATGTATTTCCCTCCATTCCTCAGTAACCTCTTTCAGTCTCACATCTTCTTTTCTTTCTCTCTCTGTACGTAGAAAACACACAGAAAACAAAAACTCTCACACAACCAGTGTAGCAGCCAAGCTCCGACGCCACCGATATTCAAAGTATCTCTCTCTCTCTTTCCCTCTCATCCTCGGCTACCCACACCCACTCACACCAAACCCCCCAATGCGCATAAACCCTTCCCCCTTCCCCCTTCGTCTTTCCAATTGCCTACACTCACACCCCCACACCCACCCAAACCAAGCCCTAAACGCACACATCCAACCTCCTCCAACCACCACCAAATCCCCCACAACCCCCCTTCCCTTCCACTATAACCGAAACTCACCCTCATTCCCTACTCTCCTATACACACAGAAGACAAACATGGACCCACTAAATCTTGATCCATTTATCTAAATGTATCCGAATTCCAACGAGCAACATGCACATACAACATTCACACACACACACCATATCCCCCCCCCTAACACACTGATTTTTGTTTACAGTTGTGTTCCGATTCCAATTCCCAATATAGTTCGCTCTTTTTTTAATTTGAGTATGCTTAAAATTTTGTTGATTCGCAGTTTTTGGTCAAGCTCGCAAGATGTTTGAAAAAATGACTGATAGGGATTTGTTTTCTATTTCCGTGGGTAATGGGTTGTTTGATTGGTTTTTGGTATCCAAAGATGTGTCTATGGTATTAGACATAGAGATGGAGCAAACAATGGGCTCAATAGCAAAAAAAGTGTTGCAAAGTATTTGATACAGTTTCAGAAACATCCTTTGACAACCAAGGTCCTGCATTCCTCTCTCCTCTATCAAAGCTTCGCCTTTTATTTTGATGAATTAGCTATGGGGTTGCAAAGTATGTGTTAATTATTTTGATGAATTGGGTATGGGGTTCGTTTGATTGACTATGCTCTCTCTACTTAGCATTCAATGATGTATACAATTTGGTTATTGTTGTTTGTGATGCAATCATGAAATTTGTTTTTTGCTCTAGGTGTTTTAAGGTTGTAATTGTATAATTCACATGATGCATGTGAACTATTTGTTGAAATGCCTTAAAGAAATACAACATCTCTGCCACAAGTGTTGCATTGATCTATTTTGAGATGGGCATGTTTCTCGAAACAGGTACCTATTTTGGATGCGTGGAGATGTGGAGACTTGAAAGAAATTTACATTGTTAGACTTCATGACACATTACGTCAAACAGGTAATGGTTGTATTTGGATAATGGAAGCTGATTTAGAAATATGAATCAAGTGATGGTCACATCTACTTACCAAGTTGTGCATTTTTTATTTTTTTTTTGCATCAATAAAATGTGTTTGACTAGCAAAACTTAAACAATAGAAAGTGCAAGAATTAAGTACTTTAGCCTGGTGCTAGGTACAAAGTGATATGATATTAGAATTAAGTCCTTAAGTACTTTAGCTTGGTACTTTAGCTTTGTATTGGGCAATTGTTGGTTGTACGGGCAATTGCTAACCAATATTGGGCAATTGCTTTATATTGTTGAAGGAATTTTCTTTTTTAAATTTAATTGATATATTTTTTTGATTTCTTGGTTGGGTAAACTTGGGATATTACTGATGTGTAGTCATGCCCACATTTAGAAATGGGATTTTGGATTTTTTTTTCTAAACTTGATGATGTAGATTTTTTTTCTACAAGTTTGTTTTTCAAGCTGTTTTACAACACTAGATGGTTTGAGTAAATCTATTTCATTAAGTAAAAATTTAAGTTTATGAAGATTTTTTGTATCTTATGGTTTGTATTTTATCCCTTTTCTGGTGATTGACAGAATATCATTTATCATAAACCAAACAAATCTCATATTTTTTTTTAGTTGACAATTTTTTGAGTTACGCAGTGCCTTTAGGCACGAGTATTAACTAGTACTACTATAATGGAGGAGGGATTTAGTATAATACTCAATTGTAAAACATCTATATTACCCCTTAACTAGTCAAAATCATCCATAACTTCTCATTTTTATTGATCTTTGCACATTTTTTAATCCATCTCTCTTCGTGCTGTCATTCTTTTATAATCACACACACGGATGTGTGCAAAATGGTGATGAACATTCACTGAAACTTTCGGAAGACATAAATAGTTTCCAACGTTTCCATGGTGATATAGACAAATTGGAAATAATCTGCGAGTATTAAATGCCAGTAAAATTAGTAAGTGAACTTTTAAGTAGCAAAAATCAAGACATCTTCCAATAGAAGGAAAAAGCTATGTTGTACCACATCGAAGCAGTAGGATAGAAGACGAAGCAAGCCAAGTACACATGGAGATGTTTCGGCCAACTGTAAACATACTTACCTGTACGGAGACAAAGGATGATCAAGAAAGTCCATGGCTTAGGTTGGCAACATTCATTGCACTTGGGAGGGGCGCCTGCCTAAGGTCTGTCCAAGTGGCAGAACTTATGTCATTATAATTTGTGACAGTAAGGGCCAGTAAGGGCCTGCGTTCGCGCAGCCCTTGTCCAATTTTTTTCTTGCTTTTTGATAAACAAATTTCACTTCTATATATAGAGTAATTATCTATTTAATAAGAGAATTAGCTTATTTTGTCTTAGAGTTTTTTGCAGCTCTTATCGTTTTGAAATTATTGATTCGACAATCTTAATTGATCCTTAAATCTTTTTCTTGCCGATGACTTTTTCAAAATTCATTAGGACTCTCTTAACCAAAATCCAATAGAACTCTTATCCCCCAAGACTCTCAGACTCTCCCCATATTTTCTTTCAAATTTTGGATGCTGGAAACTTTTGAATTTGACAGATACCTTTGTTCACGATTATTCTTCTCATTTCCTTATCTCCTCTACCCATCTCTTTTACACCAATTCCTCTCTCTTTTTTGCCAAATCTCTCCTCTATCTCTTTCTCCATAATTCTCACGCCCTAACTTTCTCTCACCCACCTCGTCTCTCGATTAATCTCTGTCTCTTACTCTCACTCATATCCTGCACCTCTTTTTCTTTGATGAAGTACCCGACTATAGGCAGCAAAGTACCCAACGACGGGCAATCTCCAAACCTTTTTGTCTCTCTCCCTGTCTCTCCACAGAGGCTCCATATAGTTTATGAACCATCAGTTAATACGTTATAGCATTTTTCTTTGACTTATAACAACTCACCTTTGATAGTTTATGGCCTATAGATGCAGGTAGAAAGGGGTTGTGTGAAGATAATGGTAAAATCTCTCATTGGCCATGAAAATCTGATCAATATCCTTTCTTAACTTCATTTTTTAACTTATCATAATCCCTTTTGTTTTTCAATTTTTGTTAGTGATGCTAATTATTTCTTAATCTACTTTTCAAGTGCAAATTGATGGCACCTCAAGTGTAGTAAATGTGCCAATTGGAATAGGTATATAAATCATGCAATACGTAAATACTATTATTTGCTTTTCATTGATTCAATTCGAGTGAAAAAATTTGTGCATTACATAGTGCCTTCAAACACGGACAATGACTAGTTATATTTTACGGAATGAGTGATTACAAAATTCTTTGAGATTCACTTGTTAAGTTGATATATTTTTTTTAAATGATGACTTCACACGATGATAATAACGTGATATCACAGCTACAATTAATATTTTTTCATGGTGAGACTATTTGAGTATATTTATTTTCCTGTAAGTATTCCAAGTCCGTGGAATTTTCAATTCGGTGATTGAACTTCACCGAAGATGTGGATATCCCCCAATACATTTTTTTTCCGTTCTAGGGATGCTAAATTCACCCTATGAGATATGCTTCAATTTTCAAGTTAGTTGCATTTTTTTTTTGTTCAACCGTCAAGGTTGTCCAAGTCAATTTATACGTACATCAACTAATTTTCTGATCAATTTGGTCAAAGGAAATCATCCACACGAGGCTTAGGATATTTATGAGGGATTTTGATAAATTCTTCATGGTCTGGCGCCAAGGAGTTGCTAAACTTCAAACTCAAGACGAATTTATAACTCAGCTCTATTACCACGTAAACTACCCTATAAAATTTTAGCTGAAATTCTTTTGTCAGTCTGTTGTTTGTTCGTGTTGAATCCTTTACTAATGCCAATACTCCTTCGATGATGCCACCACATTTGACAAACTTATATTGGGACTAAAAAAAATAGTGGGGAACAAGGAATAGACGATAAATAATTGAGGCGTTGGACGATATTATCTGATCTAAGCTAATCCCACATCGAATGCATACGAAAAAACATTAGACTGCGACTTACTATATAAGAGAGCTAAAACAACATTTCAAAGCTTATCTTTCTCGGCTTTTTGGCTAAGATCAAGTGTAGTATCTGTTCTTATCAGTTTAATATCTGATACGTGGGACAATGTCCCACACGATATTAAATTAATTTTTTTCAGGGGAGGGTCCACTACAATAGCTTGCTATTGGGATCCTCGAGTGTCGCTTTTGTGTTGCACTATTGCAAGGGCCTGGTGCACCCCACCAATCCTAGTTTCAATCTTTTATTAACTGGCAAAGTAATGTCCTGTATCTCCTCCTCGGAATAAAATAAATTTGGTTCTTTTAAATTCCAAGGCTTATTTGGCATATGATAAATTTTTTTTTCCACAATAAGAGATGTTCGAATGATATTTTTTTTATTCAACAGTTAGAATTATTTGAATCAGTTGATGTGCACTTTTATTAATCTTTTCTCAGATTTGATCAAAGAAAATAAGAAACTGGTACAATGATGACTAATATTGTATGAGTCTAAAGGTCATGTTTAAATAATATCTATGCACGTTAAAATCACGTGAACGGACCACACAAAAACGTTTACATGTAAGGACTTACGATACGCTCTATATCTGTGTTAGGTGATTACAAGAAAGCCACTTCAAAACATCAGGGGATGGGAATTAGAGCTTCTGTATCCCGTGAAAGAAGTAAATCTTGTGTTTAAACCTTTAAGTTCATATACTTGCATATAAACATCAAGTAGAACTGTGTATTAAAAGGAAGTGGGAGCTTTTCAACAAACCCTTTCTGTACAATATTTTGCTGCTAGAAAGAGTGACAACGATCGACAGTAAAGAAAGATATGACAGCGATCGACAGTAAGTGTAGTGATAAAAGATAAACAAAATTAATTTCAAATGAAATAGTAAAGAAATATATGATAAACTTATGATTTAATAAAAGACAATGGCAAAATAAGATTCATGTAATCGACCCTAAAAATATTAAGACATATTCTACAGTTCCCTTTTTTCAGTATTTAAATGAAAATGTATGAAAAAAGAATCTATCAGTATTAAATCTTCATAAAGTATTGTAGTTGCTGGAATTGAAAAGTATAAAAAAAAAATCATGACATTTCTATGCCAATAGAAGAAAGAAGTTGCATTGTCCCACATCGAAGCAGTAGGAGAAAACGAAAACAAGCCAACTCCATATGTGGATGTTCGAGACGGGGTCATTGGGAGATCTTGAAGGCCCATGGCCTAGGTTGGCGACTTTCATTGCACTTGGGAGGGGCACCAGTCTAAGGGCTGTCCAAGTGGTAGAGCTTATGTCATAATTAGGGACAGTGCGGTTTTGTGTTTGTGCAGTCCTAACCCAACATTTAAATTAGGCTTTTTAAGGGTCAATTAATAATTTTTTGGTTATTTGAAATTGTTATAATCAATTGGTAAAACCAAAAAGTTATACAAATTGTTTTTGAAAACTTGTACATGACGATAATGAAATTTTTTGAATGATGTACATTAGAACTAATGATTAAAATACTGTTTTGAAATGATTGAAACATATGAAACGTTTTCTGTTTTCAAGGAGACCGAAACGAATTAGTAATGGAAGTGAAATTTTAATACTTCGACGTGTTTCATAATGTTTTGAAATATATTGTTATATTTTAATACATTTGCACAATTATTTCGGAATGTTTTAAAATATTTTAAATTATTTTAATATATTTCGACTAATATTTTAAAAAAATAATTCTTAATTTTTTTAAATTTTTTTTCATTCTGTTTTCGAAACGGATCGAATTATTTTCAAAACATGTCAAAATATTTCCGTTTATTAGGTGACCGAAACAATATACCGAAACGAAATTTTAATCCTCGATTAGAACATAAAGCCGAATGGCACTCTATTTACATGGTCAACGTTCCTTGTACAGCACAGCAAGTGTAAGAGTTTCTGAAAATACCACAGGGTCATGGTTGTTGGACTAAAATAATTTTTTGGAATTGAAAACTGATTTTTTTCATCGACTTTGAAGTTTAATTAAATTGAGAGCTACTCATCATTTCAAATAAACTTTTGTGGGTTTGTGTTCTCTTCGTGAGGAGAATAACGTAGTATATTCACTTAATTAAATTGAGTAAGATGTGTTAATGAAAATCAAGACGTCTACCTTTAAAGATACAATATTTATGTTACATCTCTCTCTATCAATTTGAACTAGTAAAGCCGATGGTGATTAAGAAGGAAGCCACTTTAAACATTACTAGAAAAATATTGAATTTAAAGGGAATTAGTGGCAAATTCAAAAAATTCGAGGGGCATGTACGTGGCTCTGCAAATGTATCACATGAAAGTTGTAAGGCTTTCTGTTCTGTTTTTTATTGGTACAATTTGGATCAAATTTACAAATAATTATAGGGTGATAACCATTAGACTAACTGTCGACTCTTCTAAGGCTTTATGTTTATATACTTGATTTTTATGTTCAAGAGGTGATGCACAGTTCCCTTCTTTTGAGCATTGAAACAAAAAGCATGGTGTGATATAGACAAACCGGAAAAAAAATATCTACAACTATAAAATCCTATTAAACTTTGAGTAGTTATTGAACTTGAAAGTGTCCAAAATAACGACGTCTTTATGCCAATAGATGAAAAAAGCTATCTTGTCCCACATCGAAGCAATAGAAGAGAAGGCGAGGCCAGCCAACACTACATGGAGATGTTTGAGCAAATGAAAAGAATACTTACCTGGACGGGGTCAATGGGTGAACAACAAGGCTCATGGCCTAGGTTGGTGACTTTCATTGCACTTGGGAGGGGTGCCTGCCTAAGGTCTGTCCAAGTGACAGATCCTACGTCATAATTTGTGATAGTGGGGCCTGCGTTCGCGCGGTCCCTATCAATATTTACTTCAAAATCAAGCAAATTTGCTTTCTTCTTACGGTTAGCCCCTATTGTTAGGGAGTCTCAATCAA
>CAUOFW020006035.1:225772-316978 GCA_963454935.2 Ilex paraguariensis | reverse complement strand
GTTAGGGATCAAAGTTAAAACAGTAGAATATATACCTATCGGTAAATGTGCAACCAATAGGCTTACACATCCTTTTCCTTCCCAACTCATGGTTTCTAACCATAGTACCTCATTCCTATATACATTTAATCATGCATATAATCTCATAACACATAGCATGAAAGATTTAATACATTTAACATGCAATACAAACTGGAAGCAATGACTTAAACCCATGCCCTGTAAGCCCTAGGTAAATCGTGAACCTAGGCTCTGATACCAAACTGTGACACCCCAAAGTCCGGGTGTCTGTAATTATCCGATTGGTTATCCATCGACCTGTGTAATACTGGTGGATATCGTGTAATTTGATACCACACCGTTATGCCCCATTTCTCGGGATCCATAACTTAACAAAATTTGGACAGAGTCTCCTTTGTACGAGGAACTCTACCCAAAACACAACCTGTACAACATTGACCACACCGGGTCTATCTATCCATTCACAATTATATAGTCTCGAATACTACCATAATCATTATCAGTACATACATTTATTCGTAAAAGAATAAATGTCCCAAAAGAGTCCCATATACATGCCTTTGTAAATATAAACAAATGTTTGTTACAAAAATTATACAAGACCAAAAGGAAATATAAACAAGGGACTACAATGTCAAATAAATGCCATAGACCGGCTCTGTCATCAAAGCGGGCCCATTGTCTCGCCTTCGGTGGACGTCTGTGCGATACCTGAAAAATGTTTCCATAAAGGGTGAGCCAACGCTCAATAGGGTAACTCCTATAGAGAATACCTCTCAACCAAAATGCATATGGAATGTCACACGCATCAATCATTTGATACATTCATTCAAACATGTCTATTATGATCGAATGTCATAAATTATGTCATGCCATGAGATGAGACTCACGCAAGCAATACCAACCCCGAGCCCCATCCTGAGCTCACATAACACATGCAATGTCATGCGTATGTATTCGGGCATTCCAAACCCCCATCATTGGTGTTATGTACACTCAATGACTGATTAATTCATTTTCTTGTGTCTTTTTGGGGAGGTGATTTATGGTATTACACCAATGGGACACCAACCATCAACGGATCTTCAGGACATCCCACCTGCGGCTCCGTTTCTGCTGTTACACTTTTCTGGAATTTCACCGCCGAAAAGTGTATAAACCAAGTA
Organism: Ilex paraguariensis; assembly: GCA_963454935.2. NCBI lineage: Eukaryota > Viridiplantae > Streptophyta > Magnoliopsida > Aquifoliales > Aquifoliaceae > Ilex > Ilex paraguariensis. The sequence goes on along the minus strand of CAUOFW020006035.1, from coordinate 315,791 downwards.
AGCGGGTCTTGCACCCGAGGGAAAATCTAACCCTTCTTGCTGTCCCCAACACATTTATTCATTTGAGTTTCTCGTGCAACTCAGCTGAACCTTGGTCTGACTTTTTCGAGCCCACGATCAACCACCTATGTGGTGATTGATTTCATACCATGCATACACTTCCATCCATGTTAATACCCATGAATGTAGTGCAACCCATGCATAATGCAATACAATGTCCATTACATAATGAATACAATATAATGACATTTTAACATGATAACAAGTATGTTATGTAAGATAATCAACTCAACTAACATACTTGTATTCACTTAGACATTTAATCAAACACTTAAAGAACAGATCAATTTACACAACTAGCATGTTATGACTTGCAACATGACAACATGTTTATTAATTATATAAACATAAGCACAAGTCCACCAAAATAATCAAATGTCAAATAATCATTTAACATACATATTATTTCATAATCACATAACAAGTTAATAATTTTATTAAACTTGATCTGCCATTAAAATATAAAGTAATGCTAATATACAATTAACATGTTTTAAACCACTAACATTAACTTACACCAAGTTAATCACAATAGGATTTTATTAATCACAAGATTAATTAAAATTCCTATATTTGACCTACTAGTCAAAACCTAACATGTAGTACACACTCATAGCCTATCCATTCCATATGCAATATTTTAAGTTGAAATTAAATCTAAATAGGAGAAATCCTACCTCTCGTAGCGTGAGCCCACTTACTAGAACGACAAGGAATTCCAAATTTAGTTTCCTAAGTTTTAGACTTAGATTATCGGTTTTGATATTCTTTCGGAGAAAAATACAATATTTGGTGTGGTTGCGTAGCTCTCGCTGAGTAGAGCAACTTTAGTTCTTGGCTCGAAGCGATTAATATATATATATGGTATAAATTTTTTTTAAAATTTACGTTTTTGTCCCATATTTAATAATTAATTATTATTTTGCCTATTTTATTAAAATTTTTAATAATAATAATAATTTTATTTTTTTGAATTTTACAAGAGGAGGGTCCACCACAATAACTTGTGATTGGGATCCTCGAGTGTCGCCCTTGCGTTGCACTATTGCATGGGCCCGGCGCACCCCACCTATCCTAGATCTAATATTTTAAAGAGAGGCATGACATGTGGGCAACCCAATGCCTATATCAGGTTTTGCTTGCAGATCCTAAAGAGTCAAATGGTTTCGTAGGAGTTGAAAAAGCTGTTAAATTAAAAGTTGATCATGTTTGAAAATATATAAATTATGAGCGAGATTACTTCAATAGTTCCTGAAAATATCAAAAGCTTAAAGGGATTAAATGGCAAATTCGGAAAGTTAGAAAAAAAAAGATAGGTTTTTTTTTGGGGGGTGGGGGGAGCTAGCCACTACATTTATAGAGGTGCCAACTTAAATCGGTTTAAATTAATACGATTATTAAATATGAATAATTAATGGTCTAAATTAATGGTTGACACTTAAAGAATCGCTAATCAGGACTCAAATTTAAATTAAAAATTGTGTAAAAAGCTTGATTTTGTATATAACACTCCAATAAGTAAACTCAAATATTCTTTCTCATTTTAATTTTTCCCACTAAAATATTTTATCCTCTTTCATTTTCCTATCTTCATTCTCTCTCCAATATTAAAACAAAAAAGAAAAATGCTTCCCAATATTAAAATACTAGTAACTGCCGGTGTTCGAAGACACGAAGTAACAAAAAAAATTAATATATTTGTATGCATTAGCTAACAATTTCAATAGCCCGCATGAATCTGTATCACTAAACACTCATAATTCCTCTATCCAATGTATAGATCCCAAAAACAAGAAATTACAGTGATCAAAATTTATGTAAACCTCAAAATGAAACCACAAAGCAAGTATGTACAAAATCCTTTCATGCATCCTTATCATATCATCAATTATTTGCAGATAACGCATTTAGCCATCTTTTATTCCTTCTATCAATTGCCACGTACCGTGTCAAGTGGGTAAGTAGTCCACACCTGTTCAAGAGTGAGACGTGCATCTTTTTTGGCAACTGTTCATCATAATAGTCTTCGTCATTGATCTTGCTCCTATATTAATATTACCCAGAATTTTCACATACAAATTTCAAAAAAAAAAAAAAAAAACAATAATCATGACTCACTAATCCTTAGACCACAATTATTAAACTGCTAGGATTTAACCTATTCACATGCAACACGCGTATTATCACATAAATTAAAAAGCAAATCAATCCCATACAAATAATCAAGAAAAAGGAAATATTGGAATTAAAAGGTCACAAAAATAAAAAGAAATCATTTGAAATAAAGTTGTCATCCAATAGGGTAGTTTTAACGAAAATCATCAAATAAGCTATCAAGGACATCAAAAATGCCACATGAGAATTTAATTTTTAAATAGCATTACCCAAAGATTGAGATGTTGTATCAGCATCACCCAAAGAGAAAGTCGGAAACCTTGGACATAAATGCACACAATTAACAGTGACAACCAAAAATTGTACAAAAGTAGTGGGGACCAGGGAAAGACATTGCATAAAATAATTGAGGAGAGAAAAGAGATTGTTTTAGCTAAGCGAATCCCACATCGATTACACATGAGAGAGCACCTAACTCCGCCTTGATATATAAGAGAGATGAAACCTTGATTCAAAGCATACCTTTCTCGGCCTTTTGGCTAAGATCAAGTGTAGTATCTGTTCTTATCAGTTTAATATCTGATACGTGGGACAATGTCCCACACGATATTAAATTAATTTTTTTTAGGGGGAGGGTCCACCACAATAGCTTGCTATTGGGATCCTCATGTGTCGCCCTTGCGTTGCACTATTGCATGGGCCTGGCGCACCCCACCAATCCTAGTTCTAATGTTTTAAAGAGAAGTGTGCAACTTGTACTCTTATTTCACCAGGTCTTCCAAATTCTAAATAATCATTGGTCCAAAGTCACATAATGAACTTGTTTGCAATTGACTCTTTTAAGTGCAGAGTTGTGTTTTAAAAAAGTTTGTATATAAATTAGAGTTAAAAAAGTCTCCTTAAATTCTTTGTTGGATTAAAAATTGAGAAAGAAAAAGGGGCAAAGCTAGCCCTAAACATTTTGTTAGTTTGGTGTCTAGAGTATCACTTTTGTTAATTTAGTCCTTAAAATATTCAATTCGTATTTAAATGATCCTTATATAGACGTATCGTTAAGTTTTTGACGCAATGATTACGTGTTGGGCACGTGATACCGTTTGAAAAATTGACACGTGATTACTTTTGTCAAAATATTTAATGGTGGTGAACATTCACTGAAGCTAATAGAAAACCTAAGCAATTTTCACAGTTTCCTTCTTTTTTTCTGTTTTTCAGCTAAGCTGTGCCCCATCCCTCTAACATATTTATTTGTCAGACCATGTTGGTAATGTGGACATAATTTGCGGACTTAATCCAAAGGATTAATTCATTGTAACAATTAGATATGTTATTAGTTTCAATATTAGATGAAAAATTACTTTTAATCTAAAATCTTTAATTTATTAGGTCTTCAAATTAGGAGCAAATAACATTTTTTTTTGGGTAAACATTGAACTGTTACACACGAGCTTGGCCACAAGTTAAAGAAAGTCGAGCAATGGTACTTGGATTTAATTTGTTAACTTAATCACTTATAACCATTAGATTGATAGCGATCTCTAATATTTATTGAAACTTATTATCAATTCAATAATTGCGATAGATTAGATTAGTAAATTATGCCAATAAATTAAATTTAAATATTATTATTGATTTAATCAAAGAGATGATGACCGAGGGCTTAAATTGTGGCAAGTGTTCATTCGTGCACCCACCCATATATGGCGGGTCTCAGTCCAACATTTATCATTTCAAAAAAAAGGACAAATTTATCTATTGTTGATTATTAACAAACCCGTTATAATGAGGTGTTTGTACTTTGAATACTACTATTTCCTATCACACATTTGATTTTCCAAATATAAATAACTTATGTTATTCCAAAAAATCTAGCTCAAAGGGATACACAAGCCCGTTACATGATTTTAATGTGTTGGATAATATCTATATAATAAAGTATAATATAATTCAAATCTCAAATGATAAGCAATTTTCGGTTGAGATCTCTTTAATATTTACTTTAAAATTAATCTGACAGCTAATATTAACACGTTAAATTTAATAGAAAAAATTGGCATTTAAGGGTGTGATTAGAGTAACTTTTTAAAAATTCTTCTAAAACTTACACCTTTTCATAAATACTTTAAAAAAAGTAGTGTTTGGAATTGCACCACCATCACCATCATCACAACCGATCGGGCATCATTCATTAAAACCATCACCGTCTTCCACCCAAGGATCAAAATTTCGTTTCGGTCACCTAAGAAACAAAAATGTTTCGACCTGATCTAGAAACATAATTAAAAATATAAAAAATTTAAGAATTATTTTTCCAAACATTGGATGAAATAAATCAAAGTATCTTGAAATACCATGAAACATTTCGAAACAATTATTCAAATATATTGAAATATTATAAAACAATTTTACATTATGAAACGACTCGAAATATTAGAATTTTGATTTTATTACTGATTTGTTTTGGTGTATTTGAAAACGAAAACGTTTCGACCATTTCAAAACGAAAATTTGATCCTTGCTTCTACCAACACCATTCACCCTCACTACAACCAGTACTTAAATTCTTTTTTCTTTCCTCGAATATATACAATAATCTCAGGAAAAGAAAGCCGTGGCATTAGACAAATAATATGGGTGATCAAAGGGGCACTTGAAGTGCCTTGATACCACATCGATCAGGTAGGAAAGAATGTTGATTGATGCCCTATAAAAGGGAGTCGAAACAACATTTTAAAGCATATATTTTTCGTTTTAGGGGTAAAACTTTGAATGAAGGTTTAGGTTGAAGAAGATGTTGAATTTTGAATTTCCTATTGCTTGCACGGAGGCCAGTAGTGCTTGGGGTAACTTAATTTCAAATTTGGGCTCACAATTTCACATGAATTGAAAGTTTTTTTGGCCTTTTTTTAATTGGTCTGGGAAGAGTATTAGTCGATTACGTTCTTGACAATTGAACAAAAAGAAAAGAAAGATCATTTGATTCTCGTTTGAATAATTAAAATATATTTTTATGAGCACATTTAGTTAATTCGAAAAACATGATTGAACATTCATTAAATCAATTGAATATATCATGGCATATAAATTTTTAGAAGATACTCAAAATAGAGAGGAACCTAACTCTAAATTCGGCCTTATTATAATATATAGAATCTTTAATAACTGAATCTATGATGACAGTACTAGAATGAGCACTCCAACTCTGACCCTTGTCTAATTTTCAGAGAATAAGTGAGAATATTGACGTTGGCCGACATTGGGGTCGAGGTAGTAAGCACTAAAACCAACCTGTAATGTGAAGATTGATTGTAATATTCATATATTTACATATATCATACAAAGGCTCTTAAAGTTGACAAATCAATAATAATGGGCCCGTTTGGAGCTGATTTTTTTGGATGCGAAACTGAGATTTGAAAAGTGAAATAAAAAAAATAGAATTAAAAAAATTTTCGAAACCGTTTGGAGTATTTCCGAAAAATATGGCTTTTCTTTGGAAGTCCTTGGATAAGCCCATTTTTTCAGTTTTCTTTTGTGCAAATAAAAAATTATTTTTACCCAAAAAAGCTAATGGAAAGGATGTTCAATAAGCCTGAGTCTAAACGAACCCGACTTCTTATCCTCTAAACCCAAAAAAAACCAAAGTTTTCAATCAACTTCAAACAGACTCAATGTTCAATTTCTTTCACCAAATGTGAAAAGCTTTTCTTTAAGAAATATGTTTAAAACGAAGTCATGTAAATTATTGAAGTTGCTAATATATTGATACAAGAGATAATCTTTCCTCCTCACCATGTTTACACATACAAAATTGAAAAAGATGCTAATGTTTAATACCCTAATAATTCAAAAACTTTTGTAGTGGTTTAGAGGATAAGAAGCCAAAACATCAGGATACCTCGTTAGAAGCCAAAACATCTCTTTTTTTTTCCACATCCCACATCGAAACAATAGGAGATAAGGCTACGGAAGCCAACTGCATATGAGAGAAATACGAGCAACCAAACAACATACTTACCTGGACGGGGTCAATGGGTGATCATGAAGGTCCATGGTCTAGGTTGGTGACCTCCATTGCACTTGGGAGGGGTGCCTGTCTAAGGTCTGTCCAAGTGATGGAACCTACGTCATAATTTGTGATAGTGGGGGCCTGCGTTCGCGCGGCCCCTATCCAATATCTATTCTTAAATTGTTTTTAGCTCAAGAAGGAGTGGGTTTGTATTGTGATTCTTAGAGAGCATCATCTATTCTAAAATAATGAACATATTTAGGTAAAAGTAATAATAAATAGTGAATTTTTACACACCACTCCAATTGATCTCTCTATTCTTATCATTTTATATTGTCATTTTTGATAATAAATGTGACTTCACTTCTATTTTCCTCCCATTATTTTAAATGAGACAGGTTTATTTTAATTATTTTGGATAAAAAAGACAAATATATTATTTTTCTATTCCAAAAAAATAGAATAGAGAACGAGTGAATCTTCAAATATAGAGAGTTAAATTTGATTATTTATTTTAGATAGTTTATTAAAGTAGAAATTTTAAGAGTTGACTGTATAATAGAGAATTGAATGAGAATAAAGAGGCGCTATTGGAGATGCTCTAACAAATACTTTGGAACCAAAGATGTAATTTACTCTAACATCATTGATATCACTTACACAATACCAATAAAACAACATGCTCATCGTATACCTAATATATGTGTATTCATTAATTTGAGTAATGCTATTGACATCTAAAAATTTAATATAATTTATTGACTTAATTATGTAGTTTCATTGTAACTATTAGATTAACACAAAATTCTAATGTTTAATGGAGTTTATAGTCAATTCAAGGATTATAGTAAATTAAGTCGACAAATTAAGTTTCAATAATATTGTTCTATTTGTTTTGGGGTAACATCTCATGCGCGCTCGCTGTCTTTGAATATGGAAGAGCTCGGAAAGTATGATCAATCCATGGATAGGTTTGGAGGCAGTTTGACCCAACATGTTGAGGGATCAATTTGTATGTCGTTCTTATCAAAATGTTCGTAGGCGAGAACATTAGAGTAAACCCGGTCTGCTATAAATGCCGTTCAAGTCTATAGAACACAAATGAACGAGTAGCAGCCCACTGCTCCGTAGACCTTTTATTTGGATCTCCTCCAATATATATTTGTTTTAGTCTCTGAGAGGCTAAATTCATCCCATTAAGAACGTCAAGATGTCGACACTCGTTGGATTTTGTTCACCTCAATTCTCTAACCGTCTGTGTCTTGAACTCACTGCACTGATCCAAATCAATCTTTTATTTATTCGTGTTGAATCCGTTACTTATTGATGGGGATACCACAAAATAAAAGGATCGGGGACAAGGGTAAGACAACATAAATAATTGAATTGAAAGGGGTTTGGTAGCTAGCCACTACATCTATAGAGGTATCAACCTGAATTGATATGTTAACGGAATCGAACACGATATGATTTTAAAATTGACACAATTATTAAGTATACATAATAAATGATCTAGTTTAATGTTTGACATTTAAAGCATCTCCAACCACCCATGATTCAAATTTAGATTTAAATTTGAGTAAAAAGTTTGATTTGGTATAAAATACTTCAATGGATAAACTAAAATATCTACTCAAGCTTATATCCTCTTTCATTTTCTTGTCTTCATTCCCTCCCCAATATTAAAAATGAAACAAAAAAAAAAAGCTCTCCAATATTAAAACATGTTTATTATAAACTTCACAAATATTAACCAAAAGAAAATTAAGGAGCACCAATCTCTTTGAGTGGTAAATTCAAAAGTTTTTTACCTTCTAAAGTAACTTTCGTCTAAAGCAATGGAATTTTTAAAAATATTTACTCAATATCAACTAATAGTATTTCTGGTTTTCAATTCTGTCTAAAACAGCTTCCGTCTAGAGCTATTCTATATGAGGGAGAGATAGAGAGATTTTGAGAATGGGAGTTTATGAGAGAGAAAAAGGGTTAAAAGAGAGATGCAGTATATAGAGAGATATACATAGAGTAAAAAGTTGCTTTAGAAGAATAGAGACTAGGAGAGGAGGTGTGGTCAGCGACGATGGTAGCGGCTTTGAAGACATAGGTAGGAGAGGCAAGAACTTGTTTCATTAAAGGAGTCTTTTGGGTTTGGATAAAATAAAAAGTTACCGTTGAAAACTTGATATAAGATTTGAGTCTCCTTAAATTTGAATTCAAAATAAGTTTTGTCTTGATTTGATATAAGTTTAGGTCTAAGGTTGGAGAAATTTTTTAAGTCATTTTAACTCAAATTTAAATGAGTTTAGATTTGAGTCAGAGTTGAAAATGCTCTTAAAACACACTAATTATATATATATATATATATATATNAAGTTTATTCGTTAAATTTGGGTTTTTTGTATTAATAAGCTTTCTTAATGGGTCATTATATGTTATGGCTGTTTATTGTTGTTGTGCTTGATGGCATGTTTAATCTCTTGAGCTGAAACAATAGTGGAATTATTGATTGCACCATCTCTTTGACAACTTCTGGCTTCTGCAAGAGGTTATAAGGTGACAAAATCATGTTCTCTCTCTCACACGCGCACACACAAGAAAAGGCATAGCCTGATATTTAGAATAAAAATACAATTATTCTTAATTTGATGATATAATTCACTAATGTCATTGGATTAGTAGTAAAATCTCATATCATATCAAGATTCACTATTAATATTAATTTAATGATGACGGTGCATTAAGTCTGGATAAAATTTTTTTATATAATCAATCATATGTAATAAATATTAATTAGTAGTTCAACCAAATAGCCATACTTGAGAATATCTCTTTTCTTAATATTCTTTGTTATTAGATCAAGCCTCAACAACTATGTAGAAATTTTTTCTCCATTTACCTTGAGAATAAAGCTAGATTCATTGTGTCAATTTAACTGTTGAGGACTGTTAAGAGTACATTAACATTAAAATAAGAAACGATTGATTCGATTGCGATAAGAATTCCCACAATACCTGAAATGATACGTGCCTTGAAAACATTGATGCGATTCATAAGCCAAAGGCTCCTATTATCAGTCAACTCCATAAAAGAGAGAGGCTCCTATTATCAGTCTGTTAGTTGTTTAAGAAGATGGTAATTCTTTCTAGCTTCCTCAACCACTTGCTTCCCAGAAAAGAGCTTTCTCAATTAAGTTGAGAGAGAGAGAGAGAGAGAGAGAGAGAGAGAGAGAGGGGCACATTTGGCATCTTATTGACGTGGACAAAAGTAGTGGGGACCAGGGAAAGACATTGCATAAAATAATTGAGGAGAGAAAAGAGATTGTTTTAGCTAAGCGAATCCCACATCGATTACACATGAGAGAGCACCTAACTCCGCCTTGATATATAAGAGAGATGAAACCTTGATTCAAAGCATACCTTTCTCGGCCTTTTGGCTAAGATCAAGTGTAGTATCTGTTCTTATCAGTTTAATATCTGATACGTGGGACAATGTCCCACACGATATTAAATTAATTTTTTTTAGGGGGAGGGTCCACCACAATAGCTTGCTATTGGGATCCTCATGTGTCGCCCTTGCGTTGCACTATTGCATGGGCCTGGCGGACCCCACCAATCCTAGTTCTAATGTTTTAAAGAGATGTGTGCAACTTGTACTCTTATTTCATCAGGTCTTCCAAATTCTAAATAATCATTGGTCCAAAGTCACATAATGAACTTGTTTGGAGTTGACTCTTAAAAAGACTCCTTAAATTCTTTGGGGTGTTCTTTAAAATGCTGATAACTCTATTTGGAATGACTTTTCATCTTTTTGTGTTAAAATAAAAAATAATAATTATATATGTATAAATTATGCGTTCACAAAATATGAATTTCAATTTTTTTTATGTCACTAATATAATTTTATAAATATAATAAATTAAAAAATTATGTGAGACTTGCGACAAAACTCTAAAAAAAGGGACCAAACTTATTTCATTCAAAAATTCTTGAAAACTATTTATTTAAGTTAGACCCAATGAAATATTGGCATACCATCTTGAGAGCCAAGCTAAAATTTCCAATTGAGAGGGCCCAATAAAGAGTAGGAATTGAAAAAGCCATAATGTTGGATTAAAAATTTGATCATGTTCAAGAATATATAAATTCTGAAGGAGATTACTTCAATAGTTTCTGAAAATATCAAAAACTTAAAGAGATTGAATGGCAAATTCAAAAAGTTGAGAAAGAAAAAGGGGCAAAGCTAGCCCTTAACATTTTGTTAGTTTGGTGTCTAGGGTATCACTTTTGTCAATTTAGTCCTTAAAATATTCAATTCGTGTTTAAATGATCCTTATATAGACGTGTCGTTAAATTTTTGACGTAATGATCACATGTTGGGCACGTGATACCGTCTGAAAAAATGACACGTGGTTACTTTCGTCAAAATACTTAATGAATTGTTTAGCTCAAAGGGATACACAAGCCCGTTACATGATTTTAATATGTGTTGGATAATATATATATAATAAAGTATAATATAATTCAAATCTCAAATGATAAACAATTCGCGGTTGATATCTTTTTAAAATTTACTTTAAAATTAATCCGACAGCTTATATTAACACCCCAAATTTAATAGGAAAAATAGGCCCTTAAGAGTGTGTTTGGAGTAACTTTTTAAAAATTCTTCTAAAATTTACAATTTTTCATAAATATTTAAAAAAAAATAGTGTTTGGAACTGCACCACCACCATCACCATCATCACAATCGATCGGCACCATTCATTAAAACCATCATCGTCTTCCACCAAAGTATCAAAATTTCGTTTCGGTCACCTAAGAAACGAAAATGTTTCGACTTGTTCTAGAAACATAATTAAAAATTTAAGAAATTTAAAAATTATTTTTTCAAAAATTGGATGAAATAAACCAAAGTATCTTGAAATACCATAAAACATTTTGAAACAGTTATTCAAATACATTAAAATACTATAAAATACCTTGACATTATGAAACAATTCGAAATATTAAAATTTCGATTTTATCACTGATTTGTTTCGGTCTCTTTGAAAACGAAAACATTTCGACTATTTCAAAACAAAGAATGTTGATTGATGTCCTATAAAAGGGAGTCGAAACAACATTTTAAAGCACATATTTTTTGGCTTTCTGGTTAAGATCAAGTCTAATATGTATTTTTATCAGTTTAATATTTGATACGTGGGTAGATGTCTGACATGATATTAAATTAATTTTTTTGAGAGAGGGTCCACCACAATCACTTGCAACTATTGGGGTCCTCGATTGTCGCCCTTGCGTTGCACTATTGCATGGCCTTGGTGCACACCACCAAGTCCTAGTATAAATATTTTATGGGTCTAAAAATAAAAATATATCTTAGGGGTAAAACTTTGAATGAAGGTTTAGGTTGAAGAAGATGTTGAATTTTGAATTTCCTATTGCTTGCACGGAGGCCAGTAGTGCTTGGGGTAACTTAATTTCAAATTTGGGCTCACAATTTCACATGAATTGAAAGTTTTTTTGGCCTTTTTTTAATTGGTCTGGGAAGAGTATTAGTCGATTACGTTCTTGACAATTGAACAAAAAGAAAAGAAAGATCATTTGATTCTCGTTTGAATAATTAAAATATATTTTTATGAGCACATTTAGTTAATTCGAAAAACATGATTGAACATTCATTAAATCAATTGAATATATCATGGCATATAAATTTTTAGAAGATACTCAAAATAGAGAGGAACCTAACTCTAAATTCGGCCTTATTATAATATATAGAATCTTTAATAACTGAATCTATGATGACAGTACTAGAATGAGCACTCCAACTCTGACCCTTGTCTAATTTTCAGAGAATAAGTGAGAATATTCACGTTGGCCGACATTGGGGTCGAGGTAGTAAGCACTAAAACCAACCTGTAATGTGAAGATTGATTGTAATATTCATATATTTACATATATCATACAAAGGCTCTTAAAGTTGACAAATCAATAATAATGGGCCCGTTTGGAGCTGATTTTTTTGGATGCGAAACTGAGATTTGAAAAGTGAAATAAAAAAAATAGAATTAAAAAAATTTTCGAAACCGTTTGGAGTATTTCCGAAAAATATGGCTTTTCTTTGGAAGTCCTTGGATAAGCCCATTTTTTCAGTTTTCTTTTGTGCAAATAAAAAATTATTTTTACCCAAAAAAGCTAATGGAAAGGATGTTCAATAAGCCTGAGTCTAAACGAACCCGACTTCTTATCCTCTAAACCCAAAAAAAACCAAAGTTTTCAATCAACTTCAAACAGACTCAATGTTCAATTTCTTTCACCAAATGTGAAAAGCTTTTCTTTAAGAAATATGTTTAAAACGAACTACCTTTCCAGAGTCATGTTAATTATTGAAGTTGCTAATATATTGATACAAGAGATAATCTTTCCTCCTCACCATGTTTACACATACAAAATTGAAAAAGATGCTAATGTTTAATACCCTAATAATTCAAAAACTTTTGTAGTGGTTGGCTTGTTGAACTTAAAGGTTTTAAAAATCAGGATACCTCATTAGAAGCCAAAACATCTCTTTTTTTTTCCACATCCCACATCGAAACAATAGGAGATAAGGCTACGGAAGCCAACTGCATATGAGAGAAATACGAGCAACAAAGCAACATACTTACCTGGACGGGGTCAATGGGTGATCATGAAGGTCCATGGTCTAGGTNAAATACGAGCAACCAAACAACATACTTACCTGGACGGGGTCAATGGGTGATCATTGAAGGTCCATGGTCTAGGTTGGTGACCTCCATTGCACTTGGGAGGGGTGCCTGTCTAAGGTCTGTCCAAGTGATGGAACCTACGTCATAATTTGTGATAGTGGGGGCCTGCGTTCGCGCGGCCCCTATCCAATATCTATTCTTAAATTGTTTTTAGCTCAAGAAGGAGTGGGTTTGTATTGTGATTCTTAGAGAGCATCATCTATTCTAAAATAATGAACATANTTAAATTGTTTTTAGCTCAAGAAGGAGTGGGTTTGTATTGTGATTCTTAGAGAGCATCATCTATTCTAAAATAATGAACATATTTAGGTAAAAGTAATAATAAATAGTGAATTTTTACACACCACTCCAATTGATCTCTCTATTCTTATCATTTTATATTGTCATTTTTGACAATAAATGTGACTTCACTTCTATTTTCCTCCCATTATTTTAAATGAGACAGGTTTATTTTAATTATTTTGGATAAAAAAGACAAATATATTATTTTTCTATTCCAAAAAAATAGAATAGAGAACGAGTGAATCTTCAAATATAGAGAGTTAAATTTGATTATTTATTTTAGATAGTTTATTAAAGTAGAAATTTTAAGAGTTGACTGTATAATAGAGAATTGAATGAGAATAAAGAGGCGCTATTGGAGATGNAGTATCTTGAAATACCATAAAACATTTTGAAACAGTTATTCAAATACATTAAAATATTATAAAATACCTTGACATTATGAAACAATTCGTAATATTAAAATTTCGATTTTATCACTGATTTGTTTCGGTCTCTTTGAAAAAGAAAACGTTTCGACTATTTCAAAACAAAGAATGTTGATTGATGCCCTATAAAAGGGAGTCGAAACAACATTTTAAAGCACATATTTTTTGGCTTTCTGGTTAAGATCAAGTCTAATATGTATTTTTATCAGTTTAATATTTGATACGTGGGTAGATGTCTGACATGATATTAAATTAATTTTTTAGAGAGAGGGTCCACCACAATCACTTGCAACTATTGGGGTCCTCGATTGTCGCCCTTGCGTTGCACTATTGCATGGCCTTGGTGCACACCACCAAGTCCTAGTATAAATATTTTATGGGTCTAAAAATAAAAATATATCTTAGGGGTAAAACTTTGAATGAAGGTTTAGGTTGAAGATGTTGAATTTTGAATTTCCTATTGCTTGCAAGGAGGCCAGTAGTGCTTGGGGTAACTTAATTTCAAATTTGGGCTCACAATTTCACATGAATTGAAAGTTTTTTTGGCCTTTTTTTAATTGGTCTGGGAAGAGTATTAGTCGATTACGTTCTTGACAATTGAACAAAAAGAAAAGAAAGATCATTTGATTCTCGTTTGAATAATTAAAATATATTTTTATGAGCACATTTAGTTAATTCGAAAAACATGATTAAACATTCATTAAATCAATTGAATATATCATGGCATATAAATTTTTAGAAGATACTCAAAATAGAGAGGAACCTAACTCTAAATTCGGCCTTATTATAATATATAGAATCTTTAATAACTGAATCTATGATGACAGTACTAGAATGAGCACTCCAACTCTGACCCTTGTCTAATTTTCAGAGAATAAGTGAGAATATTCACGTTGGCCGACATTGGGGTCGAGGTAGTAAGCACTAAAACCAACCTGTAATGTGAAGATTGATTGTAATATTCATATATTTACATATATCATACAAAGGCTCTTAAAGTTGACAAATCAATAATAATGGGCCCGTTTGGAGCTGATTTTTTTGGATGCGAAACTCAGATTTGAAAAGTGAAATAAAAAAATTAGAATTAAAAAAATTTTCGAAACCGTTTGGAGTATTTCCGAAAAATATGGCTTTTCTTTGGAAGTCCTTGGATAAGCCCATTTTTTCAGTTTTCTTTTGTGCAAATAAAAAATTATTTTTACCCAAAAAAGCTAACGGAAAGGATGTTCAATAAGCCTGAGTCTAAACGAACCCGACTTCTTATCCTCTAAACCCAAAAAAAACCAAAGTTTTCAATCAACTTCAAACAGACTCAATGTTCAATTTCTTTCACCAAATGTGAAAAGCTTTTCTTTAAGAAATATGTTTAAAACGAACTACCTTTCCAGAGTCATGTTAATTATTGAAGTTGCTAATATATTGATACAAGAGATAATCTTTCCTCCTCACCATGTTTACACATACAAAATTGAAAAAGATGCTAATGTTTAATACCCTAATAATTCAAAAACTTTTGTAGTGGTTTAGAGGATAAGAAGCCAAAACATCAGGATACCTCGTTAGAAGCCAAAACATCTCTTTTTTTTTCCACATCCCACATCGAAACAATAGGAGATAAGGCTACGGAAGCCAACTGCATATGAGAGAAATACGAGCAACCAAACAACATACTTACCTGGACGGGGTCAATGGGTGATCATTGAAGGTCCATGGTCTAGGTTGGTGACCTCCATTGCACTTGGGAGGGGTGCCTGTCTAAGGTCTGTCCAAGTGATGGAACCTACGTCATAATTTGTGATAGTGGGGGCCTGCGTTCGCGCGGCCCCTATCCAATATCTATTCTTAAATTGTTTTTAGCTCAAGAAGGAGTGGGTTTGTATTGTGATTCTTAGAGAGCATCATCTATTCTAAAATAATGAACATATTTAGGTAAAAGTAATAATAAATAGTGAATTTTTACACACCACTCCAATTGATCTCTCTATTCTTATCATTTTATATTGTCATTTTTGACAATAAATGTGACTTCACTTCTATTTTCCTCCCATTATTTTAAATGAGACAGGTTTATTTTAATTATTTTGGATAAAAAAGACAAATATATTATTTTTCTATTCCAAAAAAATAGAATAGAGAACGAGTGAATCTTCAAATATAGAGAGTTAAATTTGATTATTTATTTTAGATAGTTTATTAAAGTAGAAATTTTAAGAGTTGACTGTATAATAGAGAATTGAATGAGAATAAAGAGGCGCTATTGGAGATGCTCTAACAAATACTTTGGAACCAAAGATGTAATTTACTCTAACATCATTGATATCACTTACACAATACCAATAAAACAACATGCTCATCGTATACCTAATATATGTGTATTCATTAATTTGAGTAATGCTATTGACATCTAAAAATTTAATATAATTTATTGACTTAATTATGTAGTTTCATTGTAACTATTAGATTAACACAAAATTCTAATGTTTAATGGAGTTTATAGTCAATTCAAGGATTATAGTAAATTAAGTCGACAAATTAAGTTTCAATAGTATTGTTCTATTTGTTTTGGGGTAACATCTCATGCGCGCTCGCTGTCTTTGAATATGGAAGAGCTCGGAAAGTATGATCAATCCATGGATAGGTTTGGAGGCAGTTTGACCCAACATGTTGAGGGATCAATTTGTATGTCGTTCTTATCAAAATGTTCGTAGGCGAGAACATTAGAGTAAACCCGGTCTGCTATAAATGCCGTTCAAGTCTATAGAACACAAATGAACGAGTAGCAGCCCACTGCTCCGTAGACCTTTTATTTGGATCTCCTCCAATATATATTTGTTTTAGTCTCTGAGAGGCTAAATTCATCCCATTAAGAACGTCAAGATGTCGACACTCGTTGGATTTTGTTCACCTCAATTCTCTAACCGTCTGTGTCTTGAACTCACTGCACTGATCCAAATCAATCTTTTATTTATTCGTGTTGAATCCGTTACTTATTGATGGGGATACCACAAAATAAAAGGATCGGGGACAAGGGTAAGACAACATAAATAATTGAATTGCTTGAACTTATCTAATCCCACATCGAATACATATGAAAGAGAAGCAAACTACACCTCAAGGACATAAGAGGGCCCTTGTGTTGCACTATTGCATGGGCCTGGCGCACCCCACCAATTCTAGTTCCAGTATTTATGAATTGGAGTGCCTATACAATTGCTAAGTACTTAGATATTGGCCTGTTCCTATACAATTTTTATTTTTTTTACAAGGTGTTAAGGTTTATGTTGATTTTTTTTTTAATATCATAGTTTTTAGACCTTTGATACTTAGTCACTGAACCACTTTTAAAGACTAGTGTGCCAGTATATAATCGAACAAGATTTAATGCTAGAAGGGATCATGTGTAAAATATATAAATTTTCGATGAGCATTAGGTAACTATACACGTGAGGGGATATTAAATTTACATTTATATTATACTATTTACTATCAACTTAAACTTTTGAGAACAGTTGTGCTTGACAAGGAAGCCACTTCTATAATTACTAAAAAACATTAAAATTAAAGTCAATTAACAGAAATTTCCAAAAAAAAAAATCATGTATGGTTAGATTCGTTTGGGACTCGGTAGTTGACCGTTATGTTAGCCTAGTTAGATTCGTTTTCGAGAAGAGTAACAGACACGGTTAAAGGTCTCATGATCCCACCAGTGAGGACTTATCGGAGTGGTCTTTGGACGCTCTCTTTTGCTTCCATCTCTACTATTAAAAAAACATTTAACCAATATACTTTATGCTGTAAAATATCTTTTTGCTAGAAATGATTTTTTTTTTTATCTATATAATAAAGTAGAGCTAAGTTTGAATCAAGAGACAAATAGAGGTCTAAATCGTTTTGAGACAAAACATAAACATATCCGACGGACAATATAATCCTAACATAAAAGATGGTTCAGATTATCTCATAAATACTAATCTAACGGTCTATAGTGAGTATTGAATTTTGTTTTTCCGCTTAACAAGATTTCCTCACTCACGCCTCTCTCTCTCCCCCAATCTCTCACGCCTCATCTCTTTCCCAATTTCATCCCAATATACAACTCTAGAGTCCTATTGCTCATGTACCTCTCTCTTTCTCTCACTCATACGATGTATCTCCCTCAGTAACCTCTTTTAGTCACGCCTCTTCTTTTCTTTCTCTCTCTGTACGTAGAAAACACACAGAAAACAAAAACTCTCACACAACCAGTGTAGCAGCCAAGCTCCGACGCCACCGATATTCAAAGTATCTCTCTCTCTCTCTGTTTCCCTCTCCTCCTCGGCTACCCACACCACCTCACACCAAACCCCACAATGCGCATAAACCCTTCCCCCTTCCCCTTTCGTGTTTCTAATTACCTGCCCTCACACCCCCACACCCACCCAAACCAAGCCCTAAACGCACACATCCAACCTCCTCCAACCACCACCAAATCCCCCACAACCCCCCCTCCCTTCCACTATAACCGAAACTCACCCTCATCCCCTACTCTCCTATACACACAGAAGACAAACATGGACCCACTAAATCTTGATCCATTTATCTAAATGTATCCGAATTCCATCAAGCAACATGCACATACAACATTCACACACACACACACCAAATCCCCCCCCCTAACACACACTGATTTTTGTTTACAGTTGTGTTCCGATTCCAATTCCCAATATAGTTCGCTCTTTTTTTAATTTGAGTATGCTTAAAATTTTGTTGATTCGCAGTTTTTGGTCAAGCTCGCAAGATGTTTGAAAAAATGACTGATAGGGATTTGTTTTCTATTTCCGTGGGTAATGGGTTGTTTGATTGGTTTTTGGTATCCAAAGATGTGTCTATGGTATTAGACATAGAGATGGAGCAAACAATGGGCTCAATAGCAAAAAAAGTGTTGCAAAGTATTTGATACAGTTTCAGAAACATCCTTTGACAACCAAGGTCCTGCATTCCTCTCTCCTCTATCAAAGCTTCGCCTTTTATTTTGATGAATTAGCTATGGGGTTGCAAAGTATGTGTTAATTATTTTGATGAATTGGGTATGGGGTTCGTTTGATTGACTATGCTCTCTCTACTTAGCATTCAATGATGTATACAATTTGGTTATTGTTGTTTGTGATGCAATCATGAAATTTGTTTTTTGCTCTAGGTGTTTTAAGGTTGTAATTGTATAATTCACATGATGCATGTGAACTATTTGTTGAAATGCCTTAAAGAAATACAACATCTCTGCCACAAGTGTTGCATTGATCTATTTTGAGATGGGCATGTTTCTCGAAACAGGTACCTATTTTGGATGCGTGGAGATGTGGAGACTTGAAAGAAATTTACATTGTTAGACTTCATGACACATTACGTCAAACAGGTAATGGTTGTATTTGGATAATGGAAGCTGATTTAGAAATATGAATCAAGTGATGGTCACATCTACTTACCAAGTTGTGCATTTTTTTTTTTTTTTTTGCATCAATAAAATGTGTTTGACTAGCAAAACTTAAACAATAGAAAGTGCAAGAATTAAGTACTTTAGCCTGGTGCTAGGTACAAAGTGATATGATATTAGAATTAAGTCCTTAAGTACTTTAGCTTGGTACTTTAGCTTTGTATTGGGCAATTGTTGGTTGTACGGGCAATTGCTAACCAATATTGGGCAATTGCTTTATATTGTTGAAGGAATTTTCTTTTTTAAATTCAATTGATATATTTTTTTGATTTCTTGGTTGGGTAAACTTGGGATATTACTGATGTGTAGTCATGCCCACATTTAGAAATGGGATTTTGGATTTTTTTTTCTAAACTTGATGATGTAGATTTTTTTTCTACAAGTTTGTTTTTCAAGCTGTTTTACAACACTAGATGGTTTGAGTAAATCTATTTCATTAAGTAAAAATTTAAGTTTATGAAGATTTTTTGTATCTTATGGTTTGTATTTTATCCCTTTTCTGGTGATTGGCAGAATATCATTTATCATAAACCAAAGAGATCTCATATTTTTTTTTAATTGACAATTTTTTGAGTTACGCAGTGCCTTTAGGCACGAGTATTAACTAGTACTACTATAATGGAGGAGGGATTTAGTATAATACTCAATTGTAAAACATCTATATTACCCCTTAACTAGTCAAAATCATCCATAACTTCTCATTTTTATTGATCTTTGCACATTTTTTAATCCATCTCTCTTCGTGCTGTCATTCTTTTATAATCACACACACGGATGTGTGCAAAATGGTGATGAACATTCACTGAAACTTTCGGAAGACATAAATAGTTTCCAACGTTTCCATGGTGATATAGACAAATTGGAAATAATCTGCGAGTATTAAATGCCAGTAAAATTAGTAAGTGAACTTTTAAGTAGCAAAAATCAAGACATCTTCCAATAGAAGGAAAAAGCTATGTTGTACCACATCGAAGCAGTAGGATAGAAGACGAAGCAAGCCAAGTACACATGGAGATGTTTCGGCCAACTGTAAACATACTTACCTGTACGGAGACAAAGGATGAACAAGAAGGTCCATGGCTTAGGTTGGCAACATTCATTGCACTTGGGAGGGGCGCCTGCCTAAGGTCTGTCCAAGTGGCAGAACTTACGTCATAATAATTTGTGACAGTAAGGGCCTGCGTTCGCGCAGCCCTTGTCCAATTTTTTTCTTGCTTTTTGATAAACAAATTTCACTTCTATATATAGAGTAATTATCTATTTAATAAGAGAATTAGCTTATTTTGTCTTAGAGGTTTTTGTAGCTCTTATCGTTTTGAAATTATTGATTCGACAATCTTAATTGATACCTAAATCTTTTTCTTGCCGATGACTTTTTCAAAATTCATTAGGACTCTCTTAACCAAAATCCAATAGAACTCTTATCCCCCAAGACTCTCAGACTCTCCCCATATTTTCTTTCAAATTTTGGATGCTGGAAACTTTTGAATTTGACAGATACCTTTGTTCACGATTATTCTTCTCATTTCCTTATCTCCTCTACCCATCTCTTTTACACCAATTCCTCTCTCTTTTTTGCCAAATCTCTCCTCTATCTCTTTCTCCATAATTCTCACGCCCTAACTTTCTCTCACCCACCTCGTCTCTCGATTAATCTCTGTCTCTTACTCTCACTCATATCCTGCACCTCTTTTTCTTTGATGAAGTACCCGACTATAGGCAGCAAAGTACCCAACGACGGGCAATCTCCAAACCTTTTTGTCTCTCTCCCTGTCTCTCCACAGAGGCTCCATATAGTTTATGAACCATCAGTTAATACNAAAGGTCATGTTTAAATAATATCTATGCACGTTAAAATCACGTGAACGGACCACACAAAAACGTTTACATGTAAGGACTTACGATACGCTCTATATCTGTGTTAGGTGATTACAAGAAAGCCACTTCAAAACATCAGGGGATGGGAATTAGAGCTTCTGTATCCCGTGAAAGATGTAAATCTTGTGTTTAAACCTTTAAGTTCATATACTTGCATATAAACATCAAGTAGAACTGTGTATTAAAAGGAAGTGGGAGCTTTTCAACAAACCCTTTCTGTACAATATTTTGCTGCTAGAAAGAGTGACAACGATCGACAGTAAAAAAAGATATGACAGCGATCGACAGTAAGTGTAGTGATAAAAGATAAACAAAATTAATTTCAAATGAAATAGTAAAGAAATATATGATAAACTTATGATTTAATAAAAGACAATGGCAAAATAAGATTCATGTAATCGACCCTAAAAATATTAAGACAGATTCTACAGTTCCCTTTTTTCAGTATTTAAATGAAAATGTATGAAAAAAGAATCTATCAGTATTAAATCTTCATAAAGTATTGTAGTTACTGGAATTGAAAAGTATAAAAAAAAATCAGGACATTTCTATGCCAATAGAAGAAAGAAGTTGTATTGTCCCACATCGAAGCAGTAGGAGAAAACGAAAACAAGCCAACTCCATATGTGGATGTTCGAGCAAGTAAGAAACACACTTACCTGGACGGGGTCAATGGGTGATCATGAAGGCCCATGGCCTAGGTTGGCGACTTTCGTTGTACTTGGGAGGGGCACCTGTCTGTCCAAGTGATAGAGCTTATGTCATAATTTGTGACAGTGCGGTTTTGTGTTTGTGCAGCCCTAACCCAACATTTAAATTAGGTTTTTTAAGGGTCAAATAATAATTTTTTGGATACTTGAAATTGTTACAATCAATTGGAAAAACCAAAAAGTTATACAAATTGTTTTTGAAAACTTGTACATGACGATAATGAAATTTTTTGAATGATGTATATTAGAACTAATGATTAAAATACTGTTTTGAAATGATTGGAATATATGAAATGTTTTTGTTTTCAAGGAGACCGAAACGAATTAGTAGTGGAATTGAAATTTTAATACTTCAACGTGTTTCATAATGTTTTGAAATATTTTGTTATATTTTAATACATTTGCAAAATTATTTCGGAATATTTTAAAGCATTTTAAATTATTTTAATATATTTCGACCAATATTTTAAAAAAATAATTCTTAATTTTTTTAAATTTTTTTTCATTCTGTTTTCGAAACAGATCGAATTATTTTCAAAACATGTCAAAATATTTCCGTTTATTAGGTGACCGAAACAATATACCGAAACGAAATTTTAATCCTCGATTAGAACATAAAGCCGAATGGCACTCTATTTACATGGTCAACGTTCCTTGGACAGCACAGCTAGTGTAAGAGTTTCTGAAAATACCACAGGGTCATTGGTTGTTGGACTAAAATAATTTTTTGGAATTGAAAACTGATTTTTTTCATCGACTTTGAAATTTAATTAAATTGAGACCTACTCATCATTTCAAATAAACTTTTGTGGGTTTGTGTTCTCTTCGTGAGGAGAATAACGTAGTATATTCACTTAATTAAATTGAGTAAGATGTGTTAATGAAAATCAAGACGTCTACCTTTAAAGATACAATATTTATGTTACATCTCTCTCTATCAATTTGAACTAGTAAAGCCGATGGTGATTAAGAAGGAAGCCACTTTAAACATTACTAGAAAAATATTGAATTTAAAGGGAATTAGTGGCAAATTCAAAAAATTCGAGGGGCATGTACGTGGCTCTGCAAATGTATCACATGAAAGTTGTAAGGCTTTCTGTTCTGTTTTTTATTGGTACAATTTGGATCAAATTTACAAATAATTATAGGGCGATAACCATTAGACTAACTGCCGACTCTTCTAAGGCTTTATGTTTATATACTTGATTTTTATGTTCAAGAGGTGATGCACAGTTCCCTTCTTTTGAGCATTGAAACAAAAAGCATGGTGTGATATAGACAAACCGGAAAAAAAATATCTACAACTATAAAATCCTATTAAACTTTGAGTAGTTATTGAACTTGAAAGTGTCCAAAATAACGACGTCTTTATGCCAATAGATGAAAAAAGCTATCTTGTCCCACATCGAAGCAATAGAAGAGAAGGCGAGGCCAGCCAACACTACATGGAGATGTTTGAGCAAATGAAAAGAATACTTACCTGGACGGGGTCAATGGGTGAACAACAAGGCTCATGGCCTAGGTTGGTGACTTTCATTGCACTTGGGAGGGGTGCCTGCCTAAGGTCTGTCCAAGTGATAGATCCTACGTCATAATTTGTGATAGTGGGGCCTGCGTTCGCGCGGTCCCTATCAATATTTACTTCAAAATCAAGCAAATTTGCTTTCTTCTTACGGTTAGCCCCTATTGTTAGGGAGTCTCAATCAAGTCGAGTGTTGTGAGTTTGAATTGAGTTTATTTTTTTATATGGATTGAATTCAAGTCGAGGGCAATTAGTTTTACTATTTTACAGTCTAAGTTTGTGAATTTAAGTTGTTTCTTTTAAATGTTTTTTTAAACAAATTTTAAAAATTGTTCAAGATTAGCTCGTTTAAAACACGAGTCGAGCTCGAGCTCGAGCTAAATTTTATTCGAGTCATGCCTGAGCTGAACTCGATTAGCTTGTCTTGATTTACACTCCAAGCCACTGTTGTGACAAGCTAAGTCACATGCTCATTTCCAAGATCAGATATATGCCAGAAACAGAAACTTTTCCCACCATGTGTTTGTTGAATATTCAAGAGCTACACTGTTCTTTGTTTGAAATTTTCGGCCTAGAATAGTTTGATTGATCGATGGATAGTTTTGGAGTCGATTTCCTTTCAGGGTGATGGATCTCTTTGAATTCCACCAATGTCCGCGGTGAGACCATCAAAGAGGATCTGCTATGGAACGTGCCCACTGCTCCATAGCCTTTGAACGATGTGGATTTCCTCAAATAGACATTCTCAATTTATCATTGTAAATCAAGTATATACATAACTTGAGCTCATTGTACTAATACATATTTAAGGAACATTCATAAGCCCACTTTGTCAAAGATATTCACTTTATCAGTCTTTCTTTGTTTTTTTTCCAGAAAGTACTGCTCTTTATTAGTCTCTTAATTTTTTTTTTAAGATGACAAGCATTTGTCCTAACTTCGTCAACGGTGTTCAAGCCTTTACACTTTCAGTTTGATGTATTAGTGACGGGGAACAGTAGGGGACAAGGCAAAGACATTACATAAATAATTAAGGCGGCTAAAGAGGTTGTTTGAACTAATCCTATTTCCACATCGAATACATATGAAAGAGGAGCGAACTACACCTCAAGACATAAGAGAGTCGAAACCGTATGACAAATCATATTTTTCTCGGCTTTTTGGCTAAGATCAAGTGTAATATTTGTTCTTATCAATTTAGTATTTGATACGTCACATGATAGTAAATTAATTTTTTTCAAGGGGAGGATCCACTACAATAGCTTGCTATTGGGGTCCTCAAGTGTTGCCTTTGCGTTGCAATATTGCATTGGCCCGGCGCGCCCTACCAAATCTTAGTTCCATTCTTTGACCCAAAATTGGAACTTGCTAACCAATTTGTTTTTTTTTTTGTATTGCAATCAAGAATATCGGGTCAAGTATACGTGCATCTCGACTAATCTCTCAGTTCGGTCAAAAGTTGTTTATGCTAGAACTAAAAAATTTATAAAGAATAAATTTTTTATGGTCTAACTCCAAGAAAATTATCAAGTTTCAAACTCATGACGTCTTGGTTTGAATGGCCTAATTAGATTAGCATAGCAAGTTTTTTTCATATAAACGAGAAAGAAGAGGTTGGGCTTAGGAGTGTACTTAAGAGCAAAAACTAAGTTGCGATAGAAGTTAGGAGCTTGGCTTTCTTCAATTTTTCTTCAGGTTGATTTCATCAGGAAGGAAGGGATTTTTCCTAACAATAGGAGACAGATAGATAAGATATAGACCACTAAGACAGTCAATCCAAGGTGAATCTCATTATGCTTTTACTTCTGCTCATCAAAATTCTACCTCTGACTAAATCAATATCTCGTTTTTTTCCGAACAACTGGTCTTTGTCTTCCCTGGGCTACCTTCGGACTTGCTATCCAATTTTTTTGGCGATTCATAAAATAAAGGAAAATATCACACAGAATGAATGGGTCTCATTGAAAAAAATTGATGGAACTCACTTATCAAATGAATGATATGCATTTGAATTACAATTTTTTAAATTTTATTTGAATTTAAAGCATAAAAAAATGAGTCAACTCAAAAATGCGTCAACCTTTTCGAGTTAGGGTTAGGATATTATTATGTTAAAGGGGAATTGAACTCTAGATCCTAAAAGATCTAAAAAAAACCTTTATTTCACATATGAAGTGTTTCGATTTGGCACTGCTGTTAACTTTTTTTGTTAATTTCATAAACATTAATAAAAAAATTTTAGTAAATTATACATATGGCGACACTTGTGTCAATTAAACCCTTAAATTCTTTAATTATATCAATTCAACCCTTTTGTCTATTATGGTTAGATTTTTTAATAAAAAATAACATAGTTTGTCACTCACGCGATTGAATTGTAATTCATGTGAGCGACAAATGTCGTCATTCTCTATTAAAAAATTTAATGGAGAGAGATCGAATTACTAAATTGACACAATTAGAGAATTGAAAAACTCAATTAAAATTAAAAAAAAATTAAAAGTTTAAATAACATAAGAATTATAATTTAAAGGTCATATGCATAATTTTCTCATTTTTTTTTTTAAACGAAAGGAGCAAAGAATGTTAACCGATTACATTATAACAATTTAATAAACTGAATGTAGGTGCCCGACACCACCACAAACTATCCATTTCCGCTCTTCAATTCTCATCCTCTGCATCCTAGTCTCACAGGTTCTCTCTCTCTGTCTCTCTCTCTCTCTTGGCACTAATGCATCGTTGTCCATTACTTTTTTCTTAATTTGATGATTCTCTCCGTTTAGGTGCTTATAATATCGTTGAATCGGATTTCATTTTCTTCGAATTGGAACAGGTACTGTGGCGGATCTTATTTAAATTGAGCTTTCTCTATTGAAATCCTGACTCAGCCGACTTTATTGTGCAGACTTGATTGTTCTAGTTCTTTTATAATGTTTGTTGTTTTCAATTGAGAGGTTTTATTCGAATTTGATATATATATATATACATATATTTGATGCAATGGTTCTTGTTATTCAGCTGTGATTGTAGGTCACTTGGATTTGAAAATACACAATGGTTTCGTTTGAGATGGACGACCGTAAAAGTGAGTGACGAGACATCGTTCCTTTTACTCTTTGTCACTATTATGGTTGTTGTTGTTGTTATGTGTATACATTGCACAGGTGTTGATTTGGTTTTGGTATCATATAACCATATTGGTCAACTACAAATGGACAATTTCATCTCTGAAGGTAGTAGATGAATAGTTAGTCTAGTTTCAGAATGGGTTTAGATTTTTGCTTATTTGACACCCAACAAAAACCCCCGAGATAATTCTAAATGAATTTGAGGCAAGTATAAAAAGAAATAAAAAAATGTGATATAGCATAACTCAAATCCTGATTTCATAGAGTGTAGTCTGATACTATAATGTCGTTCACCTGCCTATCTTGTAGGATAAAAATAAAATGCTTGATTAATCTGTTCTCTATGATTAAGGGAATACAAGGATTTGGTGTGGAAGTTAGTTGTGAAAGGAAGCAGTATCTGTCTGATTTTATTTTTTAACAGCTTGCAGCATGAATTTTTGAACTTTACATTCCAAAAATAATATGGATGATAAGTTGATAATCACTAAAAAGGAAATACATGGTGGGGGAAGATTCGCGCCCATGGCGTGCATTTGCTTTCAATATTCCTCTCTTATCTTCATGGAATTTGCCTCTGTTATATTTTTTTCTCAAAGTTAATGACTATGAACATTCAGCCTGATTATCTTTCCAATTAGACTTGGCATATCTGAATCTATTTTTAGAAGTGTTATCCCCTAAAGAACTTGCTATGTTGTGATGAAACAGAGATTGGGGTAGGATTGACAGGATTTGGCATATTTTTTTCATTCTTGGGAATCATTTTCTTCTTTGATAAGGGCCTACTTGCCATGGGAAATGTAAGTAACATTGTCTCACGATTATCTTTTTGTCGCTACAGATCTTTTCTCCTTTCTTACTGTGTTACTTATTATTGATTTATGCCCGTTTAACATTGTGTTGTCTTTACTGAACCAGATCCTCTTCTTGTCAGGGGTGACGTTAACCATTGGGCTAAAGTCCTCCATGCAGTTCTTTATGAAACCTAACAATTTTAAGGTTCTTGACTTCTTTCTCTATTTGTGTGTGCGTTTGCGCGTGTGTGTGTCCTCATAGTTTTTTCTTTTTTACCACCTGGGGCTGTTTGGTGATTCTACAGGGAACAATTTCTTTTGGTGCGGGCTTCTTCTTGGTGGTCATAGGGTGGCCTATATTGGGAATGATCTTGGAGGCCTATGGGTTCATCGTACTCTTCAGGTTAGCTATATTTATGCTCCCATGATATGATGCAATCTGTCTTTCCTGATATGATGCACTCTATCAATATTACTTACGCTTATTTGCTAATGAGGTACTTTGTGCAGTGGCTTCTGGCCAACACTGGCAGTTTTCCTACAGAAGATACCTGTTCTTGGTTGGGTGTTCCAACAGCCATATATTAGATCGGTATGTTCCAATATATTTCCTTAAGAGTTTAGTTTTTAGTGGATTTATGCAAGACATGTTTTATTGAGGTCATTTCTTTGTTGATCAGTGCTCTATTTACTTGATAAGTGAACGTTCTTTCGGCCTCGTTCTTTGTATTCGGAATTGTTCTCTCAGTCAGAAATATACATGGCTATCAAAATTCCGATCCGGATCATAGGATAGGATCCTATGATTACACAATCCGGTATAAACAAATTGATTTGAGTCTCATGAAAATTTCCTTGCTCATAGGATATGAAAGAATCATGATCCAGATCTCTTAGGATCGTGGGATTTTAATCCTAGTTACGATCTTACTGATCCAAGTTATTGAGTTTGTTTGTTAGACATGTTTATTTATTGAGCTCGTTCAAACCATATCTATTGTTTTAATACTTAAGGACTCAATCCAAATGTGATTGTCTCATGAGCTTATATATTTATTGGAAAATTTTGGTGAGAAAAGCTATAAAAAGCTCTCTTCGTTACAGAATACTTTTTTCATTCGTTCATCTCTCTTTCAAAGTTGAAAACAATGGTTATGTTTTGGTCTCTTCTTTCTCGACGTATGATCATAGTCATTTTCATTCTATTCTATTGTTTTATGTTATATGTCACATAGTCGATATCGTGTATTTGACAGTCTCTCAACTTTCCCATCTCTATCGCTCTCTTCGAAAGTTAATATCAAAATACTCCAATTCTCTTCCATTCTCATATTGTAGTTTCTTAAATTTTAGTCACATCTCTATGTTCAACATGTTTGTCATAACATTCCTACTTTTTTCAAACTGATCGCTAATTTGATTTCCTGATAAATTGAACTAGCAAACAACATGATCTCCCCCCCCCCTGGGGGGGAAAAACCTCTGCGTTACTCACACAGAAAATCCCAACATGAGGAAACTTTATCTTGGGTACTCACACCACTTTTTATAACCTTGCGGACCAAAGCCTCCAACTAGAGATGGAATTCCATAAGAACCATAATCACAACTTGGTTGAGAGCTCCATGATTGGATCAAGTGAAGGTGAATAAAATGAGAGGAAAAAAGTGCAGTTGTTCCTGCTGCACTATGTTTAGACGTAGTTTTAGTTGATTCATTTGTGGTCTGGTTTTTATCAATATGCCAAGGTTTTTATCAATATGCCAAGAAAAGAGGGTGACATTTATAAATGAAATATGAAATTAGGAAGCAAGCTTCTGCTTGAGTTAAATTTGTATCTCTAACATCTGAGCATTTTAGTTGTTAAATGTCATATGCCCCATTTTGAGCTACTACCTCCAAAGTGGATGCTATCATGCTTTGGTTTTTGAATCCCTTGTGTTTGTCCACTGACTGGAATTTTGTTCCTGCTGCACTATGTTCAGACATAGTTTTAGTTTATTCATTTGTGGTCTGTTTTTATCGATATGCCAAGAAAAGAGGGTGACATTTATAAATGAAATATGAAATTAGGAAGCAAGCTTCTGCTTGGGCTAAATTTGTATCTCTAACATCTGAGCATTTTAGTTGCCCCATTTTGAGCTACTACCTCCGAAGGGGATGCTATCATGCTTTGGTTTTTGAATCCCTTGTGTTTGTCCACTGACTGGAATTTTGCCCTTTTTTTTCTGTGGTACTGCATTTTCAACTGCATAACTAAAAGAGTTTGATACATTTTAATGCTTGATAAAAGTTACAGGTTCGGAATATTTGATTTGGACTTGATTATATCATCTTTGTTGCACCTCTTTGTGGAGTGATTCAAGCTTTATATGTTCAAGCTACATCTTGAAATCTGTGAGCTAACATTGTGTATTTCTCTGTGCAGTTCTTTGACAGTTATGGTGGAAAACGGGTTCCAGTGTAATTTTGGTCTAGGAAAGGGGAGGAAAGCTGCCCTAGTTGGCTCCCTTGTAAGTGTTGTAGAATACTATCTAATCAAATGATTCTATTCTTGGAGTGACATTGTGAAGTCAGTTGTTGATATGCAGATGATGAATCTTAGTAGTAAATTCTGCAGATTTTTTTGGGCTTATTTCTCTTTATGCCTGCAAAATCATTTCTAATAGGGAACTTACTGCTTCTTGAATGTTTACACATTTACTATTAGTATGGGATTATCCATCCATGGTGATGGCCATTGAATCTTCCTCGACTATAACCAGACTAGGTGAGTACAAGATTTTCATGTCAAATTTGTGACCATTGTACTTTCATGGGCCATCTTAATTTTGTTAGTCAGATCTGATGAGTGAAATCCTGAAATGTGGAGCATAAAGATACAGGTAAATTGAATAATCTGACATTACCCAATTGGTGGGTGAAGCCTGAGGCTGTGATGACCACTGCAGGAGCTGCTATTATTTTGGCTTTATTTTTGTATTCTTTTCTTGTTTGAGCAATGTTTATACATCAAGAAGCTCGACCTACTTTGTTCTTTTCAATTTCTTTGAACAATAGTAAAGAAATTATTTTCTTCTTTGTTTCGTGGTATTCGTGCAATAGTAAAGTTTGTGTTGAGTTCTATTTGCAGAAACGACATCTATATTCCTTTATTAATTCGAATTTTCATGATTATTGTATTTATGTATCAATATGTATAGCCAAAACGGTTGGTTCTACTTATCAGAGAACATTTGCCTTGTAGAGGGTATCGAAACTTCACGGCGGGGAGTTGTTCTATGTTATTTTGGCGTTTCAAACTTGGTTTTTCTGATGCATAGAGATAAAATACTTCACTCAGGTTGTAGAATATGATTAAACTTTAATATTAAAATAGTGAGATAAAGTTAGATCACCAGACCAGGTCAGGAGCCGAAGGAAGCTTCCATCACCCATTACAGCAACTCACACCTCGTAAATTGTAATAAAGCCTGTGTTGACACCTCACTGTCTTCCCACTGCCACGTTACCATCACATTGCCACGTGTCTTTGTTCTAAGACAAACCCCACCATCTTCTCTCCTCCAATTTTTCAAATCCCCCCCATTCCATAAGCTTTGGTCGGCAAACGAGACTCTCTTTCTCTCTCTCTCTCTATGTATATTTATATGTATATGTATAGTCATCTCATCAGTGTTAGCGGCGTTCATGCCATTTAGAGAGAACCAGAAAGAGATCGAGATAGCTGAGATAGGTACGTCTAGAGGGAGCTGAGATTTTTTGTTAAAGAGAGGGAAAGAGAGAAGCAATGACGTCAGCGGCGTCTGTGACAAACTCACATGACAAGATGAACAAAGTAGCAAGAGGAGAGCAAGCCACTCGTCCCTCTCGTGAAAACCTTAGTGTCTCCATAGCCCCGCCTCCATCGTCCACCAACACTAAGGTCTCTCTCTCTCTCTGCATGAATTAATGTTGATTGAGGGATAATTGTAAGTAAGTAATCCATCAACCCAATGAACTTTTCTGAAATTAATTAACAGGTTGGATAAAAATTTATACATGTTTGGATAATGAGCACTGGCCCTGTATGTGTTTCTGTTTGTAAAAAAATCTGTCAATTCATTCCAATGACATGCATGAAGTTTTGAAATTGACCACTGCTATTATTATTTCATATTTTGTTGATGTTTTCACATTTATAAGTCTATTTAATGTTATATTATGAGGTAGAATTCTCAATTTATAAAACATAATAATGGTTAAAGATTGATTCAATTTTTATATATTTTGATTTAATGATGTCAAATTCATTCTCAAATTTNTTCGGGCCAGTTTACGTATACTTCGATTAATTTTTTCTTCGATCCAGTCAAAGATAGGTCATATATACGGATATTAGAGTATTCATAAAGGATTAAAATCTCTCATGGTCTGTCTCTAAAGGGTTGTCAAAATTCGAATTTAGGATGTTTGGGTTTACAATTGGTCACTGTTATTACTTGAACTACCTTTTGGGATTTTATCATTTTCCTCAAAGTAGCTATTCATGGTTGGCTCGGTACTTTTTACCATTAATGGTCATTTTTGTTCTCTGGTGGTTTGTCCAGGGTGCAATTTTAATTAAGAAACAACACGAATGGAATTTGAATCCACCTTGCAGGTTTGGGTTTGTGAAATTTAATCAGAAAACGTTATCAAACCATGCACATGTGTGTATGCTATAGGTGCATATGTGCTATGATATAGGTGCCTTTGAGAAAAGGGTAAAGATGCGCAAGAGTGCGAGAAGTTTGCCAAGGATTACCAATCAGTGTGCCCTTCTGAATGGGTAAGTCATATTGATCTCATTTTTTGGCAAAATTACTTAAAATTGTTACGGTTTTAATGTATTTTTATGGTCGCTTATCTGCTGGNTTATTTTCTCCCTCAAAAATCTCTTTTTCTCTATACATCTTCTGAGTCAGAGAATTCAATTAATACACTCTCAATACCAATTTACCGCTATGTATCTCTTTTTTTTTTTCTGTGTTTACTTGAATTTTAAATTGTTTAATTAAAAAATAAATAAATGAATTNGACCGCCTACTCTTGATGAAGCTGGTTTGTGTCCCTTGCAGATTGAGAAGTGGAATGAAGTGGTAGAGAATGACAAACAGCTANGTCTACATTTTTTTCTCGTCCTCAATTTTTTTTTTCAGTTCTGGTTGATATGAAGCAAATAGGTACGGAGGTTTAGTTAAATTCTTGAAAGTTAGAATAAGGACGAGTTGTAAATTCAAACGTCTTGAATTCGAATTTTGACAACTCGTTGGAGTTAGATCATAAGGAATTGAGGGATACTCTAGTCCCAGGTGGATAGTCCGCTTTTGATCGGACGAGGAGAGAATTAGTCAAGATATACGTAAATTGATTCGGACACCCTGATCAAGACCTCACAAATTAAAAACTTGATAAATATAAATGTAGTTGAGTTTTCATGTTAAACATGAGTAGTGATCCAAACATGGATTATGTGGATAAGATTGTGTATGAAATGTTTTATGGTGTTAGTTTAGCCTAAAACATATAATATTGTACANTCTGTGTTTACTTGAATTTTAAATTGTTTAATTAAAAAATAAATAAATGAATTTTATGATTTTTAATATTGCAAATTGTCTTCGGGTACAATTTTATTGCTAGTGGTTATATGTGATGCTAGTCAATTGTGATAAAGCAGGTGGCCGAAACAGAGAAAGGTCCGACGGCTGATGAGAAGTTTCTGTTCAGTGATGAAGCACTCCGTTGTTTTACAAGCTACCTTGAATACCATAAGTATTTTTTTTTTTGGGGGGCTTCTGTTCATTTGATTTCTTTTTTATTATGCGATATAATTACATTAAATTCTTGTTTTGCATGTGATTTTTTTAAGGAAGGCCTACATTTTTTTCTCGTCCTCAATTTTTTTTTTCAGTTCTGGTTGATATGAAGCAAATAGGTACGGAGGTTTAGTTAAATTCTTGAAAGTTAGAATAAGGACGAGTTGTAAATTCAAACGTCTTGAATTCGAATTTTGACAACTCGTTGGAGTTAGATCATAAGGAATTGAGGGATACTCTAGTCCCAGGTGGATAGTCCGCTTTTGATCGGACGAGGAGAGAATTAGTCAAGATATACGTAAATTGATTCGGACACCCTGATCAAGACCTCACAAATTAAAAACTTGATAAATATAAATGTAGTTGAGTTTTCATGTTAAACATGAGTAGTGATCCAAACATGGATTATGTGGATAAGATTGTGTATGAAATGTTTTATGGTGTTAGTTTAGCCTAAAACATATAATATTGTACAATACGAGTTTAGAGTAATATATATAATTGGTGTCAAATTTGATGACCTTCATTGTGTGAAGACCTGGTTGTGTGGAGGCATTGTAATTTGTGCACCCGCAAGGCGGTGGCTATGGGCGTTCCCCATTATGTAGGAAGTAGGTACTATCTTCCTGAATCCCATCAAAGTCTATGTGCGATCCGGTCAGATTGCCTTAATATATAGATCCAATCGCATATAATTTTTTTTTTTAAGTTTGAATTTTGAATTTTCATTATACAATTAAAGTTCATGAGCTACTAGGCCACCTTTTGTGCAGTCCTCGAGTTCGGGCCAGTTTACGTATACTTCGATTAATTTTTTCTTCGATCCAGTCAAAGATAGGTCATATATACGGATATTAGAGTATTCATAAAGGATTAAAATCTCTCATGGTCTGTCTCTAAAGGGTTGTCAAAATTCGAATTTAGGATGTTTGGGTTTACAATTGGTCACTGTTATTACTTGAACTACCTTTTGGGATTTTATCATTTTCCTCAAAGTAGCTATTCATGGTTGGCTCGGTACTTTTTACCATTAATGGTCATTTTTGTTCTCTGGTGGTTTGTCCAGGGTGCAATTTTAATTAAGAAACAACACGAATGGAATTTGAATCCACCTTGCAGGTTTGGGTTTGTGAAATTTAATCAGAAAACGTTATCAAACCATGCACATGTGTGTATGCTATAGGTGCATATGTGCTATGATATAGGTGCCTTTGAGAAAAGGGTAAAGATGCGCAAGAGTGCGAGAAGTTTGCCAAGGATTACCAATCAGTGTGCCCTTCTGAATGGGTAAGTCATATTGATCTCATTTTTTGGCAAAATTACTTAAAATTGTTACGGTTTTAATGTATTTTTATGGTCGCTTATCTGCTGGTTTGTGTCCCTTGCAGATTGAGAAGTGGAATGAAGTGGTAGAGAATGACAAACAGCTACAAGACCGCCTACTCTTGATGAAGCTGGTTTGTGTCCCTTGCAGATTGAGAAGTGGAATGAAGTGGTAGAGAATGACAAACAGCTACAAGGCTGCCTACTCTTGATGTTATGGTCTCTTGACACTCGAAGGTGGGGTAATGAATATAGTCAAAAGCATATTGTAATGGGTATGAGCCCACAAGAATAATGTCATAGTCAATGTGCTAACGTTGATGACATTATTATATAGATCGAGAAGGAGAATTAGGGAAGAGAGGATGACAAAGTAGGAGGAAGAGAAAAAAAAAATTAGAGAATTAAGAAGGGAGAAAAGAAGTTAGGGAGGAAAATAATGCATAGTATTCAATTAATTCCAAATTTGACAAAATAATGAAGTCATTAAGTCATTAGGTCAACTGTTTTTGCTGTTGGAGATTAGAAATTCGAGTCGTTTTCTCATTCTAATAGTACTTGGACTAAAAAAAAAGGTTTGATAAAATAATTATATCAATTCCTACATGTATGGAATACTAAACCTTAATGCTTTGTTTGATACAATGGAAAAATTGAATAATAAAAAGTTAAAAGAACAGATAAAACATCATGTTTGGTAAGGAAGGAAAAAATAAGAAAAATAAAAAAGTGGATGAATGAATTTTCTTTTAAACTCGCCAAAATTAATCTTTCAATATATATATATATATATATATANGCCTAGCATTACAATGTTTCAGTTCTGGTTGATATGAAGCAAATAGGTACGGAGGTTTATTTAATTTTTTGAAAGTTAGAATCGAGTTGTAAATCCAAACGTCGTGAATTCGAATTTTGACAACTCGTTGGAGTTAGATCATAAGGAATTGAGGGATACTCTAGTCTCAGGTGGATAGTCCGCTTTTGATCGGACGAGGAGAGAATTAGTCAAGATATACGTAAATTGATTCGGACACTCTGATCAAGACCCCACAAATTAAAAACTTGATAAATATAAACGTAGTTGAGTTTTCATGTTAAACATGAGTAGTGATCCAACACATGGATTATGTGGATAAGGTTGTGTATGAAATGTTTTATGGTGTTAGTTTAGCCTAAAACATATAATATTGTACAATACGAGTTTAGAGTAATATATATAATTGGTGCCAAATTTGATGACCTTCATTGTGTGAAGACCTGGTTGTGTGGAGGCATTGTAATTTGTGCACCCGCAAGGCGGTGGCTATGGGCGTTCCCCATTATGTAGGAAGTAGGTACTATCTTCCTGAATCCCATCAAAGTCTATGTGCGATCCGGTCAGATTGCCTTAATATATAGATCCAATCGCATATAATTTTTTTTTTTAAGTTTGAATTTTGAATTTTCATTATACAATTAAAGTTCATGAGCTACTAGGCCACCTTTTGTGCAGTCCTCGAGTGCCTGAGATCATTCTAATCATAAAACTATTGGGTATCAGTGCTCTAATGTACGTTATATGTTACAAGATAGCTTCAAAAGTTTAAAAAATGCCACCAGGATTATAAAGTTTTGTATCCGTCCCTGCACGCATGTTTGACAACTACAACTTGGAACTCCTTTACGATTTCCTAAGTTGCATTTGTACTGGAGGATTACTACACACGCATGTTTGACAACTACAACTACTTGGAACTCCTTTACGATGTCCCAAGTTGCAATTGTACAGCAGGATTACTACACCCGCGCCAGTACCATCCAACCTTATGGAGGAATACTACTGCCTGGTTAGACCTGAGGACTACTACTGGCCAACTATTCCTCTAATGCTCATTGCTCTTCCGTATTAATTGCCTCTTCTAGTTATCTCGGTTGATAAATTTTGTTGGGAAGGTTTTTTTTTGGCTGCTGTCTTTTGTATTTTTACTGTTTTCTGTGGGCTTGTTGTGAGACTCATCTTTGAGCCTATTGATAGATTGTATATTCAAGGGATTTGGTGCTTGGATTAGATTCCAACATTATTAAATTGTCATTTTTTTGGGGTTCAAACAGTGAGGGATATTCGGGCCAGTTTACGTGTACTTCGATTAATTTTTTCCTCGATCCAGTCAAAGATAGGTCATCTATACGGATATTAGGGTATTCATAAAGGATTAAAATCTCTCATGGTCTGTCTCTAAAGGGTTGTCAAAATTCGAACTTAGGATGTTTGGGTTTACAATTCGTCACTGTTATTACTTGAACTACCTTTTGGAATTTTATCATTTTCCTCAAAGTAGCTATTCATGGTTGGCTCGGTACTTTTTACCATTAATGGTCATTTTTGTTCTCTGGTGGTTTGTCCAGGGTGCAATTTTAATTAAGAAACAACACGAATGGAATTTGAATCCACCTTGCAGGTTTGGGTTTGTGAAATTTAATCAGAAAACGTTATCAAACCATGCACATGTGTGTATGCTATAGGTGCATTCAATTAATTAGAAAAACGTTATCAAACCGTGCATATGTGCTATGATATAGGTGCCTTTGAGAAAAGGGTAAAGATGCGCAAGAGTGCGAGAAGTTTGCCAAGGATTACCAATCAGTGTGCCCTTCTGAATGGGTAAGTCATATTGATCTCATTTTTTGGCAAAATTACTTAAAATTGTTACGGTTTTAATGTATTTTTATGGTCGCTTATCTGCTGATTTGTGTCCCTTGCAGATTGAGAAGTGGAATGAAGTGGTAGAGAATGACAAACAGCTACAAGACCGCCTACTCTTGATGAAGCTGGTTTGTGTCCCTTGCAGATTGAGAAGTGGAATGAAGTGGTAGAGAATGACAAACAGCTACAAGGCTGCCTACTCTTGATGTTATGGTCTCTTGACACTCGAAGGTGGGGTAATGAATATAGTCAAAAGCATATTGTAATGGGTATGAGCCCACAAGAATAATGTCATAGTCAATGTGCTAACGTTGATGACATTATTATATAGATCGAGAAGGAGAATTAGGGAAGAGAGGATGACAAAGTAGGAGGAAGAGAAAAAAAAAATTAGAGAATTAAGAAGGGAGAAAAGAAGTTAGGGAGGAAAATAATGCATAGTATTCAATTAATTCCAAATTTGACAAAATAATGAAGCCATTAAGTCATTAGGTCAACTGTTTTTGCTGTTGGAGATTAGAAATTCGAGTCGTTTTCTCATTCTAATAGTACTTGGACTAAAAAAAAAGGTTTGATAAAATAATTATATCAATTCCTACATGTATGGAATACTAAACCTTAATGCTTTGTTTGATACAATGGAAAAATTGAATAATAAAAAGTTAAAAGAACAGATAAAACATCATGTTTGGTAAGGAAGGAAAAAATAAGAAGAATAAAAAAGTGGATGAATGAACTTTCTTTTAAACTCGCCAAAATTAATCTTTCAGTATATATATATATATATATTAATTATTTTTGTATATATTAATTTTATATATAAATACAATAATAAAATTTGTATTTATGCTTTTATAAAAAATTTTAAAAATAAAGAATAAAGAATAAAAAAATATTTTTTCTATTTTGCCAAGCAAAAAAAAATATTTAATTATTTTTATTTCTCATTCATTCTATCAAACACAAAAGAAAGAAAGTGTGTCATTCTTATTTTTTTTCCTTNTACCAAGCAAAAAAAATATATTTAATTATTTTTATTTCTCATTCATTCTATCAAACACAAAAGAAGGAAAGTGTATCATTCTTATTTTTTTTCCTTGGAGGATTGACAGTGTATCCCTCCTACTTTTCATTCATCACATTTTCCATTATTACTATTAAAAAAAAACAAAAAACAAAAGTGATCCAATTTCCATGGACTTCATCCCATTATTATNGGTGAGTGAAATCCTGAAATGTGGAGCATAAAGATACAGGTAAATTGAATAATCTGACATTACCCAATTGATGGGTGAAGCCTGAGGCTGTGATGACCACTGCAGGAGCTGCTATTATTTTGGCTGTATTTTTGTATTCTTTTCTTGTTTGAGCAATGTTTATACATCAAGAAGCTCGACCTACTTTGTTCTTTTCAATTTCTTTGAACAATAGTAAAGAAATTATTTTCTTCTTTGTTTCGTGGTATTCGTGCAATAGTAAAGTTTGNTAATTTTCTTTTCAGTTCAATCAATACAAATTATTTACGTTGGAACTAGAATATTTATGAGAGATAAATATCTCTTGGTCTAATCTAATGACTAGTTCATTTGTCTTGTAATTGTGAAAATAAAATTAATTAAAAAATAAAAGAAAAAATTTAAGTCACACTCTTTTTAGTTTACCATATCTTTAAGGACACTCGCTCTATTTTATGAATATTCACTGACACCCTTTGTCATATTAAATGTGTTAATTAGAATGTAAATTTATTAAATTACCCATGATATATTTGAGAAAAAACTTCATCTACAACTCCTTTAGATAGACATATCTTCAATGAGACTCCCTATATTTTTTTAAGGTTTTTTTATATATTAAAATTTGAACCAATTAAAATTTGATTCAAATTAATTAAAATTTATTTTTTATATATTAAAATTCGTGTTAATTAAAAATTATATTTTTTACGTATTAAAATTTGAGCTCATTAAAATTCTATTCGAGTCAATTAAAAATCACCTCGAATCAAATATTAATTAACTCGCATTGAATTTTAATCTGCCCAAATTTTAATACATAAAAACATATAAATTTTAATCGACTCAAATTTTAATACGTAAAAAATAAAATTTAATTAACTTGAATCGAATTTTAATTGGCATAAATTTTAATAAGTAAAAAAATATAAATTTTAATCGACTCGAAACTAATTTAATTGACGCTAATAACTTAGGCAGAGCTTAAATCGGCTCAAATTTTAATACATAAAAATATTCAAATTTAATCAGTTCAAATCGAATTTTAATCGACTCAATTTTTAATATGTAAAAAAATAAATTTTAATCAACTTAAATTTTAATATGTAGAAAAATAAATTTTAATCGACTAGAATTCTAATCGAATTTTATATAAAAATATTATTTGGNGCTCAAATTTTAATACATAAAAATATTCAAATTTAATCAGCTCAAATCGAATTTTAATCGACTCAAATTTTAATATGTAAAAAAATAAATTTTAATCAACTTAAATTTTAATATGTAGAAAAATAAATTTTAATCGACTAGAATTCTAATCGAATTTTATATAAAAATATTATTTGGAGTTTATGTAAGAGCATTTTTTTTTATTTTAGATGAATTTTTTCGTTAGAAATAGTGGTTTAGGATAAATCTATGCTGCACAAATTATTGTTCAAATCTTATATCCTAAATTAATGCATGTGGTTGGATTAGTGGGATTCATTAACTCCATTAAATATTTAATCTCTGAGATTTTGACACATCACTTAAGATATAAAATTTGGACAAATATTTGTGCAGCATAGCATTACTCGGTAGTTTAATATCAGTGGTATCAGTGATGTTTAAATATAAAGTAAAAAGAATGTCAGTGATATTTTTGATAATAAANTCAATCTCTAAGATTTTGACACATCACTTAAGATATAAAATTTAGACAAATATTTGTGCAGCATAGCATTACTCAGTAGTTTAATATCAGTGATGTTTAAATATAAAGTAAAAAGAATGTCAGTGATATTTTTGATAATAAAAAGATTGTCTTTTGAAGATATAATAAATTAAAATGAATGTGATTGAAATTTTCGCAAAATAAAATTATATTCCAGTAACAGATTTTTAATAGGATCTACTACAATCCGATACAATTTCCAATTAATTGGCTAATTTCCATCCAATTGCAAGAGAGTCACGTGCCACACGGCCCCCTCCCCCTTCCCCAACTTCTTCATGACGTTTTCAAACGCCTATTAACATGTATAGATACACGATCACCCTATGCTCTCNACCAATTCGCTCTGTGGTATGGCCCACACCCGCTGATTCTGTGTCCGAAACTCCTGATAGACACTCCTCTGGACATCAATCCGATGCTTCACCCTCGGGAAAGAGAGGCAGCAGTGGAGGAAGTAGTAGTAATAATCAGGCGGCGGTGGATGCGTTGGCAGCGGGGATGAGTGGGTTGAATTTTGAGGAGACTGGGGATGACGATGGTTTTGAGTTTGGCAAGGGTGGTTTTACGGAGCATGCTTGTAGATATTGTGGGGTGACGAATCCGGCTTGTGTGGTCAGGTGTAATGTGCCTTCATGTCGGAAGTGGTTTTGTAATTCGCGGGGGAACACGTCCGGGTCGCACATCGTGAATCATTTGGTAAGTGAAATCACGCATGGGGTTCATTTTCTGTTAATTGATATGGGCTTAGTTTCAACATTGTCATGTATGTATTTGTCGAAGGTATTTCACTTCATGAATGAAAATGGAGTTCTAATGTAAGGAATTTGGTGGCCAAAATAACTGTTAAAATTTGTTTTGTATTGGTTGGTTTTTCTNTTATGTATGTATTTGTCGAAGGTATTTCACTTCATGAATGAAAATGGAGTTCTAATGTACGGAATTTGGTGGCCAAAATAACTGTTAAAATTTGTTTTGTATTGGTTGGTTTTTCTTTTTTCATTTTATGAGTGGTGCTTGCTTGATTAGAGAATTTTTAGTTTCGAACTTTAGGATGGAGGAGTTAATAAAAGGTTGTAATTCTTGTGAGTAATTTGGATACAACGTGAATTGAGGTGAGGTTGATCTGGGAAAGGAGAAAACAAATAATTCAAGGGGAAGATCAACTGTATTTGAGCATTGGGGGTTTTCTGTGTGGTCTGGAAGTGTTATAACCTAGATCACATAGCGCTCGAGAGAGAGTGCCACAGTGAGAAATTTCAAAAAAAAAAAAATGAGAGCAGAAGCATGTCACTGAGAGCATCAAATTTATATATATGACATTGTGATACACATTGAAAAAGAGGATGTCAATGAAATAAGGAAAGAAAAATAGGCATTTTAGAACAATTTGTAGATCCCACATTAACAGAGCATCAAAAAGTTCTTTGGAAAGAAGGCTACTAAGAGGACAGTTGTAGGCTGTATTGAAAAGTAAGAACAAATGCTTAATCCCAGATCGGTTGTGTATCAACAAAGACTTTGGGAAGACAGTAATAAATTCAACTGTAGGGTATTTTGGAAAACAACTGGGCTCAACTTGGGCCATGCTCCATTTGGTGGTTGTTGAATGTTTATTGGGTTGGGTTCCAACCCGTTAATTAGTCCAAAATTTTAGCTTCTGTGGAGCTTACCCCATAAGTGTACAATACACTAATTATCAATATGAAATTCGCGGATTCAATTTTTTGAATCCGCTCATTCAGAGTGTTAGTTCGTATCTAGGTTATAACCATATTCTTTAATATTGTGTGTGCCATTGTAAGTCTTTAATAATGCTTGTGCACATCCACATTGTTGTGGGTCGGAAGTTTGAAGATTTCATAGTTGGGGATTGGGGCTACAAATGGATATGGCTTGCTATGGAAGCAATTTATAGCCAATGCTGAAAATTGATTGTACTTGAAACTTACTGGGCCGGATAGGTGCAAAAATTGATATCAAGGAATTTGTTACTTTAGTGATGCTTGTCCCCAAAAAATACAACTCTGCAACGTTTATTCCAAACTATTTAGGATCAGCTACATGAATTTTGTTCTTTTAGTTTGTTCTATCAAATATTGAATTTTTTTATTTAATCACAAGCTATTATATATCACTTTTTACTATGCCATTTATAGTTAATTTCAGTCTACAGTATCCTTTGTAGGTATCAAAACATTTTTCCTTCTTGTAGTTATTATTCATAATCTATGAACATGTCAAAACTACCTAAAAGCATTAACGGAACCATGTTGTGGCCTAGGGGGCTATGGCGCTCTTGGATTCTTGAAAACTCCACTGTTTGACAACTGTTCAAAAAGTAATTTCTCTGTCTCAATGGTTCCGCCAAATTTTTTGTCTCTTACTTGTTAGATCTGCCCCTACCTAGAAGTCTTCTTTTCACTATGCTGGACTGGACTTCGACATGACGAGTTATTACTTTTATGTTTTTTTTTTTTAAGATTGGGAAAAAGTTTAAATATTATTCAGAGATATAATAGGGAAAACCAATACAGGTGGACCGCAATATGTCCTCAGAAGACAGAAAGAGCAATATAAAGTATAGAAATCCTGGAATGGAAAACTAGAATAGAACCGATTTCCAATCCTGCTGAAATCTGACAAAAACACCTTGGAATTTCCTATAGACATGGTTCATAAAGAAGCTTTCATTGCTTTGTTTGGTATTTCCAATCATGAGGTGGCATGTGGAGGTAGATGACTAACTGATTTATGGGATCTTTTCTACCTATCTACGTCAAATTGTTCCATCCTTTGCAACATGGTGATCCTTAGTATTAGTCAAAATCCTTCAATTTTGGACACTAATTTAACCCGATAGGGCTTCCAAACTTTGACCAATCATAACTGCATACCCAGGCGTTGCATTGGTAAATGTGATTTATATTTCCCATGTGATCCTTAGAGTCACAATCCTTCAGGTTTGGACACTAGTTTGTTAGGTTATCAGCAACAACACATGATGTAATGCATTAAATAGGAAAACTTGTTGTCTTTATCAAATTTTCATTATTTCCTTAAGTAGATGTGCAAAACATTTTGTTGAAGATGAGGTAGTAGAAACTTTTATTAGAAACACATGAATTGGCCTACAAAGTTTGGAGCTTCCTGTTATATTTGATATTGTGATGTGGGATGGAGTTTCTTTAGTTGAAGATAATAAATTGTCCCCATGTATATTGACAGAACTAAGTCTAGTTATGTTATTCATGGAAATGAGTGGGAACTGGTTGCATCTATGCACAGGGGCTATCCTTTGGGCACTTTTCTCTTTCGCACAAATTAAAGTATGTGGATGGAAGATGTCACATAGATTGGACTTTGAGAGACTTAATTTTACTTGAAATATGTGGAAAGAATTCTATGGTCTTTACATTCTAAGGTTCACGTTGTGTGTACGGCCATTACTTTTTTCATTACTCGGGATT
The DNA here is from genome assembly GCA_963454935.2 of Ilex paraguariensis. NCBI lineage: Eukaryota > Viridiplantae > Streptophyta > Magnoliopsida > Aquifoliales > Aquifoliaceae > Ilex > Ilex paraguariensis. Next base: position 272,352 of record CAUOFW020006035.1, on the reverse strand, counting down.
TCTTAAAGTGACTGATTTAGTTTTTGTTGGAGTAGGTGAAACAGAGATTTGTGCAAAGACTGTGCAAATCTGATTGATTTATTTGGATTTGTTTCTTGAGAAATAGTGTGAATTCGACTTTATCATGGCTTATCAAGGACGGTAGCTTTCTAGGATTGAGTTGGCTCCTCTTTTTTCAAGTCGGGATTTTAAGGGTTTTTTTTACACCGAATATACTTGCAACCTCTTTCTTCATCTATAGAGCAAAGATCTAAATTTCGTTTCAAAAGCATTGTTTCGGTCCGCTCGGAAACCGAAACGCTTACAAAACATTTCGGTTCAGAAACCTAATAAAAACATAAAAAATTTGAAAAAATTGTCTCCAAGACATGTTGAAAAATTGGTTGAAATATACAAATACACCTTTAAATATCTCAAAACATTGACATTTCAAATTCAATCACTAATTCATTTTGGTTTCCAAGCAAACATAACCGTTCATTCCATTTCGGTGGAAAAGAAACGAAACTTTGATCCTTCCGATAGAGCTATAGAGAACTTTGTTCTTCTAAGAAAACTTTAATTATTAGGAGATGAAGTTAAATTGCAGATTTTTTTATAAATTTTTCTAAAGGCAATCACTGCCAATCCCATTTTGTTCCATTTGATATCACCTAAATTTAACTCAGTTGCTTTTATTAGGCTTTTAATGCCCTTAAAGTTAGGGAACTCTGGCAGTCAATCATTAAATATAAAGTGTTTTAGTTATCAAGTTTGCTTGTTTGGCATTCAAGGGCGACTTTAGTTTTCAATAGCTTTTAGCCTGATACTTTATAGCTCTCAAGCATAGTAGTACATTCTTATTTCATTCATTTCATGCAGTGTCTGCATTTGATGTTTGATCTCCTGGTTAGTTGTGGTTAATGCCTTACATTGTTTTTTGTTGGTCCATGGCAATTTTTGGGATCCGTTTTCTCTGCAGAACGAAACATTCAAAGTGTTTAATAGATGAATAATCATAGCTCTCTGGTAACATTTGAATTGGTGGTTTCTGTTTTTGTCTTTCTAGGTGCGTGCTAAACACAAGGAAGTGTGTCTTCATAAAGATAGTCCCCTGGGAGAAACAATCCTCGAATGTTACAATTGTGGATGCCGAAATGTGTTCCTTCTTGGGTTCATATCTGCCAAGGCAGAGAGTGTTGTTGTCCTTCTTTGCAGGGAACCTTGTCTAAGTGTTAATGCCTTGAAGGACATGAATTGGGACTTGAGTCAGTGGTGTCCCCTTATAGATGATAGATGCTTCTTGCAGTGGCTTGTCAAGGTTGGTATATTTATTGTCATTTTTTATGAAATTTTTTTTTCCACTAGGGTTTAATATGCTGTCTTGAATTTGCTGATTAGTTGCAAATTTTCAGGTCCCATCTGAACAGGAGCAGTTGAGGGCACGCCAGATCAGTGCTCAACAAATTAATAAAGTTGAAGAACTTTGGAAGACAAATCCTGACGCTACCTTGGAGGATCTCGAGAAGCCTGGTGTTGATGATGAACCTCAGTCTGTAGCTGTGAAGTATGAAGATGCATATCAGGTGCCTATACTATACAGTGCCTCAGTTCTCAATGTTTGGCCTACAGTACATGATAATGGTGTTTTACAATTCTGATTTAGAACATTGAAACATTGTGGAGGAAGTTGCTATTGTATTTGAATGATCTTTAGTATTTACTAATGAGGTGTTATTGCTCTGTTTCTTGTAGTATCAAAATGTATTTGCCCCCCTGATAAAGCTTGAAGCTGACTACGACAAGGTATGTTGTATGCATAACATTTGACAATTTTGTTCTACCCCACCTCCATTTCTCACTGTTCCCTTCTTTTTTCTTTTTTTTTTTTTCAATTATGGGAAATTTTAATCTAATCTTGCGAGGCATTAAAAGTCCGACCTATTAGTAGTTTGTCATTTTTCCCTTGAGCAAATGGTTCGCATTGAAAATTTTCTTTTTCTTTTTTTTTTTTGGGTGAAATTTGTGCTTGTAGAAATACTGTATTTTATGACTTTAATTTGATTTTCTGTAGATGATGAAAGAATCTCAAAGCAAGGACAACATGACAATCCGATGGGATATTGGTCTCAACAAGAAGCGTATTGCATATTTTGTTTTTCCCAAGGTGCTTTACTTTCCTTTTTTGGTGTTGTGGTAGTTTCATTTTCTGAATTACATTATTGCATTCATTATCACCATCCAGCTTTGGTTTGCAGTAGAACACAGTGAAAAATGTGTTGAAGTGAATAGCACTTGTTGTGTTGTAGGAAGATAATGAGTTGCGTCTTGTTCCTGGTGATGAGTTGCGGTTGCGTTATCCAGGAGATGCAGTTCATCCAGCTTGGCATTCAGTGGGACATGTGGTAGGGGAAATATTCTGGAGTTGGAATTTGACATCAAATTTTGTTCCTCTTTATTTTATTTTTTTCAGTTCAGCTAGAGTTATTAGCCGCTGTGTCACTTACTTCATTTCTTAAGATTATATTTTACGTTTATTTCATTTAAGACATGTTTGTCAAGTGGACCATCCATCTGTTAGCTTGAGTGGTGTATCATGCCATCCTCCCAAGGGAGGTGCAGGTGCAGAGTTTTCATCCTGTTTGGGACATGAGTGTGTGCGTGATGCATAAATAATTTAATTATTGGATGAATGTCTTCATTTGTCTCTTGTACAAGATTTGGTTGAATGATGGATCCAATTGTTGTTTCAGGTAAAACTTACTGCACAAGAGGAGGTTGCACTTGAACTTCGCGCTGGTCAGGTAGCTTCAGTTAGAATTGCTGGTGTTTTTAATTCTTTTGTGATTGCATCTGTTCGCCTTTAATGTTGATGTTACTGGCAGGGTGTACCAGTTGATCTGAACCATGGTTTTAGTGTTGATTTTGTTTGGAAGAGTACAAGTTTTGATCGGATGCAAGGGGCAATGAAAACATATGCTGTTGATGAAACAAGTGTTAGCGGGTTGGTTGGCCGCTGTTTGATACTGAATTTCTTTTGTTTATAAAAATTTACCACTGAGCTGTTATCTTTCGGTGGCTATCTCAAGTCTTGCTTTTTTTTTTTCCTGACATGTTAGTAAATATTGGCAGTAGCTGTCTGAAGTCAATGTCAATTTCTAATTTGCTTTTAACTATAGTTTAAGGTGTCTAAAGTTTTCTGTACTATCTTTAGGTGTTGGGACTTGAAAAGTGCAATATTTGATGATTTTGTTAGCAGAAGTTATATAATTCTTACCTTCAGTTGAGAGGGAAAGCTGGCACATTTTGCGTTGCCTCATTCCAGATTGGCTTACACTGGAATGCGCATTATCCTGATGTATTTTAGTTGCCAAAATGTTTAATTGATTGAAATTCCTTGCAGCCAAGCTGAAATTCTGATACGAACTTAAGCTGTCGTAAGTTTTGAAGCTAAAACAGAAAAAGAAAATAGAAAAAAGAATTGTAGCTGCAAAGTCACATAATTTTGTCATATGTGTTTGCAATCAGAGTAGTCTGTGACATGCCATATCTCCTAGAGTGATTTTTGGCTGCAGCTCAGCTTACCAGATCTGAGTTCAACTTTGGTCCTGAAACCAATNAAGAATTGTAGCTGCAAAGTCACATAATTTTTTCATATGTGTTTGCAATCAGAGTAGTCTGTGACATGCCATATCTCCTAGAGTGATTTTGGCTGCAGCTCAGCTTACCAGATCTGAGTTCAACTTTGGTCCTGAAACCAATTTGTTTAATTGGATTAGAATAGTGGGAGCTGTATTTGCACAGATGTTGAGCAAGTGGGCGAATTTCCATTTTGATTGCGAGTCCATAAGTCAAATTCTTGTCTGTATTTAAGATTAAGTTTTCTTTGCAACTGAAATTGTTGATATTTGTTAATTGTTGCCTTCTATGCAGATATATTTACCATCACTTGTTAGGCCATGAAGTTGAGGTTCAGATGGTCCGTAATACTCTTCCTCGTCGTTTTGGTGCACCAGGCCTTCCAGAGCTTAATGCATCCCAAGTAAGTGGTTCTTACTTTATGCCTTTTAGTTATATCAATTTGATTGACATTTTGTGTTAGTTTAGGGCTTGTTTGGTTGGGTTTTTGCATTCTTTTTTTTGAACAAATTATAAAATAGCGTTTTTTATTAAATACTTATGGTTTTTTTTAAAACCACAAACATGTTTGGTTTTCATTAGGGTTGAAAGTATTGACCGAGTCTAAATCTAATCCGACTCGGTTGCTACCGAACTGATAATGGTACAAGTTCTACAAAATCCATGAGTCTTACGAGAAATGACCTTGAAACGGGAACACAACATGGTAGAATCGGTGAGACTTTGATTCAAATCGTAACTGAGTTGGATGAGTCGCAATGGAGTTGCAGACCCACATGAAACAACAAACAAAAGGCTTCATAAGAAAAGCAGAGGAGAGACAAGCAAGGAAGAAGCAATCGAGACCCCATGAAAACTAATCTATTCTGTGTAAAACCCACATGCATAGCTGAATCACAGCAATAATATGTCATTTGTTCACCCACAGTATCCTATCATATTTCAAGGAGCAATTGAAACCATACTAGTAAAATTGAAGCCAGTGCGAAATAGGTTCCCTCCTCCTTTTCTTCTTGTTGTCTTCACAACTAGCTGTGATCGTGCACTAGTTATGATCGCAGGTCACTCCAGGTTTGCGGCCGCTTGTCGGCTTGGTGCTCTGATCGCAAAGCAGTTTACCCTCTTATATGTTTTCCTCTCTCTCAGTCTATGTATGAATTGAAATCTGGGTTCTAGAGCTCGTTTCCTTTTATTGTATTAATAAGTCTTATCTCTTTTATGTGTTTTGGACATTTCTGTCTTTTTTCTTTGGTTAGTAATATGTTTTGTTAATATTTTAAATAGGAAATTGAATAATTTTTATAATGATATAAACTGCATCTAAACCCCCTTAGGATGGTTATGTAGCTATTTTTAAAGATGAGGGAGGTGATTTGCAAAAGGGCCTAACCACGTGGGGATAAAATGAAGCTTGCCTTAAATTTTACATTCCATTGCTATTGAGGAATTAGGTGATAGTATAATATTGTTCTGCTTGGTCCTGACTTGCTTGATTCATTTTATAGGTTTTTGCTGTAAAAAGTGTTCTACAGAAGCCAATAAGTCTGATTCAAGGTCCACCTGGTACTGGGAAAACTGTCACGTCTGCGGCAATTGTATACCATATGGCCAAACAAGGACAAGGGCAGGTGAATAACTAACATTCTTAACTTCTCATTCATCTTTTGCATTTTGAATCATTTAATGTTTTCTGACAATTTGCTTTTTTTTATTTCCAAGTCAGGTTTTGGTCTGTGCTCCAAGTAATGTGGCTGTTGACCAACTAGCTGAGAAGATAAGTGCCACTGGCTTAAAGGTAAAGACTTTTACCTGCTGCTATACTAACATTATATGCTTTGCGCCAAAGTTGTCCTAGCGTGCTGGTAGCAGATACCTGAGGTTGTTTTGGGGTGTGGGGTTCAATCCTTAATTCCTTACTGTTTTGTCTTAGTATATAATAGTTCTGGTTGGTTGGTGATACATGCATTTGCCTAGTTTGTCTCGGTTTCTCTGAAACAATGGGGATAATTATTGTCTCTGTCATATTCATTATGTTGGACATGAATGTGTGTTGGGGTCATTTCCTAGTGCAGTGATTATATATGTGGGCTAGTGGTCACACGGTTGTGTGTCCAAATATGAGGACAACCGCTGCGAATGATGTCAAAGGTTAGTTCTGTACCCAATCCACCCTTTCCAGCACCCTCATTAGTGGGGACTAGAAGAGTGACAAATGTTCATGAGGTTTGATGTGGAAATTTCTATTAAACTAGTTGTGGTCTTTCAGTACAATTGACTGTCTCGAGCTGATATGATAGGAATGGAAGTTAATCGTAGACAAGTGTGAATGATGTAACAGGATGCACTGCCGTTAGGCTCCTAAAACTGTTGTATCGTGGAGAAATTTGCCAGAGACCTAGCTTTTTTGTAACATTACAAAAGTTGAACATTTAACTTTCTGACTAGGTTTATGTCTTTGTTGTGCTGCTTTTTGATGTGACAGAACAAATGTTCTTTTTTTTTATAATTTTTTTTTAAAGAAATTAAGTTCTCTTGATGTAGTTTTTTTCACTTGTAATTGGAAACTTTTTAGAGGTTAAATTGTAGCCAATATAAAATCATATTGTGTTAATTTGGATTAGGTGATATGACAAGCATTCTTGAAGAGACATATAGCATATGGGATTTCTCCATTTAAGCATTAAAAAAAACAAATGTATCCTTACTTGAAACTTGTAGTGATGCTTTTGCTGAAGTGTTTGAAGAAGGGTGTTCCTTCAAATTAATTTGGAATAGCCTTATAAAATGGAATTAACAAAAAAATTGAACCGTCAGGTGCTGGTTGATGTGGAAGCGTATTATCCTGGCATTTTTGTCTAATATTTAGCCACAATTTTCAGCAATATATTTTCTATGTTGTGTATTGTGATATTTTAATATGTCTTGAAGTCCGTACGTCTGTCAGATTGTTTTGCTGTATGAGTTTCCATAATCTCTGTGTTCATGTTTATAATTTTTGTTTGCACTAATAAATTTCCTGCCAGGTTGTTAGACTCTGTGCGAAGTCCAGGGAAGCTGTTAGTTCTCCTATTGAACACTTAACTCTTCACTATCAGGTTTGTTCTTATGTTTACACTCATATTTATATGCTTTTGTTCGGAGTATTGCCATATTGTGCATCTTTTGCATTGATTTTGCAGGTTCGACATNCGTTAGGCTCCTAAAACTGTTGTATCGTGGAGAAATTTGCCAGAGACCTAGCTTTTTTGTAACAGAACAAAAGTTGAACATTTAACTTTCTGACTAGGTTTATGTCTTTGTTGTGCTGCTTTTTGATGTGACAGAACAAATGTTCTTTTTTTTTATAATTTTTTTTTAAAGAAATTAAGTTCTCTTGATGTAGTTTTTTTCACTTGTAATTGGAAACTTTTTAGAGGTTAAATTGTCGCCAATATAAAATCATATTGTGTTAATTTGGATTAGGTGATCTGACAAGCATTCTTGAAGAGACATATAGCATATGGGATTTCTCCATTTAAGCATTAAAAAAAACAAATGTATCCTTACTTGAAACTTGTAGTGATGCTTTTGCTGAAGTGTTTGAAGAAGGGTGTTCCTTCAAATTAATTTGGAATAGCCTTATAAAATGGAATTAACAAAAAAATTGAACCGTCAGGTGCTGGTTGATGTGGAAGCGTATTATCCTGGCATTTTTGTCTAATATTTAGCCACAATTTTCAGCAATATATTTTCTATGTTGTGTATTGTGATATTTTAATATGTCTTGAAGTCCGTACGTCTGTCAGATTGTTTTGCTGTATGAGTTTCCATCATCTCTGCGTTCATGTTTATAAATTTTGTTTGCACTAATAAATTTCCTGCCAGGTTGTTAGACTCTGCGCGAAGTCCAGGGAAGCTGTTAGTTCTCCTATTGAACACTTAACTCTTCACTATCANCTGTCAGATTGTTTTGCTGTATGAGTTTCCATAATCTCTGTGTTCATGTTTATAATTTTTGTTTGCACTAATAAATTTCCTGCCAGGTTGTTAGACTCTGTGCGAAGTCCAGGGAAGCTGTTAGTTCTCCTATTGAACACTTAACTCTTCACTATCAGGTTTGTTCTTATGTTTACACTCATATTTATATGCTTTTGTTCGGAGTATTGCCATATTGTGCATCTTTTGCATTGATTTTGCAGGTTCGACATCTAGACACATCAGAGAAGAGTGAACTTCACAAGTTACAGCAACTGAAAGATGAACAAGGTTAGTCTTTTTGTTTCTGTTTCTGCTTGTCTTGATTGGAGGTTCTGTGGCCATAATCAGGTCTCTCTCTTACAGCTGATGTTGAAGAGCGTGGAGATTGTTGATTTTCTGAGCTGTGGGTTTCACTCATGTCTGATGCCCTTTTTTATTTCTTGCTTGATAGCCTTAAAATTTTGGAGTTAGGCGCTACTTTCTTTGTTCATTGTGTGATTTCAGGCTAGAATTGCTGTTATGTTTTCTTAGGTCTCAAGCCATTTATAGGGTTTAGATGGAGGGATTTTTTACTCGATCAACACAATGATTTTGCATATTTCTATATTTATATGCTTGCAAATTGGCGAACTGTGCTCAACTTGTCAGGCCATANTGCTTTTTATAAGTTCTCCTTGTTGGAATGAATGCCAATCAAGATAGTGAATGTGGCTCCTATAATAATAATAATAAATGAATGTGGACTGTTGACTTCTTCTTGGATGCAGTTCTTGACCATTTCTGTGAGCTCCTATAATAATAATAATAATAATATTAAATGAATGTGGCAACTATTGAATTCTTTTTGGATGCAGTTCTTGACCGTTTCTGTAATTTTGCATTTTGTTTTGAACCACCTAATTAGCACTGGAATTTTTTTATTTTATAGGAAATGAGAAAATTAGTGATATAGCTGGATTATGATTGGCACACAAATCTTCTTTTTTTGTTTGAATAGTCTAACAAACTGCTTTGCAATTAAACTTAATGGCTGCTTCTATAAGTCTGCTGATATTATTTCATGTTGTTATTTGGATTTGTAGTAGAATAACCATCTTTTCCNTAGTCTAACAAACTGCTTTGCAATTAAACTTAATGGCTGCTTCTATAAGTGTGCTGATATTATTTCATGTTGTTATTTGGATTTGTAGTAGAATAACCATCTTTTCCCTAATCTCTTAAGTTTTACAGGAGAATTGTCGAGCAGTGATGAGAAAAAATATAAAGCATTGAAGAGGGCAACAGAGAGGGAGATTTGTCAGAGTGCTGATGTTATTTGTTGCACATGTGTTGGTGCTGGAGATCCTCGATTGGCAAATTTTAGATTTCGCCAGGTTTAATTATTTCTAATTTAACGTTTGGTACCAATTTAGCTCAGTGATCCCTCGAAGAAAGCACACCTTATTGTTTTTAGTGGTTCACTTTACATTACCTCTTTATAGGTGCTCATTGATGAGTCTACTCAAGCAACTGAGCCTGAGTGTCTTATTCCATTGGTTCTTGGTGTGAAGCAGGTAGCTGCTGAAATTATTGTAAATGCTACATTGTGCCTCATTCTTTGCTTTGTCTTCTAATATGAGGTACTATTTCAGGTTGTGCTTGTTGGTGACCATTGCCAGCTTGGTCCTGTCATTATGTGCAAGAAAGCAGCCCGTGCTGGGCTAGCCCAGTCTCTGTTTGAACGCCTTGTGCTGCTTGGAGTGAAACCAATTAGATTACAGGTGATAGGGCTGTCATTGCTTGCATGTGTGTCTATGCCTGCTACAAGAGAAAAGCTGAGGAGAAGGGGTTGTTGTTTGTGTGTGTTTGGGGGGGAGGTCTTTGAACATCAACTTCTGTCGTTGTTTACATGAAACTAAGTTATTTAATGCTACCTCTTATCTTTTTATGAGTTCGTCCAGCTGTGTTCCAACAATTGGAGTTATTTTATGAAGTTCTCAGAATTTCCTCTTCCATCTTTATTAGTTTTATTTGGTTGGGAGTCCTGGCCCAATGAAAAGCAAAGTGGCATTTAACTTTATGGTTTTTTTTTTTTNATACTGCATACGTGTTGAGCTGCCATGAATGCAGGCTGGCGAAGCTTGGCCTTAGGTACATCAACAAGTTCTAAGTACTTGTAATTGTAAATTTTACAAATGTTGTATTCTTCTTGTTTGGATGAGGTGTATTGTTGCTGGCCAGAGTCTGAAAAGTGTCCGATGATATTTACCTTGCCCTAGCATTGGTTTTACCTATGGTGACTGATATGCACATCTCTTGGTTCCTAGCCTGAGATTCGTTGGAGTCTAATGTTATTTTTTGTTGTATGCTCTTTTAGGGTTATTGATAAGTTGAAGGTTTCTTAGCACTTCAATTCATTCACATTATATGGTATTGTTCTTTTTATAAGTTCTCCTTGTTGGAATGAATGCCAATCAAGATAGTGAATGTGGCTCCTATAATAATAATAATAATAAATGAATGTGGACTGTTGAATTCTTCTTGGATGCAGTTCTTGACCATTTCTGTGAGCTCCTATAATAATAATAATAATAATATTAAATGAATGTGGCAACTATTGAATTCTTTTTGGATGCAGTTCTTGACCGTTTCTGTAATTTTGCGTTTTGTTTTGAACCACCTAATTAGCACTGGAATTTTTTTATTTTATAGGAAATGAGAAAATTAGTGATATAGCTGGATTATGATTGGCACACAAATCTTCTTTTTTTGTTTGAATAGTCTAACAAACTGCTTTGCAATTAAACTTAATGGCTGCTTCTATAAGTGTGCTGATATTATTTCATGTTGTTATTTGGATTTGTAGTAGAATAACCATCTTTTCCCTAATCTCTTAAGTTTTACAGGAGAATTGTCGAGCAGTGATGAGAAAAAATATAAAGCATTGAAGAGGGCAACAGAGAGGGAGATTTGTCAGAGTGCTGATGTTATTTGTTGCACATGTGTTGGTGCTGGAGATCCTCGATTGGCAAATTTTAGATTTCGCCAGGTTTAATTATTTCTAATTTAACGTTTGGTACCAATTTAGCTCAGTGATCCCTCGAAGAAAGCACACCTTATTGTTTTTAGTGGTTCACTTTACATTACCTCTTTATAGGTGCTCATTGATGAGTCTACTCAAGCAACTGAGCCTGAGTGTCTTATTCCATTGGTTCTTGGTGTGAAGCAGGTAGCTGCTGAAATTATTGTAAATGCTACATTGTGCCTCATTCTTTGCTTTGTCTTCTAATATGAGGTACTATTTCAGGTTGTGCTTGTTGGTGACCATTGCCAGCTTGGTCCTGTCATTATGTGCAAGAAAGCAGCCCGTGCTGGGCTAGCCCAGTCTCTGTTTGAACGCCTTGTGCTGCTTGGAGTGAAACCAATTAGATTACAGGTGATAGGGCTGTCATTGCTTGCATGTGTGTCTATGCCTGCTACAAGAGAAAAGCTGAGGAGAAGGGGTTGTTGTTTGTGTGTGTTTGGGGGGGAGGTCTTTGAACATCAACTTCTGTCGTTGTTTACATGAAACTAAGTTATTTAATGCTACCTCTTATCTTTTTATGAGTTCGTCCAGCTGTGTTCCAACAATTGGAGTTATTTTATGAAGTTCTCAGAATTTCCTCTTCCATCTTTATTAGTTTTATTTGGTTGGGAGTCCTGGCCCAATGAAAAGCAAAGTGGCATTTAACTTTATGGTTTTTTTTTTTTCCAGAGATTAAAAGATGAAACAAAGTAAGTTTACCTTTGTTATTCACATAAAATCACAAAAAATCCAGGGCTAAATAGTGGACCTGATTGCAGGTTGTCAAATCATGTGTTGTCCTTGTACACCTTTGCAAACCTCTGGAGTTTTTGTTTTAATATAAGTTTTTACTTCTAGAAAATGTGGTGATCCTCACTGGCCATATCTTTTCCTTGTAAATTCCAGGTTCAATATCGCATGCATCCATCGCTTTCAGAATTCCCTTCAAACAGCTTTTACGAAGGCACTCTTCAAAATGGAGTAACCATCAATGAAAGGCAATCGCCAGGCATTGATTTTCCTTGGCCCGTGCCAAACCGTCCCATGTTCTTCTATGTCCAGGTATTGTGTTTCTTCATTACATATATTGCCTTGGACTTGGATCACATATATGACAGTAATATTTTGACCCCTTGGATTTTGAACTAAAAGCTTATCAATGCTGTTACCATGTTGCGCTAAATTGCCTTTTCCATAACTACTTGTTGAATCCAGCATTACTAGCAGAAGAGTGAAAAATTAAAATTATGCATCGAGCTGCATTTTTTCAAAACCAATTTACAAGTGCATGGTGTTTTACTATTTCTCTCAGAAGCAATTTAATAAATCTTGGTGGATTGCAAGCAGGCTAGTGGGATTCCCCACTTGTCCCTTTTTCCTCATTTTTTTTTTTGGTCAAATTCTGTCTTTTGAATTTCTTGTTTTTATAGATGGGACAAGAAGAAATAAGTGCCAGTGGAACATCCTATTTGAATAGGACTGAGGCTGCAAATGTTGAAAAAATTGTGACTACTTTCTTAAGGAGTGGAGTAGTCCCTAGTCAGGTATTATCTGCTGCTCAGATTCTATTGATGGACCCCCTCCCCAAAAAACAAAAAAAAACCAACACACAGTCACACGACTTACCAAAAGGTGGTGTAAAATTTGGATCATGCTCGATGTTATACAGATAGGGGTGATAACACCATATGAAGGCCAGCGGGCATACATTGTTAACTATATGTCGAGAAATGGTGCATTAAGGCAGCAACTTTACAAGGAAATTGAGGTAATAAAAATCATACTTGCTGGATGCAGATACAGTATGATTGTTCAAGGAAAATTCAGTAGTATGTTTGCTCTTTTTAGGTTGCAAGTGTAGATTCATTCCAAGGAAGGGAGAAGGATTACATTATTTTATCTTGTGTGAGGAGTAACGAGCATCAGGTATGTTGTTTTTTCTTCTAATGGATTTCTTATTTTTTTAAGAGTCTACTATTAAGAGTTCAATTTTGGTTGTATTGATTAATACCAGGCATCAGCTTAAATACCACTGGTTTTATATTTGATATGATTGCTATATTTTCCCGTAAGCCGCTTTTGACTGTATTGTTTTGGGACTAGTAATCTTGGATGCAGTGTTGTAATTGTTGTATATATGTATTCATGATACTATAATTAATCCACATTAGTAAGACAGCTTAGGAAAACAAGAACTATTCTTGCTCTTGCAATTTGGTGCTGCTTGTCAATTGTTTGATGTTTTTAACATGACAATTCGTTAAATTGGCTGGATGGTATCAAGTCAATGAGGCGCTTGCTGAATTGTCTGAACTAGCCAATTTACTTTTTCCAAATATTATTGTGTCCTTTCCACTTTTCCTTTCTTCGCTCATGATCCACCATGGTTTATCATTTTAAGAATTTTCAGGTGATCTTACGTGTGTTTTCTTCTCCTAATGAGTGTTTTTGGGGTTGACAATTGATTGCTGTCTTGAATTGGGAATAGTACTAGCTTTGAAAAAGGCAGTGCACTGAAGGTGTAAATTTCTTTCTTCTTTCTCAGAACGTATCATATTAAAATGGTAGAAGCAAATTTGTTAAGATTGTTTTTTATTTTTTCTCACGAGAACTGGATGTTGGATGAATGGTCTTCATTCTCTTTAATTATTTGCAAAGCTCGTCAAATACTTTGCCATCAAATTTTCATATATTGAGCTTACTGTTTTGGCACAGTAAGTTCATGTGTACATGATGAGAAGCTGATGCTCGATAGCTGGCTCCTTTTTACACAGGGTATTGGATTCCTGAATGATCCACGCAGGCTTAATGTTGCACTCACACGTGCCCGTTATGGTATTGTCATTCTGGGGAATCCTAAAGTTCTCAGCAAACAGCCATTGTGGAACGGCTTATTGACACACTACAAGGTATCTGTCGTGCTTTGTTTTCAGCTCTTCCTGTTGGTTTGCACTAATTAATGTTCGAATCTGAGTGGGATTATGGTTCGTACAGTTGAAGCAGACCAATTTATATTGTTTCAGTTGGCTTGCATTTTGCACAGATATTGTTTTAGGCTACTACTTGTGACTTCCAACTTGTCATTAGTCTTCATTCTTATTGTTGGGCTTCCTGAGAAAGCCATATAGATAACTGGTATTGATAGAGGATGTGTGTGTTTGTAATTTTGTTACCTCCTGTGCCACCTTCTGATTTCCTTACTCCCTGATTCCTTTATTGGAATCATTCAATCAGGAGCATGAATGCTTGGTGGAAGGACCTCTTAATAACTTAAAGCAGAGTATGGTTCAATTTCAGAAGCCCAAAAAGGTATGGCTTTGGATGAAGGATTACTGCCCCCACCCCCCCCCCCCTTTTTTCTTTCTTCCCCGTTCTCTCCCTCCGACAAAAAAAAAGGGGGGGAATCAAACAAAACACCCCAAAAAAAAAACAGAAGTTTTACTTTTGTTACGACTCTGAATCATTTCTCGTGGATACATCTGACATGGGTTTATGGTTTGTGAGAACAGATTTACAATGATCGCAGGCTTTTCTTTGGCGGTGGACCAGGAATAGTTCCTAATGATACTTTTGGGTCTGTTGCCTCCTCAAGCCCAAATCCTGATAGGAGGAGCAGTCGTTCTAGGGGTATGTTAGATCTGGAATAGTTGGATCTTAAATATTTTCACTTCTGCAATAAGTACCAGAATAACCCCCAAATGGATATGAGCATGCTATATTTAGTATGTTGTCTAAGCTGGTGATATGGTTTTTGGTTTTGTGTTTTTTAGTTATATTTATATTTCATTATAGCTGATGAAAATTTACTTATTTAAATGCCAGGTTCTTTCATGCCACCAGGGCCACCCAATGGTACACCTAAACCTGGACTGCATCCCGCTGGTTATCCAATGCCTCGGGTTCCCCTTTCACCTTATCATGGTGGCCCTCCTTCTCAGCCTTATGCTATTCCTACACGTGCTGTGCTTGGACCTGTTGGAGCTGTACCACATGTTCCTCAGCCTGGAAGCCGGGGTTTTGGGGCAGGGCGTGGGAATGTGAGTACTCCTATTGGCAGTCATCTTGTACACCAGCAAAGCTCCCAGCAACCCGTTGGAAGTCTTGGGTCTAACTTCAACTATCCAGCTTTGGAGAATCCAAATAGCCAGCCATCTGTGGGTGGACCATTATCTCAACCTGGATATGTTTCTAATGTTAGTTGTACTGTTCATTTATTTTATTAAATTTCTGTGAATTCGTCACATTGGAGACGTAAAACTATTTCTGTTGTATAAAGCAGATGACAGTTCAAGGTCCAAGTCAAACATTTCGTGATGGGTTCTCTATTGGTGGAATGTCACAGGTAATTGATTTTGGAATGATCAAATTGGTAGTTGTTTTATTTTAATTCTTGATGTTCACTGCTTAGACATCCATCTATTTTGACCATCAATCAGGATTTTTTGGGTGATGATTTCAAAAGTCAGGGCTCGCACGTTCCATATAACGTTACTGACTTCTCCACACAGGTACAAGTTGCAGAACTATTCATATACCTGTGTCTTCTTCCACATTTGCCATAATTCTAAATCAGAATGAAAAGAAAATTCAGTAATGTGATTTTGTATTGATTCGTTCCTCAGGCAATTATTTAACCACTGGTTTTCAAATTGAACTTTCGATTTCATTGCTATACAGGCATCTCAAAGTGGATATGCTGTTGATTATGTTACTCAGGGGGCACAAGGTGGTTTCCCTGGAAGCTTCCTAAGCCATAATTCTCAAGCTGGATATTCTCGCTTTGGTGCAGGAAATGATTTCATGTCTCAGGTTGGTTGAACTTGTTTCTACAAGCTTCCTTTTCTTTATCCCAAAGGGAAGGGGCAATGATTAAAAGAAAACACGTTCACGTTAAAAATAGAAAGGTGCCCTAATCCCGAAACAAGTTTTGGGTTTTGCCTGAGAAGTTCTGTTGTGAGAAATGAAGTTGTTTTTGGATCCCAAAAAAGGAAAAAAAATAGACTATATACTTTCTGCAGCTCTGCATGGCATAGTATTTAGTGAAAATAGCCCACAATACCAGTTGTACATGATATGTACTCCCTTAACCAGGCAGAGTGAAACTTATTTTTGCACTCTTTGTTATCTTTATGTTTGGTCCGACTCTTTTGAATGGCTTCCACAGGACTACATGGCTCATGGTTCACAAGGTTTGTTTACGCAGGTTGGATTTAATGATCCATCACAAGATGATGCTTCACAAAGCCACTTTGGTGTGGCCAATGCCAATCAACTTCAGTCTCAGGTTTCATCCCTTAGTAATACTGGCTTATAGAGAAAATGTTGGTAGAATTATCAAGTTGGCTGTGCATAGGAAATATACACCAGGTGAAGCCCCCCTTCTTAAATGGGCAGAATCCTGTCCTTTGCCTGTTTGCAAACAAATATTTCAGGAGTTTGGGGGGAATTCACTTGTTGCAAATGTTCCTGTATCATCCCTTTTCGATAATTTTGACGTTAGTACTGGTTATAATCCCTCTCCGTTAGAATGATTCATTAAATTTTTAACTTGTCAACAGGGTTTGTTGAATCCTCTCTACTCCCAGCCCTTTGCCCACTACAACACACAGCCATTAAACATGCAGGATCCACAGCAGCAAGCCCAGCAGGTACAGGCCTCTCAAAATCAGAAACTCCACTACAATGGTTGAGGGATTTTGAGACTTGTGTGTGAATTGGGTTGTAGCCTTTGCATCCAGCAATTTGGTTTGTGCCATCTTGTATGACTATTATTTGCCCGAAGATGCAGTAAGGATTTGCAAATAATTGTGGTTGGGTTGATGATACTACCCTTCCAGCATGATTCTGAATGATTGGAATCAGATAGTTTGATTCAGATTAAAAAAAAGCTGGGTCTCGGGGGAAACAAGGGTGGCACATCCAGCACTGAACAAGAGAAGTATAAACCCAATCATCTTCTTGAAGTTTTGAACCTTTCGAAGAGAAGNGGGTCTCGGGGGAAACAAGGGTGGCACATACAGCACTGAGCAAGAGAAGTATAAACCCAATCATCTTCTTGAAGTTTTGAACCTTTCGAAGAGAAGGTATAATTGTTACCCTGGGAGTGAGAATTACANTGAGTTTAAAAAAAAAAAAAAGTAATAAACAATGCCAAAATTGGTGACCATTTCTCTAACAATAATGTTATATACATAAATTTTTTATATCATTTTTGATGATGCACAAATTAGTTTGTATACCACCTGTCAAGTATGCAGTATAAAATGCAGTAAAATAAGTAGAGGGAGAGAGAAGACAAGGTTTATAATTGTTTGGTCAATGTAACCTACGTCCACTTTGAATGGCAAGGGTCGTCGATTTTTTATTATCTCCGGTGTGGAAGGAGAACAAAATATTACAAGCTTTGAGAGAGGAGGAGAGAGTTATGCTCAAATGAGTGAGATGCCCCCCAAGTGTTGGAGGGACTTACAATTTATAGTGGCTTAGTGTAGTAATTGAATAGTTAATTTGACGGTCAAAACGGGTTAGGGCCGTTTAATAGTCATAACGGATTAGGGTGACTTAAACAGTGATTAAATAGCTTGGTGACCTCTCCTCTCCTCAACGGGCAAGGAAGTTATGATGCTCTTCAAAAGACTTAATCAAAGGATTAGGGAAGGTTCACTCTCTCTGAACGGCAAGAGTGAAACTCCTGGATGCTCCCTTACTCCAAGGTGGTAGCGGAAGCTCTTGGATGTCCCTTGTTTCAAAGTGGTAGAAGAGTTCTTGGATGACCCTTGCTCCAAGGTAGTAGAGGAGGTTTTTGGATGACCCTTGCTTCAAGATGGTAGAAGAGGCTCTTGAGTAACCCTTGCTCTAAGATGGTAGATGATGTTCTTGGATAAGCTCTTAGACGACCATGTNAGGTATAATTGTTACCCTGGGAGTGAGAATTACATGCCATGGATTTATCAGAAGGGTGGGTTATTGAAGAATCAGATCCGATGGTTCTGCATATAGGGAAAACTCATTACATAAGAAGCAACTATGACTCTAGCTTTTGTACAGCATACCCGGAAGAAGTCACCTTACCCTTCCAGCTATTTCTGACATGTAAGTATACTCTACGTCGTGTTATAAAAATGAAAGATGTAATGTTAAGAGGTGTTTGTCAGTGCTAACTATTGAATTTCTCCGAGTATTTAGAGTGTGATGAAATTGGTTTGCCTTGAATCCTTTTTTACGGGTTCTTTTTAGTTGGCATGGCAAGTCTTGAATCATGGATTGTCACATTGAAAACTTTATGTTTAGAATTGTGAGAGACTGAAGTCGTCTAGTTCACTGATNGAGGGACTTACAATTTATAGTGGCTTAGTGTAGTAATTGAATAGTTAATTTGACGGTCAAAACGGGTTAGGGCCGTTTAATAGTCATAACGGATTAGGGTGACTTAAACAGTGATTAAATAGCTTGGTGACCTCTCCTCTCCTCAACGGGCAAGGAAGTTATGATGCTCTTCAAAAGACTTAATCAAAGGATTAGGGAAGGTTCACTCTCTCTGAACGGCAAGAGTGAAACTCCTGGATGCTCCCTTACTCCAAGGTGGTAGCGGAAGCTCTTGGATGTCCCTTGTTTCAAAGTGGTAGAAGAGTTCTTGGATGACCCTTGCTCCAAGGTAGTAGAGGAGGTTTTTGGATGACCCTTGCTTCAAGATGGTAGAAGAGGCTCTTGAGTAACCCTTGCTCTAAGATGGTAGATGATGTTCTTGGATAAGCTCTTAGACGACCATGTGTGCTGTTTGCTCCTCTACTGATGTAACTCTTAGAACTTGATGAGCTTGACCGAGTGCAGAGATCCCTTTAGATTTGATTAGCTGGACTTCTTGAAATTGGGCCCTTAAACTTATAACATGAATTGAGCCTTGCCCATCAATTTTTGTGCATTATCTAAACATAGATCGGTAAATTAATAAGTCTTACAAAATTTATTAAATATTTGATGCTTCTGATTGTGCCACGTCTAGTGATGAAAAAGAAGTGGTGCACAGTCAGTCTTATTCTTCTTCTAAACGGTCCTTATCTTGATTTGGTAGGACCAACTGAAAAACAGAAAACACATCAAAACTGTCGTCTTTCCCCGCTGAAGCAAATCCATTGCCGAGTTGACTCGACAACTCAACAACTCCAAACCCTTCACTTATTAACTCATTCACACATTCATTAGTTGTCCATGGCCTCAACTCGCTTGCCGCCCATACCCTCGTCCCCTTCCCACAAACCCTCTTCAATGTATCCGCCAATGCCACCGTCTCTGACGCACCAAAGAACACGTCCGACATGAGCACCAAGTCTACCTCACCCAACCCACCTATCCGACTCGGTAACTCGTCCGATCCCCAAACGAGTTTACTCACCGCAACTCGGTTTTGAAGACCATTCTCCTCCACATTTCTTACTAACCCTGCTAGTAAGGGCTCGACGTCAGTTAATATGACCAGGCTCGCGCCGAGTTTCGCCGCCGTCAAGCCGGGAAGTCCGGTGCCGGCACCGAGCTCCAGCACAGTTTTGCCTTCGAAGTTGAAGTCAAATCGCCCCTGAGTTGACATGTACTCCGATAAGACTAGGGAAGAGTCCCATAACCATGATCCGGTGAGTGCTCGGCCTGTGACTGAGTCACACACGTCCTCGAGCTCGTNCGAATCGCCCCTGAGTTGACATGTACTCCGATAAGACTAGGGAAGAGTCCCATACCCATGATCCGGTGAGTGCTCGGCCTGTGACTGAGTCACACACGTCCTCGAGCTCGTGAACAACCAGTTTGTTCCCATCTATTTCTACCTCTTTGAGGCCCATGTATCCGTTTGTGTGTGTGTGTGTGTGTGAGAGAGAGAGAGAGAGAGAGAGTGCTAAGAGTTTTCTGTGTTGTTCTTGGCTGTGTTGCTCTTGGGTTGTTCTTGTAGTAGTACTCCTTTGCATGTGGTTCCTCCTTTATATATTTGGTATTAATTTGTAATTAAAATTTTNGAGAGAGAGAGACAGAGAGTGCTAAGAGTTTTCTGTGTTGTTCTTGGCTGTGTTGCTCTTGGGTTGTTCNGTGTGTGAGAGAGAGAGAGAGAGAGAGAGTGCTAAGAGTTTTCTGTGTTGTTCTTGGCTGTGTTGCTCTTGGGTTGTTCTTGTAGTAGTACTCCTTTGCATGTGGTTCCTCCTTTATATATTTGGTATTAATTTGTAATTAAAATTTTAATGGATTTAAGAGTTTTGATGAANTCTTGTAGTAGTACTCCTTTGCATGTGGTTCCTCCTTTATATATTTGGTATT
Source organism: Ilex paraguariensis (assembly GCA_963454935.2). Classification (NCBI taxonomy): domain Eukaryota; kingdom Viridiplantae; phylum Streptophyta; class Magnoliopsida; order Aquifoliales; family Aquifoliaceae; genus Ilex; species Ilex paraguariensis. Next base: position 252,437 of record CAUOFW020006035.1, on the reverse strand, counting down.
AATTTGTAATTAAAATTTTAATGGATTTAAGAGTTTTGATGAAAGAGTATTCTAGTTAGTTTGGTATAATTTAATTAAAGTTATAATAAGATTAATTTGATTTGATTTTAATTAAAATTATAATAAGATTAGTTTAATTTGATTTTAAAAAATTTGGCAAATGTCTTTCTTCTTTACCTGTTAACTCTTGGACACCACCTATGATAAGGGAATTCCTGTTTTTTTACATTGCATGGACTTGTTTCATCAATTTCATATTTTAATTTTCTTGATTTTATTTCTTGCTTTGTTTTCTTTTGATTAATTGTATGTGTGAGGGTCTTTTGAGTGCATAATTATTTTGAGATCTTACATGGATAGTATCTAGACAAATCTTGAAGGAAGAGAGAGAATGTAGTTGGATTGTTTTTTAACTGGGTGAGTTTTTGATTCATATATATATAAAATAATTAAGTTATTTAAGTTCGGCTTGTTTTGACCTTGGTTCAAACTCGACTTATTTAAAAAAAANGGGTGAGTTTTTGATTCATATATATATAAAATAATTAAGTTATTTAAGTTCGGCTTGTTTTGACCTTGGTTCAAACTCGACTTATTTAAAAAAAACAAGTTTGACAGACTCAACTTGAACTTTCAAATTTCAACGCGGGTATCAACCTTATTTTTACCTTTCATTTTTTCCATTGTTTGTTTGGATCAAAAAAAAAAGACTCCATTGTTTGTGGGGTAGTAATAGTAATAGTAGAGGTGGTGGTTGGGGGGTGCATTATGGAGTTTTGAATGCTTTGGAGGAGCTAAAAATTTAGTGAATGAAAGAAGAGATGCTTAAAGCAGCTGGGAATGTGAAAATGTTCTGGATTCCATTGAAATATATGCCCCCATTCATTGAAATGCCTTATGCTTTCTCCCTAACATGAACCACTAAGTGGTGAGGAATATTGGCTCAATTTTTCAAAAGAGATAAAAGTAGTGAGTGTGTTAAAGTAATATATTTCAATAATGGGTAAATTTCATTTTACATTGATGTGATTTGGACTTATGGTACTGTACTCTCTTATATACGGGGTCAATTTCAATCTACTTAATAAACACAACAGATTGAGTTTAATATGTGTGTGCGCGAGAGAGAGAAAGAGAGAGTTAGTCTGATCTCAATTATAATGTAAAGTAAAAATTAGAGCCAAGAATAATTTGTTTAATCAATAAATACATGTGCGTATTTATTGGGTCATTAAGAACATATATGTGCAATATATAAGGTATGTGGTGCACAATAGTTAATTAGTATATATTTTTAGAGAATAAAATCTTTGTAAACCAATTGTTTACAAACAACCGATCAAAATTTGACAATTACACAAACCAATGTTGAGGATTCCCAATAATTTGTATAGCTGTCAAATTTTGATTGGCTGTCTATAAAAAATTTATTCTCATATTTTAATGACTAAAATATTTCTTATCTTTATTATCACATTTATCTCTCTACATCATCTCTTTCTTTCTCCCATTCAATTTCTCACGTCTCTTTTCCGTCATTCTCTATTCTACCTATTATTTAAAAACATTTATTTCCTCTTTCTTCCATCGCACCCATTCTATCTCCTCTATCTTCCATCTCATTATTTCTTGCTCCTCTCTCTTTTTTTTAATTATTCTCTCTCCTTCCTTCAATAAATATGTCAAAGTTAAAGAAGCTACGTATGATAATTTATCTCTCATCAATTTTTTTGATGTACAGTGTAAGTGATGGATTGAAGAAATTCGTAAAAGAGTAATCTATGATGTACATGGGAATCCTTGCTTTGGCAATGAAGACCATGTTTTAGAAGGTCAGTTCCTAAGACCTCTCGCTCTCTCTCTCTCTCTCTCAGCTCAATTTGCTGCATTCAAATGAATTACTCATTCATCGATGTATTTTGTAAAAACGTATTTGGCATGTAATTCGCCATGAAATGTTGATAAACATAATAAATTTTGCTATAGATGGTCGATGCCTAAAAGTGAAACGAAAAATCAGGGTAATTGATGAAATTAACGTTTGTCACTATTCAGGGTTAGTGACAGACTAACAGTAGCATTTGTCATTATTAGGGCTGCAACTTGGGTGAATTAATCCGATTTCAACTCGAGCCCAACTCGAAAAAAATTAGGGCTTGGACTAGGGGTTTTAGTACTTGGATTACGCTTGAGTTAAAAAATTTCAACCCGAATTCAATTTAGGCGGTCCTCAGATTGAGGCATTGGCTTCACGGGTTAAATTCAAATATTAAAATCGGCTTAATCTGTTCAACTCAAATTAATAACTATATAAATACACTCACTCTCAGATATGTGCCTTCGCCTCCCTCTCTCACTCTCAGTCTCTCTCCTTTTCACTCTCAGATCTATCTCCCTAATTTATTTGCCCTAAATTGATTCAATCTTCTGTGAACTATGAAGCTCCACTCTCGTCTCCTCTCCCCTTATTCTCAAATCTCACTTCTCACTTTCTTAGTCCTCTATCTCCAAGCACAAAGACAAAGAAGGAAGAAGCACAGGCTGGAGCAAATCGATTTCTGTAGACTATAAGTAAGTCGACTTTTGTTCTTCCTTTTGTAAATCGATTTCTGTTGACTCAGCGACGCAAATCAATTTCTCACCTTCTCTCTGCTCCTTCTCTATCGGGGTGGTTGATGGTAATTTGAGACCTAAAACGGTAATACTAAATGAGATTTTTTATTCTTAGTATTATTTTTAAAAAATCAAAAAATATTTTTAATTTTTTTAAGTGAGAAAGGAGGATGTGATACTTTATTTTTGTTTTTTAAGAGAGAAAGAGAATGGATACGAGTAAATATTAGTTAATTTTTGAATATTTTTTTATTTGTTTTTAAAATTTTTTATTTTTGAGTTTTAATGTTATGGATTGAATTGTAGATCTAAATTATTGAAATTATAATTTTTTGATTAGGCTTAAATTTTTTGGGGCCTTTTTGTAAGGCATAAGATTTTCATGGATTTAAATTTTTTATGTAGACTAGCTATGTATTTAAAATTATGGGGTCTTCTAAAAATTTAAGGCCTAAAGCCCATGTTTTTTTTTTTAAAACAGTTGGGCCGGCCCTCTTGCTTAGGCTTCAACTCAGCAAAGCGCAAATCAACTTCTCAATTTCTCATCGATTTCTACTGACTATAAGCAATGATTTTTATGTTCTAATTATAATTTTTATGTTAATCTGAATTGTACTTGTAAATCAATCTGAAATTAAAAACGCGAATTCAATCCGAACTTGCTCGAATTAAACTCGAGCAGTGTTCGGGTTGAGTCCATCGTTTTGAACTCAGGTTAGGGTTAGAATTAGGATTGAAGATTATATATTTAAGGTTGACTATTCAACCACCCAACTCACTCAAATTGCATCCTTAGTCACTATCTAGGAATAGTGTCATTGGGGTATAAAATTTTAATTATTTTTTAATTTTAAAATGTGAATGTCATACGAATATTATTAAACTTTTTATAGAGAGAAATAGTCCTAATTATAGAAATCTAAAATGAACGAGATTTAGTTTTATTTGGATTTTGAAATATGCGTTTTATATGAATACTAGTAATTGTCCGTGCCTGAAGACACGTCAACACAAAAAATCCTTTATAACTTAAAAAAAAAAAAGTCATCAATTTGAAATAGTTTTTAAGATTGAAATTAAGGTAATCCCTAATATTTTTCAAAAATTTCGGTAAAGTTTCCTTTAAAAATAGGAGTCCAAAAAAATTTAAACATGTCTACAAAATTTACAATCATATAACAATCATCATATATTTTTCCCAAAATCATCAATACATACCCAACCACCAAAACAACCAACTTTCCATACCCAAAACCATTAATACATATCCAACCACCAAAACAACCATCATTACATACCAAAATCATTATAAACATGTGCAATTAGTTGACACCAAGCATGCTTCCATGTATACCTGACAATGAGTGACATATACAAATTATCGTTAAATAGAATCAACATAATCATTGTCATCAAATCCATTACACTAAATTATTCAAAACAAACTAATGAATACACAAATGTGTGTGTGTGTTGTATGCATGTCTGAGAAGTAAAGATAGACAAAGAAAGGGAGTAAGATAGGGGATTAACTGCACAACTGATTGATCAGTGAGAGATTAGTCGTCGTTGGAGGTGGATGGGTCAGTACTGAATTGCAGATTGTTTGAATTTTATCAGAGAGAATGTCATCATTATCAATTCACTAAACCTTCTCTTCATCAGTCCCCCNAAAGATAGACAAAGAAAGGGAGTAAGATAGGGGATTAACTGCACAACTGATCGATCAGTGAGAGATTAGTCGTCGTTGGAAGTGGATGGGTCAGTACTGAATTGCAGATTGTTTGAACTTTATCAGAGAGAATGTCATCATTATCAATTCACTAAACCTTCTCTTCATCAGTCCCCCAAATGTCCTCGTATCAATATGAACGCACTTTTGTCCAATGGAGTGAATGTACAACCACCTAAATTATTCACATAAACAATCAAATTAACACAATATATATTTCTAGAAATAGTAAAATTATTTTGATGTAGTTACATAAGAGTAAAGTTACCTGATTATGTCAACCCCATCCACAAAAGTCCATTGTATATATAATATCGTTCTCGTTGGCAAATGTACTCCAATCCTGCAAAGATTGAACATCATTATAAAACTAAAAGTTGAAACATTGGAAAGATCATATAATAAGTAAAAATAAACTTGTTTAAACTGTATCATTTAAATGTTGTAAGAATCTTATAACCGAACTTCAGGGTAAACAATATTTGCGGTGCAATTTGACCCATCTTCAGGGAGGAGGACACTAATACGATCCGAAGATGTGCATCTGGATATGCCACATAAAGGTGTCCATGACTAAAAACAGGTGTCCATAAATCAACCCCAACGAACTTGACAGATTGTCCTTGGGTTTTATTGATTGTCATAGTATAAGTTAACCGGACAGGAAACTGACGTCTTGTCATTTGAAATGGCAAGTCCAAAGATGTTAGTGTCAATGATATTCTCGGAATGAAAACTAAATTATCAATTTTATCTCCATTTAATATTTGGGCTTCGATTACCCGTGAGACACATCTAACAACCATCAGTCGCGTGTCATTACAAAGTCCATTTTTTGGTGCAATGTTTCGCAACAACATGATTGGGCATCCAACTTTCAACTCCAATTTAAAAGGTGGCAACCCTGAAGGATTCAGCGAATTTAAGTACTCATTAGGATATCGATTCCTAATGGTACGATCAAGCTCATTACCTTCAAATATTTTATCTGCAGCTAAAAAAGTAATTGTTTCTCCCGAAGAAATATTCAGTGCCAAAGCATTTATATCATTAACATCATCATTACGAGCAGACAAAATGGTGAGTTCAGTGACAAAGTTCGGAGTCATTATACCAGTCATATCCAATCGTGGATAGATTCTAAAAATCAATTCATTTAAACTGTGACACCTGTGTATAGTAGATGGAAGTTGCACGACTTCTTGTGGATTAGTCCCAATCTAAAAAGTGAAAGTATAATCAGCCAAAAAATAAAATATTAAATCAAAGTATCATGTCATAAAATTCAAGGTAAAATGAAATATTACCTCCATCAAGAAGTTAACAAAATTAGCATTTTTGACGTCTGTACGAGTTAATCGCATGTTTAAACTCAGAGTCAAAACATGTATATCTTTCCATAACAAAGACCGTCTCAATGATGCACCCACAATTTGCTCGCGGACTCCTCTCGGTATAACGGGCAGAATTTGTCGAAAGTCTCCGCTTAGAACAACAGTGATACCCCCAAAAGATCTTTTATCATCTCTAATATCTTGAAGTGTGCGATCGACTGCCTCCACACAATATCGATGTTGCATAGGAACTTTATCTCATATTATCAATTTTGTTTCTCTAAACAACTCAGCATGCATTGATTGTTTAGTAAACCCACAAATCGAATTTTCAAGCGTTTTCAAAGGAATATAAAATATAGAATGTGCAGTACGACCCACAACCAATAACAATAAAGCAATACCAGATGAAGCCATAGTAACAACAACATATCCATGGCTACGCATTTTTGTTGCAATGGTGTTATACAAAAATGTCTTCCCTGTTCCAGCACCTCTACTCAAAAAAAAGGTAGTTCCTTTATTTTCACATACTGACGATATGATTACAGTGTAAGCAGCAAGTTGTGCATCATTAAGGGCTTCAATATTAATTTGTGCACCAGTCTGTTGTGCTTCATTCTGGAGTTTTTGGTGCTCAAATAGTAATCGGTTTCCAACTATTGCATTCCAATTTTCAATTGGTTGTGGCATAGGTCAAAAATCAGATAAACTCTTCCCTGACTCATGGAGCAATTGATTCATCAAATATAAACCATAATCTTCAATTTGATCATCAGTTGAATTCAAAACACCAAACATAGTACGAATTATGTGTGCTAAATCATCACATATATGCGTTGAGAATTGATTCCATAGTGCAAGTGGATGCAAGGGAGAGCATTCTGTGAGAATAATAGCAAATAGTCTCCTTAATTGGTATCTCGTTCTCATAATTGGAGCCTCTTGCAGACATTGTATTCATTCTTCATCATCTTCAAGAAGTCCTCTTGCAACACATGCTAACTTGAATGTATCGTGCATAACATTATTTACCGTACGTAGGCAGTCAAATGAAGTTGGTCCTTTGACAATAGTTAAAAGCAAACGCAGATAAAACTGCTCGCCTGAATTAGGGCTAGTAAAATACATTCTACCAATTGCATAACCCTTTTGTCTTGGAGTCCATTTCTTGATGGTCTTATTCCACACAAACTTTTGTGAAAATTCCTGATAAGTTAATGCACATGCAGATTCATGTGAAGTGCAACAAATAAAAAAAGCCAGTTAAAGTTGTATCTTGTTGTGCACCTTTAGAAAAGATTGTACCAAAAGATTCAACAGGGTTAAAGACCACACGATGCATCCCAGGTAAATGAAGTACCAATCGTACAACTGACGGAATCTCTTCATGTAAAGGATTACCAAATAATCGCCAAGCAGCTTCAGGAGGTCCAATATACTTTGCATCAAGATATTGTTGGATCTCATTAATTTCTCCAAGCACCATAGTTGCACGATCATGTCTTTTATAAATATACTAGTGAATGTATTTCACACATCTGATTTTTGCACAAACTTCAACGTTGATATGACAATTGAACAATCTTGATAGATACGGATTATGTGGTACCACATCTCTATTATCAATTTCTTGCCCCCTCACGATGTACTTCTGACCAATATTACGACAACGATAAACAGGATATTCATCGCAGTCCATGCTTGTTGATTCCACAAATGCTCGAGGGGTACCTCTTGGTGCACACTCCATTTTTCATACATGGTGCTTGTGGGTTTCGAGCACCACATGGTCCGTGGATCATGCAAATTATGATTGTTTCAAAAAGTAATGGGTCAGTTTGACAATTCGAAAATTCAGCACTCACCACTTTGTCTACTTGAGCACATGTCTGAATTTTATCTGACCCGTGAAGAAACAGAAGTGCATGCATATGCGGTGGGCCTCTTTTTTGGAATTCAATTATAAAAACATGTGCCACCTTTCTACCAAAGATTGACTTTGTTTCTATCTTCTTCATCAAAAAACTTCACTTCAACTCAAAAACACGAGCCACTAAATCAGGACAATCAGTAGGGATCTGATTTGGCAACAACGATTTAGTAATTTCTGGCTAACTGAGATTTGCAGTTATAGTTAAAAAAAATATTTGGGTGTTGATTATACCGCGTGATAGCGATTGAATCTTGAAAATTTTCAAACATATGTCTTCCACTGCCAGTGAACGAAGATGGCAAAACCATTCGTTAGCCAACTTGTTCAGGACCAAGCTCATCTGCACAAACATCTGTAAGACCTTGGTAAAGTTCTGCACGAAGCTTCGATTGATTCAACTTGTAGTATGTCAATCGATTTTGTTCAGTAGCAGCCCAAGCAGCCACTACAAATTCCTGGAATAGTTTTTCAGCTCTCAAAATAGTTGAATACTCAGTGTCACGTTGGAACATATGATAACTGTAATATTGCAATTGAGTCAGTTGAGTAGATTAAAGTTGACCCTATGACACGTTCTACTGTCTCAAATCTAGATTCCATCCTAGCTCACCAAAAGGAAACAATAATACGTAATGCAATGGTAAATAGGTCGAGTGACACTCATTAATTTGCATTAACTGATTGTCCCCCCTCAAATGTAACACAATATCTCTCATTCCACTCGACTCAGTTCCATCTCCCGGTAATATTACAGCAATCTCATTCGTTGTTGGGAGNGTTCGGGTGACACTCATTAATTTGCATTAACTGATTGTCCCCCCTCAAATGTAACACAANGGTCGAGTGACACTCATTAATTTGCATTAACTGATTGTCCCCCCTCAAATGTAACACAATATCTCTCATTCCACTCGACTCAGTTCCATCTCCCGGTAATATTACAGCAATCTCATTCGTTGTTGGGAGATTATATCGACACCGATCTGTTACAACACTGTAGTGAAGATAGGCAGATAAATTTTGCCCTGTCAATTCCAATTCACTTAAAATTGTGTGAGTTTGCTGAAATTTTGTGGGAAATGGATTTACGTGCAATAAACAATCTTGAATAGTTTTCAAAACATCTCTTCTCAAGTTAGAATTTCTGTTGCTGCAAACATCTAAAGCTGAATTTGGATCATAAATGTACAACTGAGAGTAAATGGGTTCACNCCCTTCTCAAGTTAGAATTTCTGTTACTGCAAACATCTAAAACTGAATTTGGATCATAAATGTACAACTGAGAGTAAATGGGTTCACGCCCTGGTTGTGGTATTAGTGATCCTGTTCGATGGCGTAATTCTCCATGGATAGTGAATGTTCTAGGCCCCTTTCCAACAATTAATCTTTCATCCAAAGTAGCACCAAGACTCGTAAAAGCATTAGCTGCATTATATTCTCGTATATGTTGACAAAATGATTTTGATTGTTCATCATTATGATNAATGAATGTTCTAGGCCCTTTTCCAACAATTAATCTTTCATCCAAAGTAGCACCAAGACTCGTAAAAGCATTAGCTGCATTATATTCTCGTATATGTTGACAAAATGATTTTGATTGTTCATCATTATGATCATACAATGTTTTAAGCGACAAAGAGGGTGTAATAAGTGAAGGTAGCCTAATTTTGCCTTACAAACAACATTTACCAAATAAATGATTTGATACAGATGATTGTGCTAATTTTTCAGCAAGCTAGTGTAAGGCGGAACAATGAGTACATGTTCGATTCATCAAGCCGAGGAAATGACGATCTAAAATTTCATGTCCCCGAGGATCAACTGTAACACTCATAGCTGCACCTTCTTCTACTACGTATGAACTACGTATCAAATTTAGATGTCATACAAACTTAAAAGAACAACATGAATAAGACAGCAAGAGTGAGAATAAGACATTATAACTTATAACAAACACCTGTTGCCTTCATTCAGATTAGGAATTTGTTGAAACATGTTTGTCTCATACGATGACCCTGAGGAACACGGGGAAAGTGGTTGCAAGGGTGTTGTTGTGATTCCGTCAAGGATTTGAGCAGGTAATTCTAGAAGCATTGTAGTAACAGACGACACACCTAAGACATTTGGTGGCCCAACAACAGGTATTTCCATGGAACACCGAGAGAATGGTTGTAATCGTGTTGGTGTTCCTTCGATCAAGTTTTGAGGAGGATCTTTTTGAATCATGATGGGCACAGATAACAACCCTGAAACATTTCTTGTGGAGTCTGTATCAAGATTTTGGAGCACAGTGGTCAACAATGACTCTAAGGCATTTGCTCGTGTTGTTGTGCCTTCGATCAGGTTTTGAAGAGGATCTTCTTGAAAGATGATGGGCACTGACAACAATTCTGAAACATTCGTTGTGGTGTGTTCATCAAGATGCTGGTGCATGATGGTCGACCATGATTCTAAGACATTTGTTCGTATTGGTGTACTTTCGATTAGGTCTGGAGGAGGATATTCTTGAATNTTGTTGTGGTGTGTTCATCAAGATACTGGTGCATGATGGTCGACCATGATTCTAAGACAGTTGTTCATATTGGTGTACCTTTGATTAGGTCTGGAGGAGGATATTCTTGAATCATGATGGGTACAGATAACAGTTCTAGAACATTTGTTGTATCTTCATCAAGAGTTTGGAGCATGGTGTTCGACGATAAATCCAAGTCAGTTGTAGTCACTATACTTTCTAATACTGGATGGGGTAGTTTGATAGACGAAGTCATTGATTGAAGGCGGGATCATTTATTTGATTCTCGTCCTAGGCATGTAAGGCGACGACGGCTCAGTGGTAAAGAGGGGAAAAATCTAGGCNTAAATCCAAGTCAGTTGTAGTCACTATACTTTCTAATACTGGATGGGGTAGTTTGATAGACGAAGTCATCGATTGAAGGCGGGATCATTTATTTGATTCTTGTCCTAGGCATGTAAGGCGACGACGGCTCAGTGGTAAAGAGGGGAAAAATCTAGGCTGAACGGGGGCGCATTGTCTTGATCTCTCTCGTTCTTGACGTGCACGTTGTCCCAATTGACGTTTGGAGAACACGTTTTCTTTCCCGACGTAAAGCATTTCTGGCTCAAGACTTGCACATTGTATCAAATTTGTTTTTGATATAACGTAATTGTTTTGTGCCTGACAAAAAATAATTAGAAACTAATTATTAAACGCATCTCTNCATAACGCATTTCTGGCTCAAGACTTGCACATTGTATCAAATTTGTTTTTGATATAACATAATTGTTTTGTGCCTGACAAAAAATAATTAGAAACTAATTATTAAACGCATCTCTTATCATAGTGATACCTTTGGCAATATTAACCTGTGCAAGCTACTGTAAACCATTCGAACACTATTATATTATAAATTTGTTGCTTAAATGTATCTCTTCTCTTAATATGTTTAAATTCATAATTGTTTACCAAAGATCTTGTATAACTTCATAATTATAATAAGATAAACTACTTTGTACAATCAAAATTAAAATAATTAATTTTAACAAATAATCATATGATCTGCACTCACGATGATTTATTATTGAACCACATTGTGCAACCAAAAATAAAAAAAAATGNCTTGTATAACTTCATAATTATAATAAGATAAACTATTTTGTACAGTCAAAATTAAAATAATTAATTTTAACAAATAATCATATGATCTGCACTCACGATGATTTATTATTGAACCACATTGTGCAACAAAAAATAAAAAAAAATGAGAAAAAATTGGTAAAATACAACATCATTCCCAAAGATGATACATACACGTTGTTATCTTTAAAACAATTTTGTCAAAGCTTCCTTTGAAAACTGATCCAATTGGCAATATTAAGCTGTGTGTACTACTCATAATGTTTGTAAATGCCTATATTAAGTTCCCAACTTTATATACAATCTATTATTAGGATCAAACACACACAAAAGCTCCAAAAAATGAGTAAACATCTTTATTTTTTCTCTATTTTTTTTATATTCTGANGCCAAAGCTTCCTTTGAAAACTGATCCAATTGGCAATATTAAGCTGTGTGTACAACTCATAATGTTTGTAAATGCCTACATTAAGTTCCCAACTTTATATACAATCTATTATTAGGATCAAACACACACAAAAGCTCCAAAAAATGAGTAAACATCTTTATTTTTTCTCTATTTTTTTTATATTCTGAAAATAAAAAAAAATCATAAACATCTTTACACACATAAAACCATAGAGAAAAAATAGGATGAGAAGTCATACCAGTTGACAAACTGGACTTTTTGTTCCTATGTTAGAAGAGGTAGCTTTTTCTTTCCCCTTATATCTGACATTCGTCGATGAATTTGACATTTTTTCCTCCTTTAATAAAAAAAACATACATATAATATAAGAAAACGCTAAGAAAAAAATTGGGTTTGTCATGTAAATGGAGTAAACAAAAATATAACAGTCGAAAACACTCAAACTATAATATTAAAGCTATTCCAAAACTTATCAAACTTATTTGAAAAAAACACCCAAACTAACACCCAACGTTAGAATGCAAAATTGATAAAAAAAATTGACTAAAAAAATTGAGTGTTAAAAATAGATTTGTGTTGCATTCATATACCAAAATAGATTAAAAACTTCAGTTGAAAAAAATTCTATAGTGGACCAAAATCAAGTAAAAGAAAATATATAGTGGACCAAAACACACTTATAGAGAGCTCGAAATGTGATTTAATGAGAATTTTCTCTCTCACACAAACACATGAAATCTTAATTTAATGAGAATTTACATTAAACATGTACTCTAATTCTTCTTAGGGGTGACCAAAGTAAAGGTTATGCATAGATCTTTATCATAATAGATGGTTGATAAATTTTGCCTTNAAACATGTGCTCTAATTCTTCTTAGGGGTGACCAAAGTAAAGGTTATGCATAGATCTTTATCATAATAGATGGTTGATAAATTTTGCCTTAGTCAGTCATTGTGTCAAATTTATTCTCAATGGATCAAATGAAAATGATATATGTATGTATGAGGAATTTCAAGTCTTTAGAAAAACAATATAAAATTTGTTTGATGCAAATATAATTGTTAAAATACAACAACATTCCCAAAGCTGGTACACACAGGTTGTTATCTTTAAACCAATTTTGACAAAACTTCATTTTGAAAACTCATCCAATTGGCAATACTAAACTGTGTGTACAACTCATAATTTTTGTAGGTGTCATGTAAATGAAGTAAACATCATTAAGGATCCAAAATTGACATAAAAGCTTCATTATTTGCACTAATTTGAAGCTAACAAAATTAAAAAAAAAATCATAAACATCTTTATGCACATAAAACCATAGAGAAAAAATAGGATGCAAAGTCATACTAATTGACAAACTGTAGCTTTTTCTTTCCCCTTAGATCTAACATTCGTTAATGAATTTGATATTTTTTCCTCCTTTAATAAAAAAAATAATGTAGATAATGTAAGAAAATGCTAATAAAAAAAATGACACGAAAGCTTCATTATTTGACACTAATCTAAAGCTAACAAAACTAATTTAACATTTAGCATTTGAAATTGCTAAATTATATGAATTGGTTTCGACTAACAAAACTAATAGTCGAAACCAATTTAAAATTTGAAAACACCAAATCTATAACAGTCAAACTATAACATTAAAGCTATAACAAAACTTATTCAAAAAAACACTAAAATTAACACCCACTAAAATTGTTTTACAAACTTTTAGTTTTGAAAAATAAATAATTGACTAAAAAAAGTGTTATCTCTCTCTCCCTCCTCATTTAGTGTTGCATTCATATACCAAAAATGGATAAAAAACCAAAATAAAAAAATAGACTTCATAAGTTTTCCCAGTAACCAAACAACATAGGAATCAAAAATCAAAATTACCAAATACCAACAAAGGACATAAAATTAAGCGAAAATAACTAAATTCAACAAAAGGCAGACCCAACTAAAGAGTGGTGGCTTGCGTGTAGGGTTTTTGCATCAATTATGGATTGGTTGGTGAGTGAGTGTGTGGGTGGGTGGCTGAGAGATCGAAGAGGATTTGTGTAGGGAAAAGAGAGAGATAAATACCTCATAGGATGGTAGACATTGCTGGTGTTCTTGGGGTGCTAGAGGGTCGTTGGTGGATTGGTTGACGCAACTTATAATTTCAATCAAAATAACAATAACAATCAAAGTAATCCTATTTCATCAATTTAATCCTCAATAATCATCAACGCAACATTCTATTTCATGCAACTAAGAAAACCCTATTTCATTAAAGTATTAAAGTAACACTCAATTTCAGTCAAAGTAATCCTCACATTCAATATTTAAACCCTAAAGTTCAATAGCAAACCCAACTTCCAAGTTCACAAACATTAATCACCAATACCCTATGTTATAAAATTAGAACCCAATCGATTGTTAAAAAAAAAAAAACCATAACATTCCATTTCATATGATTAACAAAACTCTAATGCTATTTCATGAAAGTAACACCAAATCTCAATCAAAATAATTCATTCAATCAAAAAACTAAAACCAACTTCCAATTTCACAAATATTAAGCACCAAAACCCTATGTTATAAAATTAACACCCAATTTGCATAAAAAAAAAGATAACATTCCAATTTCATAACAAACCCAAACCATAACATTCCAAATTAATAAAACCCAATCGCAATCCAAAATAAACCAAACATTCAATTTAAAAACCATTAGAGTAGCCACTAATTTGAAATGTAACAAACACGATGTCATGGAAACCCCAATTTGAAAATTAGCCACTAATTTGAACACCCAAATTAACATCCAAAAAATTGCTTTAAAATATGTGTGCTTGTTGTTTATGTGTGTGTGAATATGACTGTGTGGTGTGTGTAAGTGATTGTCTCTGTGTGTGTGTATCTACTACCTCTCTCTCTCTCTGATATATGTGTATTACTGCTTGTGTGTGTGTGTGTTCGAACATGTGTGTGTTGTGTGTATGTATTGTGTGTGTGTGCGAAGAGAGAGAGGAAGTTACTTGGGCTCGTTCCTGAGAGAGAGAAAGAGGGGGGTACCTAGCGTCTTCCATGGCAGAGGAGCGAGAGATAGAGAGAGGGGGTACCCTAGCGGCTTCCATGGCAGAGGAGCAAGAGAGAGAGAGAGAGATGTTTGAATTGGGAGGAGCAAGAGAGAGAGAGAAAGACGTTTGAATTGGGTGGAATATTGATAAAAAAAAAAAATGGGTGGCGTGTGTGTAGGTATAGTGGGCAGGAGGATATATTTGGGTGGAATGGATTGTGAACCATTGGATTTAATTAGATGAATTTAGATGAGATCTGAACCGTTTTTTTACTTTTCTAAATTAGGAGGATTGATTTCAATTGAAAACTTTTGAAATTGGTGAAAGTAACACTCAATTTCAATCAAAGTAATCCTAACTTTCAATTTTTAAACCCTAAAGTTCAATAGCAAACCCAACTTCCAAGTTCACAAACATTAATCATCAAAACCCAATTGGAAAAACAAAAAAAAAAAAAAAACACAACATTTTAATTTAATCAAAAACCCAACAAAACCAAAACCATAACATTTCAAATTAATTAACATTCCATTTCATATGATTAACAAAACTCTAACGTTATTTCATAAAAGTAATTCCAAATCTCAATCAAAATAATTCATTCAATCAAAAAACTAAAACCATATTTCAATCAAAATACCCTAACATTCAATTTTAAAACCCAACTTCCAATTTCACAAATATTAAGCACCAAAACCCAAACCATAACATTCCAATTTGCATAAAAAAAAACAATAACATTGAATGTAGTTTGCCTCAACTATATTTTTCAGTTCCAACAGAAAAAAAAGAAAAGAAAATAAGTAATACCCCTTCTGTGTGTGCGTGATATGTTGAAACTGGTGTGTGTGGGTTTTGACTGTGTGTGTCATGAGAGAGAGAGTGAGAGAGAGGTGTACCGGCAATCAGACAGAGAGATGGGGAAGCTTCTCTTGTGGACTGGAATTACTCGGCATGGCAGAGGCAATCGGCAATCGACAATTGGATAGAGAGATGTGGGTTTTTAACTGTGTGTGTCGTGAGAGAGAGAGAGAGCGACAGAGAGATGGGGTAGTTGGGTTTTGCTTGGGATGGGTCAGCTGGGTGGCATGTGTGTGTCGTCAAAGTGGGCGGAAGGGTGAATTTGGGTGGGATAGATTATGGGCCATTGGATGAGTTTAAATGAATTTAGATGAAATCTGAACTATTTATTTAAATTTCAATTAAATCCTAACCGTTGTTTTGCTTTTCTAAATTGAGGGGTTGATTTCAATTGGAAAATTTTGAATTTCTCTCTATCTTATTAGTATAGATTTATAAAAGAAAAACTCAAATTATCAACCAAATGAACACAATTAACACCAAAACTACAAC
This sequence comes from Ilex paraguariensis, assembly GCA_963454935.2. NCBI lineage: Eukaryota > Viridiplantae > Streptophyta > Magnoliopsida > Aquifoliales > Aquifoliaceae > Ilex > Ilex paraguariensis. The sequence goes on along the minus strand of CAUOFW020006035.1, from coordinate 236,375 downwards.
ATTCGAACCAATTGAACATTCGAAAAACTCAAACTATAACAGTCAAACCAATTGAACATTCAAAACAATTTAACCTCTAATTTGTTAAATTTATTTGAAAAAAAAACACTCAAATTAACACCCAAATGAACACAATTAACACCAAAACTATAACATTCAAATCAATTTAACATTCAATTTGTTAAATTTATTTGAAAAAGAAAAACTCAAATAAACACCCAAATGAACACAATTAATACAAAAACTACAACATTCGAACCAATTCAACATTCAAAAATCCCAAACTATAACATTCAAAACAATTTAACATTCAATTTGTTAAATTTATTTGAAAAAAAAAACACTCAAATTAACACCCAAATAAACACAATTAAAACCAAAATTATAACATTCGAACTAATTGAACATTCGAAAAATTCAAATTATAACATTCAAACCAATTGAACATTCAAAATAATTTAAAATTCAATTTGTTAAATTTATTTGAAAAAAAAACACTCAAATTAAAACCAAAATTAAAATCAAAATTAATAGTATTCAACAATCAACAACACTAAACCAGCCATTAACGTCATGCCTCTGTAATAACTTTCTAGTCAACTTTCTCAGAGCAGAACCTTGGGGTTTATGTTGCATGTTCTGATAACTCTTACATGGGGGCACTTACCAAGCTCAAGTCGTTAGAAGAAATATTAGACTACTTCACCTATATGGGAGAAACCGGGTTTAACATTCACTTTTGTAAAATTTTCAAACCAAAATGAAGACTCAAATCAATTTATGTGTGTGTGGGTTTGATGTTGTGTGTGTTTTTCACTGTGTGTCGAGAGAGAGAGACCAAGAGAGAGGTGTACCTGGGCAATAGATGAGATATTTGATGTTGGTTTAGCCATGGCAGAGGAGTTCTTAGTGTGTGTGTGTGTGTGAGAGAGAGAGAGAGAGAGATGGCCGCCTGGGATGGGATGGGTCAGCTGGGTTTTGATTTCTTAGTGTAATGTTGCAGGTTGTGTGGCCATGGGAATAGCTCAACTTCTCTTGTGGACTGGAATTACTCGGCATCCATCACGGTGGAAGATGTGTGGGTTCAAGGATAGCCATGCCATGGCAGAGGAGTTCTCTGTGTCAACTGGGTTTTGCTTGGGAAGGGATGAGATGAGATGGGTCAACTAGGTGGCATGTGTGTGTTGTTAAAGTGGGCGGGAAGATGAATTTGGGTGGGATAAATTATGGGCCATCAGATATAATTAAATGAGTTTAGATGAAATTTGAACTATTTATTTAAATTTTAATTAAATCCTAACCGTTGTTCTGCTGTTCTAAATTGGGGGATTGATTTCAATTGAAGAATTTTGAATTTCTCTCTATCTTATTAGTATAGATTATTAAATTTTATATTTTTATTGAAATAAGGGTAAATAAAACTTTTGAAATAAATTTGTCTTTTAAGACCAAAAAAAAGTGCGTCTGAACTAATTGACCCAAAAGACTATAGTTGTGTACTGCCTCCACAAACTCTAAATATAAAACTGTGCTATGGCCCCAAAGTAATCAATCTCTGGCCAACAACTTTGTTATTGCCCAATGGGCTGTTCTTGGTGATTAATATCTCAACGTTAAAATGCTTAATGTATATAAGAACTTAAGTGGGCCAAGCATATCAATCACGGCCCAGCTCACCATGATTCTCAAACGGGCAGGGAGATGGCACTGCTTTGTTCTATGCGAATGGAGAAGTCTCGGTCCCACTGAAAAAATTTCGGTGCTGAACTGTCAAAATTTATAAGTTTTGCGGGTTGAATTACAAGTTTTTATAGGTTTATTTATAATAAATAAAATAACAAATTTTAAGGCTATATTACAATTTTCATTGAACCAAGTTTATGGGTTTGTTTATTGAATTAATTATACTGGAGGTCCCCAAAAAATAGAGTTTATCTCATTTTTATCTCTAATATTTCAATTGTATTATTTTAATCCCCGAATATTGAAAATATTTCAACGTGGTCCCTCAAGCAGACAACATTCAACTTGTTAACAGTTTTTTTCTCATAAACTTGTACGTAATATCTAAATATGGATAAAAAAATAATTTAAGTAACTCTTGACCAAAATTTAGGTAACTCCTCGACTAAAAATGTATAACATGGTTAGTTCTTGACCAAAATTTGGATATCTCATGATCAAAATTATGTAATTTAGATAGTTTTTTGACCAAATTTTGGGTATAAATTTGGTCAAAAGTTATACAAATTATTTTTTTCTTCATATTTAGATATTACGTACAAGTTTCCTCATATTTAGATATTATATGATAAGTTTATTATAAAAAATTATTAGCAATCTGAAAGCTATTTACTCGAGCAATCACACAAAAATATATTTAATACTTTAAGAACTAAAATGAGACAAACTTTATACTTTGGGAATTACGGATGTAATTAACCCATTAAAAACAATGATGTTAAATAAAACATTCGGGTCCATCCTTGACCCGGTTTGTACAGTATTTTTTTATCTTTATACACCGATTAACTGAAACCCACGGTGGAGTGAAGCCCTACCTTAACTTTCAGCAGTTCATCTCTTTGTCACACATCTCCTTGGCTGAATCTCGAGCGCCGCTTAACACCCAACAACCAGGCGACGAAGGTGGACCTGGAGGTATGCCCATCTCTCTCTCTCTCTCTCTCTCTCTCTCTCACTCTCTCTCTCTCTCTCTCTCACACAGTGTTTCTTCACCAATTGATTTTGATCTCGATACTACACGGTATTCGTGTCCATTACGATATATTTTCTAGGATAAATATATGTGTGTTTATATCTGTATATGTATTTATATGTATGATTAACTATGCACATACTTGTTTCTCTGATCAGCGGTTGCTAGGGTTATATAAATTTGTAGTTTGATTGTTTAAATTTGATTTGATATGCTGTTGTTTTCTCATTTCTATTTCAATTGGTCCTATATATTCTATTTGCATTTTGAAGCAAATGTTGGTATTAGTTCTTGTACTACGGTCGGTAACAAAAATAACACCAGATCTCTCTCTCTCCTTTTATGTTTTCTTTCTTATTTTTGACTAATAGTTGAGTTTTTACTCTATTTGTTCGTATAACACCCTGTCTTTTGTTTTATTTGGTAGATATGGATTGGCAAGGCCAAAAGCTAGCGGAGCAGCTGATGCAGATAATGTTGGTGATGTTTGCGGTGGTGGCATACATAATTGGATATCTGATGGGCTCGTTTCAGAACATGCTGCTTATATATGCCGGCGGTGTTGTTTTGACTTCTCTGATTACTGTTCCCAATTGGCCTTTCTTCAATCGTCACCCTCTCAATTGGTTGAACCCCAGCGAGGCCGAAAAGCATCCGAAGCCGCAGTCTGCTAATTCTAATTCAAAGAAGAAGACCACTAAGAAGTAGGTCCTTTAATGGATTCCAGCTCTCAAATTGATAAAGGGTTTGTGATGTTTGCGATGTATTGGGTACCTGTGCCAGTTAGCTCAATGAACCATTTTGTTATTGCTTTCTCTACATGTTACAGGTTTATACAATGCCTAAAAAGTATTAAATGTCTACCGCTTTAATTACCTGTTCTTGAAATGCCCTATCATCTATATTGGATAAGCTAAAGATAGTAATACTGTCCCAACCCCTTAAAAATATAATTTTTTTGTTAGATATAATGAAGTAGATGGGCAAAGGATCTTATTGTAGCTCAGTATTCAATTTTTCTGGTCGGTTCATCTTGTCTTGCAATTAAATGTTTCTGTTAGCCTATTACACGGTGCTGGGTTTGGCGTTGTCTAATTAACAATGGTAAGCTCAAAATCGTTATTTTTATGTAGGATTTGTTTTGGATATATTGAAGTCGATCATAATCTACTGTAATTGACTGTTATATGTAAATTGGTTAGGCATGTTTCTCTAATCATTGACAGTCTATTATAGTGGCAACCTTCAGAGTCCATGCAGTATATGTCCCTTGGATGTGCCAGTGCAGTTGCAGAATCATTTTATTGTAGCCCAGTTATGATACTGCTTCTCAATGATAGATTTGAAACTTACAGTTGTATTGTTTTTTATTTATATGGGTTGTTGGAAGGGGAATTTTTGGTGTTGGAGTGGGATACTTTTTGAAGGGCGGGCAGGAAGTTTGGCTTCCATTGATCAGTTACAGTGATTCTGTTAAGGGGCCATATCAAAGTTGAGACATCATAGCTGGTTAGTATTCATCTTTCTTCAAATTTTCCTTAATCTTTTAAGGAAATAAATAGGAGCAACAATTAATAGGAGCTTGCAAACCATTAGCAGCCAAAATTCAATATGTAGAACTTAAAGAAGCCACCATTCAAAGTTGAGGTTCGAGGTTCAACTCTGAGGTAATCAATATGTATATTTTTTGTGAATTTAGTGTTGGACTTGCAGCAATCTCTCCAGAGTTCCTCTTTGGGTAAGTATTGCAGCCATAGATGGCCCTCAGTAGCCTAGCATTTTCAGTTGTAGTTATAACAAGAACACATTTAGTGTTGCTTTATGGTTCAATTCAACCTGTTCGTATAAGCTTAAATCATGTCCCAGCATGTCCTTTGTCAGTACGGGTGCCATATGTTAGTCTGTTGCTGATGAGAAAATCCACCCTTTTTGCAGAATTTCTTTATTGTTTCTGTGGGGAGAGCTAACTAGCTAGTGTAAGATATACTTGGACATGTAATAGGAGGAATTTGATTAGTTATCTTCTCTATCTTTCCCTTGGTTGGTAGACCAGTGAATCTGTTACAAGCTTGCCATAAGATTTATTAGCTTCCAGGTAATATGTTTACCTGATGTTTGAAGTTCTCATAAACATTACTGTGGTATGCATGTTTTAGTAATTGTTTCTGAAAAAATAGTTGGGGTTAATTTCAGTCACACTCGTGTCTGGAGTGCGATATAGTAATGTCTGTCCATATCTGTTGATGTTTGAACTTTGTTGACACCTACAATTGTTTCATCACAGAAGAACATTGTGAGGATTTTAGTTGGTGAAGATGAAATAGTAGGGACTTAATTCTCAGGGGATATAATCACGGCCTGCATAGTTAACACTTAACAGTGTAATCCACCATGCAAGCTGTGAAAGGTAAAATTGATATGCTGTGGCTTTGGCTTTTTTGGAGTTTGGACTTGATGGCAATCGGGATTGACCATTGCTAAATAAGCAATTCACCTCGTGAAACAGAAATTAATAGGCATGTTAGCTCAAGGTGCGTGTAAACTAATTCGAATATCTTGATCATAGAACCAAAAAAAAAAAATTTTGACAGACTGTTGTGGTGGGAGTAAACAGTTCAGTGGTATTGTTTTAGGATAATTTTATATGCACTAAAATTTGTACTAAATCAATTGTAGTTGTTGAATCAGTGAGGAGATCTATTGATCTAATAGTTGTAATTGATTTGGTACAAATTTTGATGCGCATGACATGACTCATTGTGTTAAGGACATTTAGAAGCGCATATGCTTGGGTAGTGTGGACTGCAAACTACCTAATGGACAGCTTTTCAATGACGGTAGGAGACATGACATGATCATCTTCTTTAAGATCTGTTTGGTATGGTAAAAAATTGGATGGATGGAAAGTGGAGGATGAAAAATGGAAGGAAAATAAAGTTTTTTCATTATTTGGTTTCAAAGGAAAAGGCGATTGAAAGGAAAAGTGGGAAGAAATCACATCGCTTTCGCCCACCATTTTCAATCGGTCCGTTCCGTTTTAGGGCGAACGTTGGAGAGAGAAAAGTGGTTTTGAGTGGGGCTAAACTAATTTACTATAACTCCCTCTAACTTTTTTGGCTTTTCAAATGTCTGCACGCTAAATAATGTACTTATGTAATTGGTTTAAATACTACAAAACACTACAAACTAATGTAGTGGACTTTATTTTTTTTGGTACTTTTAAGCGCACTCTTTGAATTCATCCTCCATGTTTAATACAATAAAACACATTCATATTTTTCACTTATCCAACTCAAATTACATTTTTTATACAGGTTAGATTGGAGCATATTTATTCAATAATATAATAAATTAGGGATTTTGAAATTTATGTCATGGTAAAAATTATTTTTTTATATAAGGGTATAATAGTAAATTAAAGGTAAACACTTTTGCCTTTCTTTTCCTTTCCTTTCCTTTTTCTTCTAATACCAAGTATAGAAAGTCTATCATTCTAACTTTTCATCCATCTTACTAAACAAAAAGGAGAGAAATCATGAATGAAAAATTCATGCCTGCTACTTTTACTTCTCTTCTATTTTTCATCTTTCCAATCAAGCGTATCATTATTGTTAGAAGGTGGAGGTTGTGAGTGCTTGTCGAACTTACATACTAGAGATGATAATTCCTCAAGACATGATTTATAAATTCCTCACTATATTTAGCCTTAATGACTTTGGGTTGCAAACGGATAGATCAACTAGACTAAACGAGTTAACTTGAATTTAATATAACAAGGCACAAACCTAATTAAACACAAATCTTTCTATATCATATTATAGATGAGTCTGAATACACATTGAGAACATTTTGACATTTCACAACTTATATTTTGGCACGTCATCAAAACGTCCAAATTGTTCCATAATGTTTGCGGCACGAGATTCACATGAACAGAATCATTGATTTTCTGCATGAAACCTCTCACTTCACTATTATTTTACATCATACATGTATTTTGATCGCTTCTGTTGGGGCTAAACAATGAAGTCCTTATTCATCTAATGTTGTAATATGTAGCTCGTCTAGTACTAATAATGACTGGTTAATCCGCTTACAAGATTGTCTCATATTCTTCTTGGACTCCAACAACGGTTTGGTTGTTTGGCACCCATTCCACCACCTTGTACCTGAAAATGTAGTAGTTTTTGAATCATATATAAATTAGCTCTATGTTTGGTATGAAAGAATATTGGATTGATGAAAAAAGATAAATGGAAAGTGGAGGGAAAGGAGAGGTTTTCTTTTGTTTGGTTGGGATGGAAAATGGAGAGGAAAAGAAAATATGATGGAAAAGGTGTGCCTCTCTCGCCCACTTGTAATCCGCCCAAATTTGGCGGAAAATGGAAAGAGAAGTGTTGGGAAATGATTGCAATTGTTAAATTTACTACAATGCCCCTTAAAAGTGGCGACTTTTTGAAACAAAACAAAAGTGGTGGGTTCTCATTTTTTTTTTCCCTAGCCAAGCCAACACAATGTGGGACCCTGAGTTATTTTTACTGTATATTTCATACAACCATAAGGGTATTAATGTAATTTAAAAAGTTATATTTTTCTTATAATTTTTTCTCATACCTAATAAATTAATAAAAGAAATTTTTTTTTATATTTTTCCATCATTTCTACCGAACAAGAAGGAGAAAAAATATATTTCATTCCTTAAAGAATTAAAAATATATTCCTTTCTTTTTCCATCACTCCTATTTTCTATTTCTTCTACCAAATATTTTATTTTATTTTTTTTTTTTGGGGGGAGAGGGAAGAGGAAATGGGAGGGGGACTTGATCCCTTCACTTTAAAAAAGCAAAACTTTTATAAAACAAGAAGTATTATTGAACCAAAAGCTCATTGGTAGTGATAATTATAGAAAATGCAAGAAAGACAAATTTTTTAAAATTTTAATTGTTTGCTTAGCATAAAATCAAAAATGATAGAAAAATAATTTTCTTTCATGCTTAAATTTTCTCACAACTAATCACCTTTTTTTCTTATAAAAAATGTAAGAAAGTTGTGATCTATAATTAACTTTTTATTTTACTCTTATTTTTCTTAAAATTAAAATATTTTATTAGTTATTAATTTTAAATATCTTAATATGAATTTAGTTAATCATATGATTTGGCTCAAAGACTTTTGTTCTGGTGCTTATCCTAGAATTAGGTTATGAACTACTTTTTTTATTTTTTTTTATTTTAACTTCAATTATAATATATATATTTTCTTCTTTAGACTAATTTAATATAATTAAAAATAATTTATACAATTAAAAAAAAATTCTTGTAACTTTCCTTTCTTTTAAATAATAGAATGAAATTTTTTTAAAGATTTCTCATAAGTTTTTTTATGCTAACTAAATATATGCATGAAAATATATTTTTATTATTTTTTTTCTTTTATTTAACTTACTACCATTTTGATTTGTCATAATTTTTTTTTTCTATTCCAACGGACCTAAAAGAGGGAAAGACAGAGAAGGGGAGGCGGGGGAAGAGGTTGAAATGAGATGCCACTGCTCGCAGTCTTCGGCACTAAACACGTGACTGCACACGTGCCAAGTGAGCATGGCACGTGGCAGTGACATATTTTTTCTTTTCGTTTTTGGAAATAAAAAAATTTTAAAAAGAAAGTGAAAGGTAAACGACAAGAATAAAAGCACGGACGAAGGTGAGCAGGTAGAGCGAGCGGGGAATGTGGGATCGCTATTGCCTATTTGTCTCCACAATGAATGACCCCCATTCTTGTTCTATTTTCGGTTTTGCCATTTTTTTTTGAATATACTAGAATTTTGTCTCACTTTCAAAACTAAATTTTCACAAATCATGATAATGTCAACCTAAATATTCGGATTATTCTTTAAATTTTTAATTATAAAAAGAATATTAATACCATTTTAATTGATTTCTTTCATCAACCGTAGGTGTCAAATAAATAAATTTATTATAATCATGTATGTCGGATAAAGCTAGAATCAAAGTATATAGCCTCAACACTAATACTTTGTTATTTCTCTAAATTTTTTATATTAAATTTGAGATTTTAAGTGTCAATGATAGATTTTATTTTCATATTCTATCTCAAATCAATTGACCATTTCTAAAGTGACGAAAATGAAAAAGGTATTCATTGCGTACTAAACACCTGACAAAAAAAAATGATCAAATGATATAAGACTATCATAATGGTATTGTTGGTTTCACTTTTATACATTTAAAATTTATTCCTGTATACCCTATATTAAAATCTTCTTTAATTTAAGTCTCGTATTTTATCAAAATTTTCTAGCTTCGATCTGTGAGGTTTATATTGTATTTGACGACAATTGATTTCCTACTCTTTCGTATGTGCAAGAATTACGTGAGTTACGGTGGATTAAGTCAAAATGATTTACAAAAGTGTTACATTATTTAAGTCATAATTTAATTTTTTTATTTCAAAAACATTTTCACCATACATATAATGATGTCACAAGATGATGAGCTCGATTCATAAAAACAAATAATGAGACGAGACACGTGGTATGCACATCAATGCATGCATGCTAGAAATATCGCAAAAAAATTGCGTGGATAGATTTACTCTTATACCTAATAAGACTAATACAAGATTTTGTATTTAAGTAAGTAAAATAAGTTAACATTTGATTATTAATAATGCTCCTTAACACGTATGTAGCGTGTGCATTATTTGGCATTATGAACATTGATTGCCTCTCTTTGCTCTCTCTTTTTTCTCAACAATCAGAGTGTTTTATACTAACTTATGCATGTTTTCATTAATNGTCTCTCTTTGCTCTCTCTTTTTTTTCTCAACAATCAAAGTGTTTTATACTAACTTATGCATGTTTTCACTAATTTTCTTCTTAATCTGGTTAAAGACAAATTGTCCATGTCGAGAGTAGAATGAATAATTTAATTGAGAGGTATTTCAATTTTCATTTATTACAATCAAATATAATAATTATCATTGTGTTTAAATTTGTAAGGCCATGAATAGAGATTTTTTTGTGATTTAATAAAATAACAAATAAAATGTTATTTGAATCTAATTTAAGTATTTAATTAATTTAACCAATGAGTCTTTGGTCTAATGATACTCTTTATCTTGTAAATAATTTGTCTTCTTGAGGTTATAGGTTCAAGTCCCATTCTCCTTAAAAAAAAAAAAATTAATTGTATTGATTTTTTTTTTTGCTATTGAAAAGGAAAAATGGCGCAACCAGTAGATAGTAAACCCTGGGCAAGATCACGAGAGTCTCTCTATTGTGAAATGTTTGGTTTGAGCCATAATTACTAACTCAGAAAAATAGTCTATACCATAACACTACCAAAACCAAACAACAAATAACACTATTTTTATGAATCGAACCGTAATTATCACATTAGAGTCAATGATAACCTTAAACGGATACAATTTATCACTAAATACCAGCTCAGATGGTATCAATTGTAATTGTTGAATTGAAAAGGAGCTCTACCAAATCTTAGACTTCACAACTAAAAAGTAATGGTTGCAATAGTTAGGTCCCTATAATGTTCTTGAAAAAAAAAATAATAAATCAAGAAAAAATAAATGGGTAGTGGCAATTCCGCAATATAGGCAAAAGACAATGTGCGTTTGGGAAGTGAGAGTCCTAATTGTATAGAGAGACGGTGTGGAGCAGCATGGAGTCCAGCGAAGCGAGCGTAGCTTCGATGCAAACTTCACTGCTGAAGAAAAGCAAGAGGAGAGAGAAACTAGAACCCATCATTATTTACAAACGATTAAAAAAGAAACAGAGAGTCTCACCATTTTCCCTACTCAGCACTCTGTGTGTGTGTGTGTGTGAGAGAGAGAGAGAGAGAGAGA
>CAUOFW020006035.1:212974-225445 GCA_963454935.2 Ilex paraguariensis | reverse complement strand
TTTATAAAACAAGAAGTATTATTGAACCAAAAGCTCATTGGTAGTGATAATTATAGAAAATGCAAGAAAGACAAATTTTTTAAAATTTTAATTGTTTGCTTAGCATAAAATCAAAAATGATAGAAAAATAATTTTCTTTCATGCTTAAATTTTCTCACAACTAATCACCTTTTTTTCTTATAAAAAATGTAAGAAAGTTGTGATCTATAATTAACTTTTTATTTTACTCTTATTTTTCTTAAAATTAAAATATTTTATTAGTTATTAATTTTAAATATCTTAATATGAATTTAGTTAATCATATGATTTGGCTCAAAGACTTTTGTTCTGGTGCTTATCCTAGAATTAGGTTATGAACTACTTTTTTTATTTTTTTTTATTTTAACTTCAATTATAATATATATATTTTTTCTTCTTTAGACTAATTTAATATAATTAAAAATAATTTATACAATTAAAAAAAAATTCTTGTAACTTTCCTTTCTTTTAAATAATAGAATGAAATTTTTTTAAAGATTTCTCATAAGTTTTTTTATGCTAACTAAATATATGCATGAAAATATATTTTTATTATTTTTTTTCTTTTATTTAACTTACTACCATTTTGATTTGTCATAATTTTTTTTTTCTATTCCAACGGACCTAAAAGAGGGAAAGACAGAGAAGGGGAGGCGGGGGAAGAGGTTGAAATGAGATGCCACTGCTCGCAGTCTTCGGCACTAAACACGTGACTGCACACGTGCCAAGTGAGCATGGCACGTGGCAGTGACATATTTTTTCTTTTCGTTTTTGGAAATAAAAAAATTTTAAAAAGAAAGTGAAAGGTAAACGACAAGAATAAAAGCACGGACGAAGGTGAGCAGGTAGAGCGAGCGGGGAATGTGGGATCGCTATTGCCTATTTGTCTCCACAATGAATGACCCCCATTCTTGTTCTATTTTCGGTTTTGCCATTTTTTTTTGAATATACTAGAATTTTGTCTCACTTTCAAAACTAAATTTTCACAAATCATGATAATGTCAACCTAAATATTCGGATTATTCTTTAAATTTTTAATTATAAAAAGAATATTAATACCATTTTAATTGATTTCTTTCATCAACCGTAGGTGTCAAATAAATAAATTTATTATAATCATGTATGTCGGATAAAGCTAGAATCAAAGTATATAGCCTCAACACTAATACTTTGTTATTTCTCTAAATTTTTTATATTAAATTTGAGATTTTAAGTGTCAATGATAGATTTTATTTTCATATTCTATCTCAAATCAATTGACCATTTCTAAGGTGACGAAAATGAAAAAGGTATTCATTGCGTACTAAACACCTGACAAAAANGTCAATGATAGATTTTATTTTCATATTCTATCTCAAATCAATTGACCATTTCTAAAGTGACGAAAATGAAAAAGGTATTCATTGCGTACTAAACACCTGACAAAAAAAAATGATCAAATGATATAAGACTATCATANTTAAAATTTGTCTACGACTAAACAATAAACATGTGTTGGCATGTGATTAACAAAGTTTAAAAAATTGACTAATAAGTATCTCATATTAATAGAGAACATATAATTACCAAGGTTAGACATGTTAAAATTATACTTAAAATATAGTAATAAAAATAAAAAATACATAAAAGATTTAGAAAGGAGGAATTGAAAAAATAAGAGCAATCATTTAAATTTATAAATGGTTGGTTCAAGTCTACGAAAAAATTAATGATCATTGACTATTATGATGTTAGTTTAAAAATGCACACTAGATGATTAGACATAACTTTTAATTATCATGAAGTACTGATTTTTTTTATAAATAACATCATTATCACTATATTTGTAAGAAACTATATAATTTTATATATAAAACACAATTATTTGTAGAGCGTCCCCAACGTGTTTGTGTCCTACTATTTTTTGAAAATATCGTATCTATGTGTCAGTGTTGTATCGTATCCGTGTCCCGTGATCGTGTCCATGCTTCACAACTCTAGACGAATAAGAGTCACCACAGTAGATATCAACCTAGGTTGTAGGGATCACAACCAAGAGATGTGAAAAAATCTTAATTAATTGCCTCGAGATTGTTTCATTCACTACCTCTTAAGAAAGCTAATTCAAAGATATATATAGTGTCATAGCTTAGAAGCCAAGGACACTTGTGGGTAAGAAAACTTGGTCGCCTCTACATTGTTGATGTCCGTGTTTGACTAGAAAACTTGGACCTAGTAAAGTCTTGAAAGTATACAAACATATGCTCACAATGCCTAACAAAAAAAATCCCAAAAATTATGAAATATTAATGCTATACTTTAGCCAAGTCTAGTTACAATTCTTTATTATAACATACTCAATACACTGGATCACTACAAAACTTCCAAACTAGTTATGTCCTTGTGACTTTGGCCAGAAAGTTTATCCAATTTGTTTCCCAACCAGATTTCTTATCGTCTTAATGTCTCTATTGCCTTAGTTCTTCATTTGTGATATTGAAATCATTATCTACCAATTGGCACCTTTGTTGTCCAGTTTTGTTAGTAATTTGTTGAAAAGTTCATTGTTATAAATGATGTTAACTGAGTTAAGAAAGGGAGCCAAATGTGAATTATCTTCAAGCTAGTTAGGTAGTTTGCAGAATTTTGTTCAAGAATAACTTTTCACTTAAAAAGTATAGTAGTAATTGTGATGTTTTGCCTTGTAATTTCTATAATAGCACCACAGGTCCACAACTGAATAAAGAAAAGAAGAATAACAGACCATACTCAACCTGCTTTAATTATATTAGGGCCTTCTAACAATACCTTTTTCAAGTTGAGCATAATAAAAAATGGATACAGGGTAAAGCTGTGAAAGGGAAAGCAACCCATGTAGACATGATGTGTATTCTGTACAAAAGGAGCTAGGAAAAAATTATACCTAAAAAGGCAACCAGATAAATCCCTATGATTAGGGTCTTGAAGAAATAGATTGGGTGCAGTCCTAATTTTTGCATCATTTGCACCAAGTGGTCGTCCTCTAATCCAAACCAAGACCTCAAGATTATTGGGTCAAATTTTAACCACTGAACCACTGGCACCCTGTATAAAAACATGAAAAAAAACATATACAAGTAATAAAAATTCTCGACAAAACTCTTTGAAATGTTTTCTCCCATAGCTATTTGCCTTTTTTTGATATTTTCATAACAACTGTTTTCAAGATATGCTATTGCCACGAAGTTATGAATCAAAATGATCCATGTGTTCTTAAATGTCATATTCGATTATTTTGATAAATTTTTTTAATAACCTCTTGATATAAAAAAGTACAAGATAGGAAAATATATGCTTATGCAAGGATTTGAGAATTGGTAGTTATAAGATATCAATTTTTGGAAATGTTGAAACCTATGCCGGTGGTTATTTTAAAATATTTATGAGCAGAGACTTCAGATTATGCCAAAAAAAGTTAGCTTATTCAATTTGGTGCAAGTTGCAAGTAGGGTGAGCATGTATTCGAACTTCGACTTCGACTTCAGTTTGAGTGAATTTTGTCCTCCGACTTTGCTTCTAACTCTGACTTTGAACTACATTAACTTCACCTTCGACTTCGTCGATCAGAGTTAGAGCGGAGGCAGAGTTGTCTTTTGATCCCAGGAGGGTGGCCCAATTCTATGGAATTAGCTATAAGTCAAGCTTGTTGACTATAAAAGGAAGGCCGATTCGAACTTGTGATTTCGATAGGCTAAAAAACTTCTACAACTAGAGGTTGCAGAAAGCGAGGAATTTTGTGTGTGTGTTTTGGAATTTTTCCAAAATAGCTTCAAATTATAAACAATTCTCTCTCTTCTTCTCAAACACATTAGAAAACATATATATCGCCATAACGATAAACACACACACACACACACACATGTTTTATAAACCAAGGTGGAATAAATACCTTATGAGCTCTGAGCAAACCTTAATCGCAGTCGCATGTAAAATCGTGAAAGCTTCATTAAGACCTTCAAAATCAGATTTGGTTCAAAATTTGGGATTTAGGGTAAAAATATTGAAAAACTAGGACTTCCGAATGAAGTCAACTGAGAGAGAGAGGGAGAGAGAGAGAGAGGTTGGAACCAATTTGTTGCTCTTCTACTTAGTTGGAGTTTGGAGGATGGAGTTGTGGAGGGCCGAAGGCTCAAATGTGCCGAGAATATGAGATGAGCTAGGCTTTCAACATTATTTATAATACATTATGTCCTTTATAATTTATAATAACATATTATGTAATTTGTAATTTATAACATATTAGTTTGCAAAATGGGCCAAGTGGCTGGGTTTTAAAACTAATAATAACGTAATATGTAATTTATAATTAAATAAAATTATTATTAACTAATAAAATTCGGATTTAGAGTTGAAGTTTTTTCCGAAAGGATTTCAAACTCCGACTTCGACTCCGACTCTGATCAAAGTCTTAAGTTTTTCCTCCGACAAGTCGGATTTTCTGATAGTTGCACCCCTCTAGTTGCAAGCCTTTTTCTTCCCTGCTGATTTTTTTCTGAGATCATTTATGTGTTATTGATGCATTTGAGTTTTGGCCTTCTGCCAACCTCTTTTAAGGTGAACATAAAATGAACAGTTTTTTTCTAATTTTCAATTAAGGATGGGTATTTTGGGGGGTGGGGGTGTCAGGTAATGAGTAAGGGTCTTGTCGTTAGCACATATCAGGACTTTTTGTCAAGTTTTCTATGCTTTAATTGAATATCTTTGAAACATTCATACATTTAAGCTAGTATTTGGACCTTCTGTCATTGTCTTCTAGTATGCTTTAATGGTGCAAAGATAACAAATGATGCTATTCTGTTTGTTGAATTTGTTTGTTCTATATTCAAAATTACACATTTCCTCTGTTTCACTTGAGAAAGCTGCTGAAATTTTATACTATTATCTGCAATCGTATTTGGTTTGGGCATTGAAATTAATTCGAGATCAATAATGGACAGGCTATATGAAAGAGTTTAACACTGATTATTTTCACCTTGGTTCTGCTGGATAGGAAGGGCTTCGGCACTATAAGTGCAGCTGGTGGGAGGGGATGGGGTGGAGGCGGAGGCGGAAGGATCTCACTGAACTGTTACAGCAAACAAGAAGATGTAAAAGTCACTTTGCATGGTTGGTAATGATAGCACCCGTATTTGGCAGTTTCTAGTAAAAGCAACAATTACTTATTGAACTGCTAAATGTTTCATTTTTATGTAAGAGACTCATCTTGTTTTTATAACTAAATGGTTGCACATTTAGAACTGTTATTTAGGGATAACAATGTTCATCTACATAAATCTGGACAAAATTTTACTTGGCTGAATATTTTATCTTCTTTAATGACAAATAAATGAGGTTTAAGGTATGCATGATAGTTACTGGAAAGCTTGGGAGGAGTTAGACATCTTGGCAGACTATTTACCTCGTATTGATGTGACTCGGTTGAGTTGTTTTACCATCAAACTGTAGCCAACATGTGGCGAGATGGATTATGCACTTTGATGAAATGATATTAATGCTTCTTTTTATAGTTAACAAACAGAGTAATGACATATTGACATTGATAAAAAATCAAGATGAGCAAGGAAGATGACAAAGAAGTTGATTTAGAATGCTACAACCTATTGGCATTTCCAACAAATGACAAACAATGAATATTTGGATATTCGGAATAAATTTTTACAGTTGTGCTTCAAGTCCTATTCATCTAACTTGAATAACTCCTCTTTGAACTTTATTATTTCTTTTTTTGATTCCATAAAATAGGAGTAATATATTTTTCTCGTACCTTTGCACATTGGGGGTGAGCTAGCCACATTGGTCGTTTAGTCTTGTCACTAGAAGCTCTAACCTCAATTGTTTGACATTTTTTCAATCAATATGGCAATATGCCCATCCATATGTTTAATATGTGTAAAGCACTGATCACTTGCTTGTTTAATATGGACCAGTGATAACTAGCTTTGCAGATTGGCATTTGTCTATGTATGGTTCTTCCAATTAGCTTTTAGCTATTGGTGTAGAAAATGATTTTTCTATGGGGTTTCTCACTTGCACAAAGGACCCCCTGGCCTCTCTAATGTAGGGTTTCTTGTAGTTGCACCCAAACTGCTGTTTCTACCTGAACTTAACTGCTAATTTCATGTGAATCTCACCCTTGGTTGATTATGCCCCAATAATGGCTGTGGAATTGCCGAAAAACTAACACCTTTGCTGAAGTGATTGCCAGAAAATCACCATAAGTAAACACAAAGGGGGTAGGGGGATTCAAACTGATTTTTTTTTATTTCAATGTAGGTTGTTTACCAACCTAATGATGCAATGTAAAAAGCTAATTCAATAACTTAAATGAGATTCTGAAGATTACTACTTAATCTCTGACGAATCCAAGGCATGGCACACTTGTTGGGAAATAACTTTCATTTTCCTTCTTGACTTCGATTTTTTTTAAAAAGGGTGGGGGCAAAGGAGAGCACCCGGAGACCTCCCTGATGTGCCCTCACTAGTGGGATCACGAGGCCCCTGACCGCGTCCGTTACTCCACTCGGGAATGAACCTAGATAGGCTAGCATAGCAGTCAACCACCGAGCCCCAATGTGGACTCCAAGATTCGAACATCCAACCTTAGGTAAGAAGTTCGACCGGTATCCCACTGATAATTTATGGACGTCATGTTATGGCTAGCCCATTATGAAATTGGAAGCCAATAGTGTAGACGCTTACTCTTTTACCTTACTATAACAACATGACGTTTTGGTTTAGATGAAGTTACAGTTCCTATCCCAAAAAAGGAAAATTGTTTATATGCTTATTTCGTTTCACTGTTTAGAATAAAAGGTCGTCTACCTAGAGTTTATGCTCTTAGGTTTTATGTGGAGATCAAACTTTTTGATGGTTAGGTATCCAGCAATATGATATATTTTCACCATGGCAGGTGGTCCAAGTATTGGCTGCCCTTTGAATGCTGGAGCAGCAGGTACTTATTTCGACGCATCTGTTCTGAGTTTAAGAGTTGGAAATGACAACATAACCACGGAAACAGAAACTCCTTTGCTGGATTTTTCTACTAGCCCTCTGTGGTCAAATGTTTATGTGGAGAACAATGCAAAAGTTCTGGTGCCCCTACTTTGGACCAGAGTTCAGGTCGTCATATTCTTCATGCAGTATACATGTTTGTGTATTTGAATATTCATGATAAGATTAAAAGTTTCATGTTTACTTTACAAGCCATAAAAGTTATTGGCACGGGTATTTGATCTCTCTCTCTCTCTCTCTTGAAATGTGTGTTTCTTGGTATTCCTACAATGGTGAAACCATTGTATTTCATTTGGATGATTGCATCTCAAGACTATTAAAAAATCTCATCATTTGGACTATACATTTGTATCTTTGTCTGTTGCTCACATTGATTGACTAGTTGCTTTTGAGGAACTCGACTATTGGGACCTTTTTTGAAGAAAGCTTGTATTCCACATCAAAAGATGTGGCTGACCTGATGTGACAATGCAAAACATTGGTCAATAACGATACGACTCTGAAGTCAGAACAACACCTTCCGCTCGGAAACCTATACATGTCCTATGTATACAACAAGTCTACTCATCCCATGATTGACTTGGAGATGTCTCTGACAACTTGGCCAAGTTGTCCGAGACATCATTATTGAATACCAACTTCCTAGACATTGCGATATAGCATTAATCTTTTACAATATGTAACTTCTTCTACCTATCATTTCATGCAAATTGCCCAATGTCATTCCACGATCTCTCAACCGATTTATCTTATTGTTCTCTGAGCCGATGGCCGATACTGGGCCTTGTACAATGAAGATTGGTTTATAGCATTGAGGAGCCTCTCCACCTATTGCCAATTGGTTTTAGGTTGGATACCTTTAATGAGTGAGAAAATATTCAATGTAATGGTTACACCACGTCAGTGGTGCCACGTAGTATCACCGTCCAGCAGAAAACTTAGAAAATAGATAAAGAGAACCTCATTTTTTACATGTGGTAGTTATCACATTACATGGATGGGTGGTTATTGAAATTTGTTACATGGGGTAATTATCAAACCATTTGTTTGTTGGTGTTTTGCCAACATTTTTGAATCCATGTTCTTCTTTGTTTATCTTGAGAAATCATATTGTTATATTTGGGTACATTAGAATTGAAAACACATTTAAAGTGTATTGTCCTTGCAACTATGCAAGTATCTTTGTTGCGTGGTTCTTAGATTCTAATCCACTTCATTATTACATACTTTATAGGAGATGGAATCTATTACTATACTTCTTTTGCTCCCACATCTTTCTCTTTTTCCCTATGTCTAAAAGTGTTTGCAGGCATTTTCATTCCATTTCAAATGAACTTGAAACATGAAAAAAATTGTAAAATCTTTAAAATTTGTAAGATGAAACTTGGAACCTGTAAAAGACAGAGAAACTTCTTTGACCTCTTTATTTCATTACCATGTTAGATTAGTTGTTAACATCTGCACTATTGTAAAAATGTGTGCTTTAGATAATTGATGCAGTGAAATATTGTATGTTGGGAATATGTCAAACCCTGGTTTTAAATGTTTGATATAAAGAGTTTATTTTATTTTTGGTGAAGTTGGAGATTTTTTTTTTGTCGTGCATCTTATTACATGTATTGTTTTTCATGCATTTCAAAATTCATATTTAGGTTATCACATAGTAGGAATGGATAAATAACACATAAATCGAGGGCTATATGGATCCCCATACATAAAGGAAATAAAATAGTATCCTGGGAAGGTCATTAGAGATGGAGTTCTAAATAGGATCATTGGGCCGAAATGTGTGAATAGTGTTGGCATATAATTATTCCATAGTATTATTTTTATTTCGTTTTACCCTTGTTTAGGCTCTTCTTTTTCCTTTCTTTATGGATCTTTATAGGACTCCTTGTCTTCTCCTATATTTTTACTCTATTTATTTACTTTGATAATATATCTTGTTTTCTATCAAAAAAAAAGAAAGAAATTAATGACTGAAGTTTTATGACAAATATAATCAAATACATACACAGATTTGACTATCATGTTTCAGATGTTTTGATACAGGAACTCACTAAAGCCAATGCAATCTAATATATTTTTAATCTAATATTTTTCTATATTATTTCTTTTCTTTTTCTACATTGCCTACTGTTTCAAATGCTTTAATATTTCTGTTGTAGTCTTTGTGATGAGGTATGTTCCTTAATGCTTTACCCAAGGACAAGTTATTAATATTTTGTTAAACTCTTTTTTTGTAAAGGTTCGAGGCCAAATTAGTATACTTTGTGGGGGCAGCATAATCTTTGGGTTGACTGAGTATCCAATCTCTGAATTTGAGCTTGTTGCAGAGGAACTTCTAATGAGCAATTCCATCATAAAGGTATGGAATTTTCTTGCCTATATTTTGCACCGGAAGTTGAAAGTCAGTATATAATGCTTTTGGTAACAAACTGATGCAGGACTATCAACAGTTGCTTTAATACTAGTTTGAGGTTGTTGAAAGGTACTAGGTTTATTATTAAAAGGACTGAAGCAATATTATGGATTTTGTGGATGAGGAGTTTAAATGCTCAGTATTTAAAAGTGTCATTGCCGAAAATTTCACCTTTAATTCTTGGAGTGACAGACAGGAAGCATTTCAAATGTTCTTGGTGTTGAACCAAAGTCTTGAACCGAAGTCCAGAAAGTTCAAAAGAAATAATATAGAAAAGGTATAGGGTTGACTAGGGCCTAGTGTAGTAGAGCTTGGAGAGGAGTTGGAAGTTGTTTTGGAGATCTGACCACTAACAATGAACAGTGACTGAACTAAGAATAGAAAAAGATGGGAAAGAATCTAGGAATGTTTCNTTTTTATTTTTTTGTCTTCCTCTAAGGGTAGGTTCTGATAGTTAATATTTCAAATTTTGTAGAAGTCTATGCCAACTCTATTTGTGGTCTTATATATTTCTTCTCTGTTAATTTAAGGTTTATGGTGCATTAAGAGTAGCTATTAAAATGTTACTCATGTTGAACTCCAAGATCCTAGTTGATGGTGGCGGAAATACTGTCGTTACTACTTCTGTCCTTGAAGTGAGGAATCTTATTGTTCTAAAGGTACAACCACTTGAACCTCTGCCATATATATACTACAGAAAGATTTTTGTCATATGGCGAATTTAGACTTCGAAAATTTGGTTATAACTCCTCCGGTTTTTGCAGGAAAACTCCGTCATTAGTTCGAATGCAAATTTGGCTGTTTATGGTCAGGGGTTTTTGAAGTTGACAGGTCCGGGTGATGCAATCAAAGGGCAGCGACTTTCCTTATCACAATTTTATAACGTAACTGTAAGATAGTAATTTGGTTGATTTGATTTTACTACTTTTTTGTTTCTAGAACATGTGATCTTTTTAGGTGTTCACTTTATAGTTTTAAGATGAGCTTTAAATTGGGCCTTTGTTTGGTGCAATGGTCAAAGTTGAGAATGTGGAGAGAGACCCATGGCATGCAATTTGCGTCAAAGAAGCCTATTGTTATGTTCTGTACCCAATCCATCCGTCTTAGCATGCATACCTTGTATGCACGTGTCAAAACTGAGTCTTGGTGCCTTGTTGGATTGGACTCTGTGTTTACTCCTGCATAATAAGGTTTCTTAAGTAGGTTGGTGCTATAGTTTGTTAAAAAAACACTAGTGGCAACTAGAGTATTGGGGGCCCTTCTAAGGGTTTTGAATGGCTTCTCTGTGGAAGAGCATTAAAGAACAGAGTAAATGAAACATCCATTGACTGTTCTAGAAATATCAAAGGCTTCGGAAGACTGTTCTAGAAATATCAGACGTCTTGTTGGTCTAAAGGAAAGTGCTGACACTGTCTTGTGATTCTGCTTGAATCTGCTTATCATATTTTCTTGTTCTCTATTGCTTTTGTTAGTTTGCTAATGGCCCTTTTGCTTTCTAAGCTATTACTGTGCTCAGGTTTTGCTTAATTCACGCAACATCTTGTACTTTACAGGTTGGGCCAGAGTCTTTACTTCAGGCTCCCTTGGATGATGATAACAGTAGAAGCATGTGAGATTAAACTTTTAATTTGTCCTTGTGCAATGCTGATGGTTGTATGAATTTATCATTAACATACTTCTTTATGCACATTTTTTCTTAACCTTATTTTTTTCCTTTCATATAGGGTAACCAAATCCCTTTGTGAGAGTCCAGTATGCCCAGTGGATTTGATAACTCCACCAGACGATTGTCATGTTAATTATACACTGTCCTTTTCACTACAAGTAAGAGAAAGTTACTTTCTACTAAATGAACAGCCAGGAATACATTGTTCATCTACGAAATTTTCGATTGATATGTATATTAGATTGATATGTCCAGTATGCCCAATGGATTTGGTAACTCCACCAGATGATTGTCATGTTAATTATACACAGTCTTTTTCACTATAAGTAAGAGAAAGTTACTTTCTACTAAATGAACAGCCAGGAATACATTGTTCATCTACGAAATTTTAGATTGATATGTATATTAGATGGATATGTCCAGTATGCCCAATGGATTTGGTAACTCCACCAGATGATTGTCATGTTAATTATACACTGTCTTTTTCACTATAAGTAAGAGAAAGTTACTTTCAACTAAATGAACAGCCAGGAATACATTGTTCATCTACGAAATTTTAGATTGATATGTATATTAGATGGAAAAATAACATCCACGTAGTTTCAATTTTTTATCTATCCAAATGTGTGTTAAGTAGTTGAAATATGTTAAAGCAATTGAAAACCTGCTCACAAGGTGGCATTATGAAGAGTGGAGGAACTAATGAGCAAACTCGGCCTCTCCAATAGTACGTAATCGCAATCATATTTATTGAATCTGCATAAAATCCCTTTTGTGGGTGATCCTGTTCAACATTTTAGTCGTCTAGTTGCGAACACATGATTCTTATGTTTATTTTAAACACAATTTTCCCCAAAAGCCTGAAACTTTACGACTAGTGGCAAAAAACTGTATATCAAGCCTTCACACTTTCCCTCGTATGAGCAAAGGGATAGTTATAATGGAAGACAAATGCTGACAAATTCTTGAGCCTTTGGCAATGTAAATCAAAGCTCTGGTCGCATGTCCTACAAGTGCTTAACTTTCAAAGCTTAGATTTTTTAGGGAACTGCTGTACAATGTATATAAAGGTCTGACAGAACTATTTAGTCAGGCAATCACATGGGCGAATCATCCCATATAGCTGGAAAAGTCAAATCTTCATGCTAAAGCTATTGTTTTTGACATGAAATTGGGGTTTTCTTCTTCATGCTAAAGCTATTGTTATTGACATGAAATTGGGGTTTCCTTTTTCTGATAAGATTTCCAACTTTTCCAAGAAGTTGGTCTTTGTTGATGAAGGTTCAATAAATTCTTGACTCCCATCCATGCAGCCAAATTAAGCATCCCCCCCCCC
>CAUOFW020006035.1:176649-212585 GCA_963454935.2 Ilex paraguariensis | reverse complement strand
CCCCCCCCCCCCAACAAAAAAAAAAAAAAAATCCCCCCACCACCACCAAAAAAAATCCAAAGAGAAAATGAAGAACTATTTTTATGAAAAAGATGGCTGTTCTTCATTTCCCTGCAAATAGACATTAGGAAAATCATTTTTACATGCATATATACATTGACCCATTTAAGCATCTAGTTGATTGATCTGCATAGTTCTCCAGTCTAAATTTTTATATTTGGGGTTAAACTTTTGACAGATATGCCGTGTTGAGGACATATTTGTGGATGGCATTATTAAGGGAAGTGTTATTCACATTCACAGGGCCAGGACAGTGAGTGTCAGCACTGATGGCATGATAACTGCATCAGAATTAGGTAATACTCCCCAAGAGTAGTGCATCCCTGTGCAACTCCAAGTCTATTCTGTAGTTCTGTCTTACTAGCTTTTTAAATTTCCTTGTACCTGCCCTGAATGTTGGCATTGAAGGAGCCTTCATCCTTGTATTTCACGTACAGTGAGCCTTCAATGTCTGGGAATAGGTCTGAAAGTTTCTTACTCAATGGTGACACTCCCAGGTTGCAGAACAGGTGTTGGCATGGGTAACTACTCAGATGGAGCTGGTGGTGGTGCTGGACATGGAGGAAGAGGGGGCTCTGGATTTTTCAATGGGAAAGTGAGTAAAGGTGGTAATAAATATGGTAGTGCTGATCTTCCCTGTGAGTTGGGAAGTGGAACTGAGGGCCCTAATGAGACCTCTGGACGTATGGCTGGAGGGGGAATGATCGGTAAGCATTTCAACAGAACTCTCTACTTTCAGGGAAAAAGAAAAGAATGACAACCTCTTACAGTAAAAGTAAGGTCCTTCAGAGTTATATTAACAAAAAGTAATCAGGTCTGCTACTGTGTGTAACCTTTTTTTTTTGAAAGTTCAAATGCTAATAGAAACCAGTTTCTTCTTCCTTTTTGCGTTGATATCAATAAGATCCTTTTTAGCAGTTTCAATTTTCCTTTTCATCTTTCTCTTCACCCTTTATTATACCACCATTTTGAGTACCTTCTCAGCGAATTCATGCAACAAGGTAAATATGACCTCAAGTAAGGACCGGCTTATATTCTCATTGATTTTTGTATGGACTCAAATCATGAGCTATCTGAATATGATAGGAGGAGATCTAGAAATATTCAAATGCAACCCAAGAGTGTGGTAGAGACTGGTAGCGATTGGTTGCATTTTAATCTTTTTGTATTTTCACGGGGAGGATGTATTGTCATTCTTTTATTATGCAGTATAATGTAGTTTCCCATCAAAAGAGAAAGGAATGAAAATAAAGAAGCAAACTTCAGTCATGAACACCCTGCCAAGAGTTTAAAAGAGAGTACTAAAAAAGATACAGTCCGGATATGGTGATTAAAGTTTGGATTGCGAGCTTTCTTGGCCCACTTCATGGAAAAGGCTTTAACTGCTTATATTTATATGGCAAGTTCTTTTTTTACACTGCCTGGTGAGTAAAGAGGCTCACAAGGCTCGTGTACTTGTTTAGGAGGTTTTATTATACATAGGTGGGTCAACACACTCCTGCTCATGGGCAAAATCCCACTTGGATGGGGAGAGGTCTGGGTGGATAGAAGAATCAGAGAATAGATTAGAGATATAATAAAGACTATAAAGTGCCGTTAGGGCTTGAATAAAGAGGGACCCGATTCCTATATAAATGTCATAATGTATAGAGACTTGGCCAAATCATTCTGAAATCTGATCCCATGTTGAAGCATCCAATTCCAACTTAAAATCAATTGGCAATGAGTGGAAAAGGCATCGTATGCTAGTTTGGGAAGTCTAACTATTCCCGTGCGGGACAAGCTCTAACACATGGAGATAAAGATGATTAAGTTTTGATCTCCAAAGTTAACTAATCAATAAGCTCAAAACCAACAAGCCTTGATGCCAAGTTCTTACTGGTTGGGGTTCACCTTACTGGATCACAATTTGTCCATAAGTGAATGTTCTACAATTGTCTTTCTCCTGGACACCAATGCTCTATGATTCCATGCCAAATTAGGGGCAAAAAATTTGGTTGCTTAGGAATGGACTACTGTATTTCACTATCTATCCTGTATAAAGTTTAGAAGTTGGGGCAAGGTGAAGAAAAGTTGGCTTGGTACTGCCAAAATAAGGCGGTTTGCTGAAGTAATTTCTGGGAANTGGTTGCTTAGGAATGGACTACTGTATTTCACTATCTATCCTGTATAAAGTTTAGAAATTGGGGCAAGGTGAAGAAAAGTTGGCTTGGTACTGCCAAAATAAGGCGGTTTGCTGAAGTAATTTCTGGGACGAAGAATTGAGAATAGAGGTGGCAAGGATGCATCTGCAAAGGTGCTGGTTGTATAAAATAGTGGCATCCATTATATGGTACAGAAAACATTTGACAAAGTGAGAGAGGATAGAATATCTCAAGAAGACCAATCTTTTTCACTGCTCCATTCAGCACAACCTGAGCTTTGGTCTGTTTGTGTCATTGTGATGATGATAGCATATCCCTGCAATTTCCCACAAATTGTCTCTAGAAAGTAAATTAGTCCATTGCCCTGTATTTTTCTCTGTAGTGCTGCCATTTCCTTTGTTATAGAACTTGTCCACACAAGCGAATACTAGGCTGTTGTTNAGCATATCCCTGCAATTTCCCACAAATTGTCTCTAGAAAGTAAATTAGTCCATTGCCTCTCTGTAGTGCTGCCATTTCCTTTGTTATAGAACTTGTCCACATAAGCGAATACTAGGCTGTTGTTGGGGTATGACCAAAGAGTTTTAGAAGGGAATAAATTAGAAACTTGGCAAGAAACGAGCACAATTGCACAGTGCATCATTATGGAAGCAATTGGAAGGTAGACTACCTTAATCAAAGTTGAAAGTTTTGGAGGAGGGGAGTGAAGGTGCCAAGAGACATGATGCATATAGGTCTTTGTTGTTCTAAAACTGCCTTGATAATGAAGAATAAATAATCCTTAACATCTTGTAAAGTTACTTGGTTTTCAAGATTCTATGGCAAACGTGAATATATTTGGGCAATGACATTCAACAAATTATCTGCAAAAGAAGGCTAATATATGACGAAAGGCAGAGTGATTATCATATGTATTGTAAGTTGTAACTACTGGGAATTAGGGCTGAAGGTGTGGGGCTTTTGCTGATCTCTGTATGGATTTAGATATCGGAATTTGTAACCAACAATCTCTATAGTTGCTAGGTCTAAATTGTTGAGCAGACAGGACATTGACAAAAAGGTTCAAAGTTCCACATGTTGCTCCTAAGTAGGCCATAGTACTGCTATCTCCGTTCACTGGTAGTTATATTGTGAAATTGTAGTTTAAGTGTTTTTATATGCAGCAGATCGGATAAATAATTTCTCGAATATATGTCCTTACACTATTATTCTGTGTATGTGACTGGTGATTCAACAATAATAGTGATCATTGTAATATGCCTTTGCATTTGCATTGTGGTGCTAATAATTTTTTCTGATAATCGGTAATTTTTTCTAAAAGTGTTCTCTTTATTTTTGTTTATGTGACATGCACACATATTTGATGTTTCAAAATGATCAAGAAGCAATCAGGTTGACCTTCAAAGATGACTTTAGCTTGGTCATTCTTGGTTTTCGACTGTATAACTAAACAATTGTACCATTTTTTTTCATTTTTGGTATACACCAGTGATGGGATCCGATCAATGGCCACTTTCAAGGCTTACTATTTACGGAACTATGAGTGCTGATGGTCAAAGCTATGTCACAGAGACAGGAAACAGTAATGACACTCTCATGGGTGGACTTGGTGGAGGTTCTGGTGGGACAATTCTACTTTTCCTTCAAGCTCTTACCCTCGAGTACAACTCCTCTTTGTCTGTTGTAGGGGGCTATGGTGGCCCTTATGGTGGCGGCGGTGGTGGGGGCGGAAGAGTTCATTTTCACTGGTCTAAGATAGATGTGGGAAATGAATATGTTCCTCTTGCAACTATAAATGGTACCATCATCCAAAGGTATGCTTAATATTTATCATATATACTCTAAAATTTTGCTTGAAATATGATTATTCTGTGGATACATAAGCGACAGACCTGGCTCATCACGTAGGACCAGANTTAATATTTATCATATATACTCTAAAATTTTGCTTGAAATATGATTATTCTGTGGATCCATAAGCGACAGACCTGGCTCATCACGTAGGCAACCAGGCATCACTCGGCTGACTAACTACAACTGTTACTTTCTTCCCCTGTATATGCAATACAATAGGCAGTTGATGATTCTTTATGTCAACTACCATGTCTAAATTTTTTCTTAAACAAATGATTAAAAAAATTCTCACAAGAACAAAATCACCAGTACGGATTACAGAACGTGTATAATGTTTCCCTCAAAATTACTGTTAATCAATGACAACTGTAAACTGTTCAAAATGAGTAACTTGGGGAAACTCCGAGATCCCAAAACACGCAGGCACACTCACAACCTGAAGCAAACTCCAAGAGATGAGAAGCTTCCACCTTTAAGTGGATAAGGAAACTAGAGCAACTTTTGATACTTTTGTTTTCATTTTTATCTTTGGGGGCTTGGAGTTTCTTCTTATTCATTAAATGTGATTTTGTGAAGAAAGTTCTTTGTTCTTTTTAGATTCTGTGAGATATGATATAAATACGGGGTGCAATCAAGTACATGAGTCCACCATTTGAATTGGATCATTTTATTTTTAACAAATATGTCGCCCAGGCGATAGTCACTCTCCTAGGTGACTGCCTAATCATCCAGACATGCACCAAGCTAGCCCAGTACTCAGATGGGCCTCCCGTAAGCGTCCTGCAAGACCTAAGGTACCTAGGGCTCCCAGGTGCCTGTTGAACATGTGTTTGTATCTCAACTGCATTTTTCTCAGAACTCCAATTATTGTTGATAAGTTGTATCTATAAGAAACTCAGATGACACGGTTATTGCAGGCATCACCTACTCAAACCGATTTGATTCATATTTGTTTAGGACCCTACTCGCAAATTTCCAAACCAAAATTTGAATCTTTCAAGACTGCTATGTGTATCTTCGCTTCTGCACCCAACTAGTTTGCATTTTAGTTGTTACAATAGACACAGTCCTGCTTCAACTATGTGCAATCGTGATATACCAATTTGGTGTTTCTTCAGTGTTAATTCAAGTTGTTGTGCAACTCGTACCAGTAATGGTTTCTGGATTAAATAACATTATATCGTACCTCTTGGCCTGTTTTTTAGAATATTTGCAAGCTCATATTTTTCCTTCTCATGATTCTTGTGCTCTTGCTTCTCTTAAAGGTAGCTTCCCCACATTTTAGAATCCTAATACACCCTACAGTTTTCAGTTTTTGATAATTTTTTTTCTCTTTTGTTGGTTACCGTCATAACATGATGGCTGCAAAGAAAAGTACATTGGCTTTTCTTACTCACCTATTTCCTTTTTTGAATTACCTAGAATACTTGAGAGTTTTGATAGTGAATTTACGAGAGTTTATGAATTATAGATTGGGGCTTCTAAATGGAAACACCAAAACTGGGGGAAAACCATTGAACGAGTTAACCGATAGGACAGAGTTTTTTACCCTGCTGCTTTGCTGCTGCTTTTTTCTTCCACAAGATTCTTTAATATTTCATCTTGTCGAATCTGTAACAAGAGCTTCTGAAAATATGATCACACGGGTCTACATTCCCCCAGCCTGACAAAAAAGCCATTAATTTGTTTATCCGGTTTTGATGTCACTTGTGATACCTGTTGAGACGGTAGACTAGACATGACGTTGCTGTTATGGAGCGGGGAAGGACTGAGAATCATTCGATTCTCTCTAATGGTTTAAATGGATCTACATTCAGCCTTTCTCCACTCACCAAAAGTTGGAGTGCGAAATTGCAAACCATCAGACCTGCTGCATATGATGAGAACTAGATGTTGCAGCAGATCTCCGGTTCAACTAGGACCATAGTTTCAAAATTTCTACGCAAATCAAGATCAAGAAAATGAAGTTTTCTAATCACCGACTCAAATCCATTGTCGAATCCTACTCAGCAGAATATGGAGGTACTTATGGCAGAACGGGCCAATCTGGTCTTTCACAATAAAGTGATAGTCGAAATTGTAATGAAACAACTTATTAGTAGATTAATAGATCACTTCGGAATGACATATACATCACATATCCTGGATCATGTAAAGACTGGGTTTTCAACAAGCTACTGCTACATCCATTTCATTAGGAATTGATGAACTTTTACATGGTTCAAGGTCGCGGTATCGGTCCTTGACTCGAGGGCCACTGAGACACATTGGTCACGGCATCGCGGCACGATATCGACTAATATGCGCAAAACACTATATAGAAGGCTCAAAAAAATTTAAAAAAAATAGAAAAAATTGTAATAAATATAAACATCATCATCAATGCATCATATCCCTAAAAGACATTAATCATTACAAAAAAGAATAATAAGGATGCAATCGAAAAATATTTATTATCATCTATATTCAAGGTTAATATAATTTAATTTATAATTTTTAAAAATTATAAAAAAAAATATAAGTGTATATATATGGTTAACTTAATAGCTTTAAAAATGAAAATCTATTTATAAAGAAATTCTTCATTTAATTATTTATAATGTATTTGATTGGATCGATTATATGTATATGTATTTTATGTATGATGATTATATGTATTTTCTCCATTATGTACATTTAATTATTAAATCATCAATACATATACAAAACAAACTTAAGAAGTTAAGTTCTCATTAAATTATATGATAAATACTAAAAAGTATATAAATAAAAAACTTGGGCCAAAACCAGAAAAACAAAAAGAAAGGGGGGAATTAATTTTTTGGGTCTCATAAGGCAAAGCCTCAATCCACCGACTCTCAGACTTTGACAAATGCAGAGAGAGAGAGGGAGCACAGAGACGATGGGTCTCTGCTACTCGAGACTCATCGTCGTAAAGGCTGGATCTCCTGCTACTCGAGTAGTCCGATCGTCGAGCAACCTAGGGTTTCTGCAATTGATCTGCGATATTGATCGATCATGTTGGGTGACTCGGGGTACTTGGGTCCTCTACTACCGCAAAGAAGAAGGAAAGTAAGAAGAATTAGTGTAAAAGGGTCTCTGATTGGAGAGATTTACTACAAATTTTCAGGTCTGTAATCTATTCGTTCTACCTTGTTTCTTTTGTATTTATTATAGTGAAAGGGGTCTGATTTAGGGTTTAATTTCTCTTCTTTTTTGCCTTTTTTTTGGCATTTTCTTTGTTGTGCATATTAATTCGATTTGAAAGTAAATCGGCCAAGTTTGTTCGAGTTGGACCGAGTCAAATCCAAGTTTGTCCGAGTTGAATCGAGTTGGCCCGAGTCAAAACCGATTCATGGTAGACTCGTGGTAATCTTGTATCGTGTATCGTTATCGTATCACTGCTTGCCGAGGCGGATATGACTTGGCCGAGTTGTATCTGACTCGGTCGATACTTTGAATCTTGATCTTTTAGCAATACCTACTAAGGGATAATTAGTTCAAGATGCTGAACAACAAAGTTTCATCTTGAAAAAACACCACCATTATGGGAATGTACACGCGGTAGAAAAATTAGGTCAATCCATTGAGATATGGTATGCTACAAGTGAATATTTGCGACAAGAAATGAATCCTAATTTTAGGATGAGTGACCCTTTTAATCCGGTCCATATAATGTCTTTTTCAGAAGCTAGTGGAAATGCATCTTTGGTACATCAATTAGTAGGTATGAGAGGATTAATGTTGGATCCTTAGGGACAAATGATTGATTTACCCATTCAAAGCAATTTACGCAAAGGACTCTCTTTAACAGAATATATTATTTCTTGCTACGGAGCCGGTAAAGGGGTTGTTGATATTGTTGTACGAACATCAAATGCTGGATATCTTACGTGCAAATTTGTTGAAGTAGCTCAACACATTGTTGTACGTCGAACAGGTTGTGGCACTGTCTGAGGTATTTTTGTGAGTCCTTGAAATGGGATGATGCCGGAAAGGATTTTTATCCAAACATTAATTAGGCGTGTATTAACGGATAATATTTATATGGGTGCATAATGCGTTGCCACTTGAAATCAAGATATTGGGATTGGACTTGTCAATCGATCCATAACCTGACGAGTACAACCAATACCTATTTGAACTCCCTTTACTTGTTGGAGTATATTTTGGATTTGTCGATTATATTATGGCCGGAGTCTTACTCATGCCAATCTGGTCGAATTGGGAGAGGTTGTAGGTATTATTGCAGGTCAATCAATTGGAGAACCGGATATTCAATTAACATTAAGAACTTTTCATATCGGCGGAGTATTCACAGGGGGTACTACAGAACTTAAGAAAGATTGAGACTTTTAGACAAACTTTCAAGCAGCAAAAGCAGTGATTCCATGGGCAGGCACTAGTTCTGGTACTGAAACTCTCATTTGAGCAAGTGAGTCAGGAAGTAATGGTGGTAGAAGGAATCAGAACTTCTTCTGTCTACCCTAGGGGAACATCTGTTGACTTATCAACCAGAAAGTCTTTGCTATTCTATAGTATAGTCCTCGGCTTTCTTTCATAAGACTTGTGTAGTCCACCCCCAAAAGAGCTCCACATTTAGCAGGAAGTGACTGACTTACTTGGAAGCAATAAACAGATTGATTGATTGCTCGAAAGAGCTGTAACTAGCTAAGGGAAGAAGCTATCTATATTCGCCGGACAGAGAAGACAGGGCTATTGCTGGAAATCCTCCAACCACCGAAACTTTACCTTTGGCAAATCTTTTGCATGAAGTGGATGCTCTTAAATTTAAATCTTTGACAAAATTGGAACCAGCATCTCACGCGTGACAGCTCAAGCACTTTACTCTTATTATGAGATATGTCAAAATTACTTCAGCTGAAACTTGAAAGATTTTACAATATGAAAATATGGGTGCGTGATGGCTCCTATATTTTTTGCTACATGTCATTTGATAATATTTTTGTTAGATATTAACATCCATGATAAAATAGAAGGTCTCTTTCTATTTTTCATTTATAGTGGACCAATTTTTTTGCAAGCTCACATTGATAAGTTTTCCTAGACTGCATACATGGTTCTTATATTGTATCAGTGGTTCTCACTCTCTCTCTCTTTATTTTTTTATGCACTTTTCTTTTTCCAAATTTAAAGCTGACAGCATATCTGTGTTATTATATCTGATGTTATATTGAGTAATTCTATTAATATCTTAATGCTTTGACAAAACTTTAACTGAAGACTTGGTACCAATTCAGATTAGTAGTTTTGTTTCCTAGCATCATAGTACTTACCTTATTATGTCCAACAGTGGCGGTGCTGGGGATAGTGACGGCCTTTATGGAGAGGAGGGCACAGTTACAGGGAAGAAGTGCCCCAATGGCTTGTATAGTACATTTTGTGTGGTATGCTTGGTATCTATTTTATATTTCATAAGTTTGATCGATATATTTTCAAATATGTAAGAGGTTTGCATCTTGAATAGCATGTGCATCACATGCATTCCCTCATATGATTGGAGCATGGTACTTTTGTCCAAGCATCCTGTGAAAGTGGTCATTCTTGCTTTCTTTCTTTCTTTTGGTTCGCAATGAATGGTTGTTAGTATTAGTGGGTAAAGTTGACATAGTTTCATTCTAAATTCTCATGGATATCATCCTTACGACCTTGGTTCTAGTTCTCCCAAGCTTTTGCAAATCAAAGAATTTGTTTGTATGTTCTCAATTTTTTTTTTGTTATTATATAAAGAAATGAACTTACTTTTACAAGAATGCAACGAAGAGAAGTGAATCCAAGCCTGGCAAAGAAATAACAAATAAGACAAGAAGCTGAAACAATGGGGTTTGTGAAAGGCATAAAAAGGTGTGAAAGTTTGAAGTTTAATTCAGGCTTGAAAAGAGAAGTTAACAAGGTTGGTTTGGGGTGGTTTGTGGTTGCTAGGGTCGATTTTCATGGAAGAGAAGGATTGGAACACCTAAAAATTCAAATAAAAAATATGATCCGAGTACTATGAGTACAGCAAGAAATATTTAATTTACCAACATATTTTCTACACCTTAGTTATAGCCCTTATTGATCTAAACTAAACATAGAATAAGACAAACTAACGGAGACTTCCTTATAACATCCACAGCATATTCTTGTGGAGACAATCACGATTTGCATTTTCATTGTTCCTATCGTCCGCATTCTTCCCTGCATTTGAGAAAACCAAAACCTCAAGTTTTGTAATGTGAAATTGGTAATAAGCAATGGACTATGGCTATTATCCCAGTATAACACTTAATAGAAATTACCAAAATGCTATCAATGCCTAAAACCTAACGAAATATTAAAAAAATAAAGCATTCCATCATTTTATTGTTCTAAAATCAACATAAGCAAGTTTAAATTGATGCAAGTTTTGATAACAAAACAGCTCCATGTCAAAATCTGGATTCTCACTTTATCTTGTTTCTATGCTCCATATCCGAAAGTCCAACTTGCAAACATGTTGAATATTTATTCTCAGCTCAGCAAGCCTCATTGCAGAGCCATCCTCCCCTTTGGCAACAACCTTTTGCTTTCAGTAACTCTGTCAATATGGGTCAAGACTACTGGTCATCTCAGTGAAAGCTCTGAAAATGATCTTGTATTGAAAAGAACATTTGCTCTCAAGGGGCTGAACACCCTCATTCGCAATGTGGTGAAATCAGTGGATACTGGCCTGAAATCAAGGAGTGATGCCGGCTCCCTTGTCTCTCTGCCTCTTAGGTTTTTCAAGTTCAACATTCCAATAGGTACCGATTTAGTGGCATAATGATGTTTTTACTAGGAACCTCATGATTTCTGGCAATCTGAAGACTTATACATTATCAACCCAAAATTGATTGATAATGAGTGGAGTGATCCCTCAACCATATAAATCAATCTTGGGAGGTCTTATTCTTTCCATGTGACAAATAAGCTCTATTCACACTCCCTCACATGAGACTTAGGCTCAGACATGGGCTAACAAACTAAACCAAATATACATACAATCATATCAAAAAACTCAAGTAGGTGAGAGATGTGGTCCATGGCCACACAACACCCAACTC
Organism: Ilex paraguariensis; assembly: GCA_963454935.2. Lineage (NCBI taxonomy): Eukaryota > Viridiplantae > Streptophyta > Magnoliopsida > Aquifoliales > Aquifoliaceae > Ilex > Ilex paraguariensis. The sequence continues at coordinate 201,445 of CAUOFW020006035.1, read as the reverse complement.
TTATATCATTTTAGAGGTGTCTTGACTCAACCAATTGGTGATGGGTGAAAGGTNCTGGCCTGAAATCAAGGAGTGATGCCGGCTCCCTTGTCTCTCTGCCTTTTAGGTTTTTCAAGTTCAACATTCCAATAGGTACCGATTTAGTGGCATAATGATGTTTTTACTAGGAACCTCATGATTTCTGGCAATCTGAAGACTTATACATTATCAACCCAAAATTGATTGATAATGAGTGGAGTGATCCCTCAACCATATAAATCAATCTTGGGAGGTCTTATTCTTTCCATGTGACAAATAAGCTCTATTCACACTCCCTCACACGAGACTTAGGCTCAGACATGGGCTAACAAACTAAACCAAATATACATACAATCATATCAAAAAACTCAATTAGGTGAGAGATGTGGTCCATGGCCACACAACACCCAACTCTTATCTCATTTTAGAGGTGTCTTGACTCAACCAATTGGTGATGGGTGAAAGGTTCCTAACCATGTAAAACAACCTTGGGTTCTCTAATCTTTTGGTTTGTAATACAATCTCTCTTTACAAACTCCCTCACATAAAATCAAGACTCAAATGTGGGTTAACAAACCAACCAAACAAACAGATAAATTGGGAAATTCAATGGGTGAGAGACTTCATTAACTAACCACTTAAGGCCCAACACTAATATCATATACGCNGGGAGGTCTTATTCTTTCCATGTGACAAATAAGCTCTATTCACACTCCCTCACACGAGACTTAGGCTCAGACATGGGCTAACAAACTAAACCAAATATACATACAATCATATCAAAAAACTCAATTAGGTGAGAGATGTGGTCCATGGCCACACAACACCCAACTCTTATATCATTTTAGAGGTGTCTTGACTCAACCAATTGGTGATGGGTGAAAGGTTCCTAACCATGTAAAACAACCTTGGGTTCTCTAATCTTTTGGTTTGTAATACAATCTCTCTTTACAAACTCCCTCACATAAAATCAAGACTCAAATGTGGGTTAACAAACCAACCAATCAAACAGATAAATTGGGAAATTCAATGGGTGAGAGACTTCATTAACTAACCACTTAAGGCCCAACACTAATATCATATACGCTTGTGCCAGTGCATTTTCTTTTGGAATCTTTAAGTTTGTTAAGAATAGTAGAGTAGTATGTATAATTATTAATAGTAAGAGGGTGTATGTGTAATTCTTATTATTGTGAGTTAACTATAAATACAAGTGATGTATAAGAGTTAGGTTAAGTTTTTTAACCCTTCTCTATTTCTCCCTAAATATTGTCTCTAATATTATGTTAATTTTTCAAACTTAACATGGTATCAAAGCATAAACGATCCTAAATTTATTAACACTGGTGTGGTCTTTGTTCATTGTCCCTGCGTTGTTCGTGGTGGTGTTGTTGTTGTAGTGGTCCCTGCGTTGTTCGTGGTGGTTGTGTTGTTGTGGTGGTCCCTGTTGGTGTGGTGGTGTAATCGTTGGTGGTGGTGGTGTGGCCTCTGTTCACCGTTGAGTCGCATCCTTCGAGATAGTGGTGTGGTTGTGGTGGCTGTGGTCTGTGGTGGTTGAGGAGGTGTTGTTGTAGTCTTCAGCGTGTGGCGTGTGGTGTGTGGAGTTGTCGAAGACCAGAGGGTTCTCTTGGAACCCTAATAAGCGAAGAAGAAGGGATCCAACCCGTGGAGTCGGGTCTAGATCAGTTCGGGTCAAGCCCAATTTTTTTTTAAAATTTGTTTTTAAGTCTAATCCCGATCTAGCCCACGGTTCAGCTTAGACTGGAGCAATCTCGGTTCATCTTCAGACTGGTTCAGGCCGGTTCAGTAGTACAGAGAGCCTAGCCGGTTCGGTTTAGCAGTCTAGAGAGCCCAACTGGTCCGGTTCAGTGGTCCAGCCCAGCTTTCCAACCTGGTTTAGTGGTCTAGGCCGGTTTTCCAACCCAGTTCATTGGTCTATCCCAATTTTCCAACCCGGTTCAGTGGTCCCACCCGGTTCAATATTCCAGCAAGTAGCAGTGAGTTTCTACAGATTAGTTCAGAGGTCTAGTAAGTTTCTGTAATCCGGTTCAGCAGTCCAATACATTTCTGTAGTCCGGTTTACTTAGTTTTTACACTGGTTCAGCTCGGTTCAGTTGGTTTCTACTTTGGTTCAGCTTGGTTCAGTTAGTTTCTACTCCGGTTCATCAGTCCAGTGCCCTCTCCTTTCCTCTGGTTCAGCATTGTAACATTTCTTGTTTGTTATTTATTGCACTATTATGGAACCCAAGCGAGATACCATGTCTCAGTAACAGGCTGTCCCATCTCCTTCCATTGCTATTTTTGCCCTGTCAAGTATTGCTTTCACTTGTTTATTGTCCACTCGCAGTCCTTGTATCATAGACTCTGACGCTTCTGATCACATGATTGACGTGTCTANAACATTTCTTGTTTGTTATTTATTGCACTATTATGGAACCCAAGCGAGATACCATGTTCCAGTAACAGGCTGTCCCATCTCCTTCTATTGCTATTTTTGCCCTGTCAAGTATTGCTTTCACTTGTTTATTGTCCACTCGCAGTCTCTTGTATCATAGACTCTGACGTTTCTGATCACATGATTGACGTGTCTAATGTTTTTTCTACTTATCAGTCTGCTACTTCCACACGTAGTGTTACTCTTGCTAATGGTACTTATTCTAAAATTTCAGGTCTAGGGACTGCTCACTTGAGTCCTGATATGTCTCTATCTTCCGTGTTATTTATTCCTCAGTTTCCTTTTAGTTTACTTTCTATTAGTAAGATTACCCATTTTCTGAATTGTTCCGTAACCTTTTATCGCTCTTATTATGTCTTTTAGGATCTCAAGGCAAAAAGGAAGATTGGTATAGGGCATGAAGTTGATGGCCTATATTACCTTGACTTTAATTCACCTACCCAGGCTCTACAGACCTCGTTGTTTCATTTTCAATGACATTGTCGTCTTAGACATCCTTCTCTCCAGAATCTGAAACGTCAAGTTTCTTGTCTTAGTTATGTGTCATTTTTGTCTTGTGAAACTTGTCAACTTAGTAAGTATCACCATGTGTCTAGTTCAATTGAGTTAGTACATTCTGATGTATGGGGTCCAATAAAGAATATTTCATTTAAAAAATATCTTTATTTTGTGACATTTGTGGATGACTATTCTCGTGTGACTTGGTTGTTTTTGATGAAAGCATCGGTTTGAATTATTCTTTATATTTGAGACATTTTATAAGGAAATAAAAACTCAGTATGGTTGTCGTATACGTACTTTACGTTTCGATAATGCTCGGGAATATGAATCTGATCATTTTTCAGTTTATCTCAGTAAAACTGACATTATTCATCAGACTTTTTGTGTTTACACCTCTTCACAGAATGGTGTTGCTGAACGCAAGAATCGTCATTCGTTGAAAGTCACTCGTGCCCTATTATTCTAGATGAATATTCTTCGATATTTTTGGAGTGATGTTATTCTTACTACTTGTCACCTTATTAATCGTATGTCATCCTCTGTGTTAAATGGACAAAGTCCATATTCTGTTCTTTTTCCTGGTAAGCCCTTATTTTTCCTTACTCCTAAGGTTTTTGGATGTGTCTGTTATGTTCACAATTTGGGTCTTAGGTCTGATAAACTTGACCCTCGAGCTATCAAATGTGTATTTCTTGGTTACTCCCGCACGCAGAAGGGGTATCGTTGCTACAGTCCTTCTCTGCGCTGATACTTTACTAGTGTCGATGTCACGTTTGAGGAATCTGTTTCATATTTTTCAGCACCTTTTCAGCCTTTGAATTTGGACTTTGGGTCATCTCCTGTACCACCATCTCTTTCCTAATCTTCAGATATTCCGTTGCCTATTGTGTTACCATCTACTTTACCTTTCCATGTCTACTCTCGTTGTCTTCGCCCATTGCCGGAGGTGCCCGTACCGTCTTCTTTGCCGCCTTCTGATCCTGGTACATCAGGTAATTTAGACTCTTTACCTATTGTTCTTCGAATAGGTACTCGTTTGTGTGTTACTAATCATCTCATTTCTCATTTTGTTTCATATGATGTTTTGTCTCTTGTTTTGTCTTGTTTTATTTTCAAATTATCTACTATATATTTTTCTAAGCATTTACAGAATGCATTATCTGATCCGGATTGGAGGAAAGTTATGGAGGAGGAGATGAATGTCTTACATCATAACGTGACTTGGGATCTCATTCCTTTACCTTCTGCTAAACAAACTGTTAGTTGTCGTTGGGTGTATGCTGTTAAATATCATCCGGATGGTTCTGTGGAGCCTATCAAAGCCCGACCTATTGTAAAGGGCTTTACTTAGACTTATGGTGTTGATTATGAGGAGACTTTCTCTCATGTTATCAAAATTTTCTCAGTTTGTATCTTAATTTCTTTGGTTGTTAATCTTGATTGACCCTTGTTTCAGTTAGACGTCAAGAATACCTTCCTACATGGTGACTTGGTTGAAGAGGTATACATGGAGCAGTCACCTGGGTTTACTGCTTAGGGGGAGTATGGTAAGAGTGTATGTCGGTTAAAGAAATCTTTGTATAGTTTGAAGCAGTCACTGAAGGCATGGTTTGATAAGTTTTCAGATGCAGTTTTAGAGTTTGGTCTTCTTCGATATCAAACAGATCATTCTGTGTTTCATATATAGACAGATGTTTGATATGTTCTATTGGTGGTTTATGTAGATGATATTGTGATTATTGGAAATGATTCTAAGGGGATTGTCATGTTAAAATATTCTTGCTGGATCTNTATCAGTCTGCTACTTCTACACGTAGTGTTACTCTTGCTAATGGTACTTATTCTAAAATTTCAGGTCTAGGGACTGCTCACTTGAGTCCTGATATGTCTCTATCTTCCGTGTTATTTATTCCTCAGTTTCCTTTTAGTTTACTTTCTATTAGTAAGATTACCCATTTTCTGAATTGTTCCGTAACCTTTTATCGCTCTTATTATGTCTTTTAGGATCTCAAGGCAAAAAGGAAGATTGGTATAGGGCATGAAGTTGATGGCCTATATTACCTTGACTTTAATTCACCTACCCAGGCTCTACAGACCTCGTTGTTTCATTTTCAATGACATTGTCGTCTTAGACATCCTTCTCTCCAGAATCTGAAACGTCAAGTTTCTTGTCTTAGTTATGTGTCATTTTTGTCTTGTGAAACTTGTCAACTTAGTAAGTATCACCATGTGTCTAGTTCAATTGAGTTAGTACATTCTGATGTATGGGGTCCAATAAAGAATATTTCATTTAAAAAATATCTTTATTTTGTGACATTTGTGGATGACTATTCTCGTGTGACTTGGTTGTTTTTGATGAAAGCATCGGTTTGAATTATTCTTTATATTTGAGACATTTTATAAGGAAATAAAAACTCAGTATGGTTGTCGTATACGTACTTTACGTTTCGATAATGCTCGGGAATATGAATCTGATCATTTTTCAGTTTATCTCAGTAAAACTGACATTATTCATCAGACTTTTTGTGTTTACACCTCTTCACAGAATGGTGTTGCTGAACGCAAGAATCGTCATTCGTTGAAAGTCACTCGTGCCCTATTATTCTAGATGAATATTCTTCGATATTTTTGGAGTGATGTTATTCTTACTACTTGTCACCTTATTAATCGTATGTCATCCTCTGTGTTAAATGGACAAAGTCCATATTCTGTTCTTTTTCCTGGTAAGCCCTTATTTTTCCTTACTCCTAAGGTTTTTGGATGTGTCTGTTATGTTCACAATTTGGGTCTTAGGTCTGATAAACTTGACCCTCGAGCTATCAAATGTGTATTTCTTGGTTACTCCCGCACGCAGAAGGGGTATCGTTGCTACAGTCCTTCTCTGCGCTGATACTTTACTAGTGTCGATGTCACGTTTGAGGAATCTGTTTCATATTTTTCAGCACCTTTTCAGCCTTTGAATTTGGACTTTGGGTCATCTCCTGTACCACCATCTCTTTCCTAATCTTCAGATATTCCGTTGCCTATTGTGTTACCATCTACTTTACCTTTCCATGTCTACTCTCGTTGTCTTCGCCCATTGCCGGAGGTGCCCGTACCGTCTTCTTTGCCGCCTTCTGATCCTGGTACATCAGGTAATTTAGACTCTTTACCTATTGTTCTTCGAATAGGTACTCGTTTGTGTGTTACTAATCATCTCATTTCTCATTTTGTTTCATATGATGTTTTGTCTCTTGTTTTGTCTTGTTTTATTTTCAAATTATCTACTATATATTTTTCTAAGCATTTACAGAATGCATTATCTGATCCGGATTGGAGGAAAGTTATGGAGGAGGAGATGAATGTCTTACATCATAACGTGACTTGGGATCTCATTCCTTTACCTTCTGCTAAACAAACTGTTAGTTGTCGTTGGGTGTATGCTGTTAAATATCATCCGGATGGTTCTGTGGAGCCTATCAAAGCCCGACCTATTGTAAAGGGCTTTACTTAGACTTATGGTGTTGATTATGAGGAGACTTTCTCTCATGTTATCAAAATTTTCTCAGTTTGTATCTTAATTTCTTTGGTTGTTAATCTTGATTGACCCTTGTTTCAGTTAGACGTCAAGAATACCTTCCTACATGGTGACTTGGTTGAAGAGGTATACATGGAGCAGTCACCTGGGTTTACTGCTTAGGGGGAGTATGGTAAGAGTGTATGTCGGTTAAAGAAATCTTTGTATAGTTTGAAGCAGTCACTGAAGGCATGGTTTGATAAGTTTTCAGATGCAGTTTTAGAGTTTGGTCTTCTTCGATATCAAACAGATCATTCTGTGTTTCATATATAGACAGATGTTTGATATGTTCTATTGGTGGTTTATGTAGATGATATTGTGATTATTGGAAATGATTCTAAGGGGATTGTCATGTTAAAATATTCTTGCTGGATCTATTTCATACTAAGGATTTGAAAAAACTCAGGTATTTCTTGGGTATTGAGGTGACTCGATCTAAATAGGGTATTTGCTTATCCCACAGGAAATATGTACTTGACATGCTAANTACTTTCTATTAGTAAGATTACCCATTTTCTGAATTGTTCCGTAACCTTTTATCGCTCTTATTATGTCTTTTAGGATCTCAAGGCAAAAAGGAAGATTGGTATAGGGCATGAAGTTGATGGCCTATATTACCTTGACTTTAATTCACCTACCCAGGCTCTACAGACCTCGTTGTTTCATTTTCAATGACATTGTCGTCTTAGACATCCTTCTCTCCAGAATCTGAAACGTCAAGTTTCTTGTCTTAGTTATGTGTCATTTTTGTCTTGTGAAACTTGTCAACTTAGTAAGTATCACCATGTGTCTAGTTCAATTGAGTTAGTACATTCTGATGTATGGGGTCCAATAAAGAATATTTCATTTAAAAAATATCTTTATTTTGTGACATTTGTGGATGACTATTCTCGTGTGACTTGGTTGTTTTTGATGAAAGCATCGGTTTGAATTATTCTTTATATTTGAGACATTTTATAAGGAAATAAAAACTCAGTATGGTTGTCGTATACGTACTTTACGTTTCGATAATGCTCGGGAATATGAATCTGATCATTTTTTAGTTTATCTCAGTAAAACGGGCATTATTCATCAGACTTTTTTGTGTTTACACCTCTTCACAGAATGGTGTTGTTGAACGCAAGAATCGTCATTCGTTGAAAGTCACTCGTGTCCTATTATTCTAGATGAATATTCTTCGATATTTTTGGAGTGATGTTATTCTTACTACTTGTCACCTTATTAATCGTATGTCATCCTCTGTGTTAAATGGACAAAGTCCATATTCTGTTCTTTTTCCTGGTAAGCCCTTATTTTTCCTTACTCCTAAGGTTTTTGGATGTGTCTGTTATGTTCACAATTTGGGTCTTGGGTCTGATAAACTTGACCCTTGAGCTATCAAATGTGTATTTCTTGGTTACTCCCGCACGCAGAAGGGGTATCGTTGCTACAGTCCTTCTCTGCGCTGATACTTTACTAGTGCCGATGTCACGTTTGAGGAATCTGTTTCATATTTTTCAGCACCTTTTCAGCCTTTGAATTTGGACTTTGGGTCATCTCCTGTACCACCATCTATTTCCTAATCTTCAGATATTCCGCTGCCTATTGTGTTACCATCTACTTTACCTCTCCATGTCTACTCTCGCTGTCTTCGCCCATTGCCGGAGGTGCCCGTACCGTCTTCTTTGCCGCCTTCTGATCCTGGTACATCAGGTAATTTAGACTCTTTACCTATTGCTCTTCGAATAGGTACTCGTTTGTGTGTTACTAATCATCTCATTTCTCATTTTGTTTCATGTGATGTTTTGTCTCTTGTTTTCTCTTGTTTTATTTTCAAATTATCTACTATATATTTTTCTAAGCATTTACAGAATGCATTATCTGATCCGGATTGGAGGAAAGTTATGGAGGAGGAGATGAATGTCTTACATCATAACGTGACTTGGGATCTCATTCCTTTACCTTCTGCTAAACAAACTGTTAGTTGTCGTTGGGTGTATGCTGTTAAATATCATCTGGATGGTTCTGTGGAGCCTATCAAAGCCCGACCTATTGTAAAGGGCTTTACTTAGACTTATGGTGTTGATTATGAGGAGACTTTCTCTCATGTTATCAAAATTTTCTCAGTTTGTATCTTAATTTTTTTGGTTGTTAATCTTGATTGACCCTTGTTTCAGTTAGACGTCAAGAATACCTTCCTACATGGTGACTTGGTTGAAGAGGTATACATGGAGCAGTCACCTGGGTTTACTGCTTAGGGGGAGTATGGTAAGAATGTATGTCGGTTAAAGAAATCTTTGTATAGTTTGAAGCAGTCACTGAAGGCATGATTTGATAAGTTTTCAGATGCAGTTTTAGAGTTTGGTCTTCTTCGATATCAAACAGATCATTTTGTGTTTCATATATAGATAGATGTTTGATATGTTCTATTGGTGGTTTATGTAGATGATATTGTGATTATTGGAAATGATTCTAAGGGGATTGTCATGTTAAAATATTCTTGTTGGATCTATTTCATACTAAGGATTTGAAAAAACTCAGGTATTTCTTGGGTATTGAGGTAACTCGATCTAAATAGGGTATTTGCTTATCCTAGAGGAAATATGTACTTGACATGCTAGAAGAAGCAATTTTTCTGGGTGGCAGACCTATTGATGTTCCTATGGGTCCAAATCAGAAACTTTTGATGGATGATGGTGTACTGTTTGAGAATCCGGGTCGGTATCAAAAATTGGTTGAGAAGCTCAATTATCTCATTATTACTCGACCAAATATTTTGTATGCAGTCAGTATAGTAAGTCAGTTCATGGGGTGTCCTAAAGTACCACATTGTGAGGCAATTACTCGTATTTTGCGATATCTCAAACGAGCTCCTTGACTTGGACTGTTATATTGAGCGAATGGACATCTTAGAGTGGAAGGTTTCTCAGAAGCTGATTAGGCTGACTCTCCTTCTAATCGAAGATTAACCACTGATTATTGTACTTTTTTAGGAGGTAATGTTGTCTCATGGAAGAGTAAAAAATAATCTGTGGTAGCAAGATCCAGTGCTGAGGCTAAGTATGGGACAATGACGNTCAGCACCTTTTCAGCCTTTGAATTTGGACTTTGGGTCATCTCCTGTACCACCATCTCTTTCCTAATCTTCAGATATTCCGTTGCCTATTGTGTTACCATCTACTTTACCTTTCCATGTCTACTCTCGTNGTATACGTACTTTACGTTTCGATAATGCTCGGGAATATGAATCTGATCATTTTTCAGTTTATCTCAGTAAAACTGACATTATTCATCAGACTTTTTGTGTTTACACCTCTTCACAGAATGGTGTTGCTGAACGCAAGAATCGTCATTCGTTGAAAGTCACTCGTGCNAAGAGGTATACATGGAGCAGTCACCTGGGTTTACTGCTTAGGGGGAGTATGGTAAGAATGTATGTCGGTTAAAGAAATCTTTGTATAGTTTGAAGCAGTCACTGAAGGCATGATTTGATAAGTTTTCAGATGCAGTTTTAGAGTTTGGTCTTCTTCGATATCAAACAGATCATTTTGTGTTTCATATATAGATAGATGTTTGATATGTTCTATTGGTGGTTTATGTAGATGATATTGCGATTATTGGAAATGATTCTAAGGGGATTGTCATGTTAAAATATTCTTGTTGGATCTATTTCATACTAAGGATTTGAAAAAACTCAGGTATTTCTTGGGTATTGAGGTAACTCGATCTAAATAGGGTATTTGCTTATCCTAGAGGAAATATGTACTTGACATGCTAGAAGAAGCAATTTTTCTGGGTGGCAGACCTATTGATGTTCCTATGGGTCCAAATCAGAAACTTTTGATGGATGATGGTGTACTGTTTGAGAATCCGGGTCGGTATCAAAAATTGGTTGAGAAGCTCAATTATCTCATTATTACTCGACCAAATATTTTGTATGCAGTCAGTATAGTAAGTCAGTTCATGGGGTGTCCTAAAGTACCACATTGTGAGGCAATTACTCGTATTTTGCGATATCTCAAACGAGCTCCTTGACTTGGACTGTTATATTGAGCGAATGGACATCTTAGAGTGGAAGGTTTCTCAGAAGCTGATTAGGCTGACTCTCCTTCTAATCGAAGATTAACCACTGATTATTGTACTTTTTTAGGAGGTAATGTTGTCTCATGGAAGAGTAAAAAATAATCTGTGGTAGCAAGATCCAGTGCTGAGGCTAAGTATGGGACAATGACGCATACGACGAGTGAGTTGACTTGGCTACTACACTTCCTCCAAGAAATTGGGTTTCCGTTCAACTTCTTTTACAGTTGTTCTATGACAACCAGACAGCTATCCATATCGCTGCCAATTTGGTGTTTCACGAGAGAACCAAGCATATTGAAGTTGATTGTTATTTTATTCGAAACAAANTGACTTGGCTACTACACTTCCTCCAAGAAATTGGGTTTCCGTTCAACTTCTTTTACAATTGTTCTATGACAACCAGACAGCTATCCATATCGCTGCCAATTTAGTGTTTCACGAGAGAACCAAGCATATTGAAGTTGATTGTTATTTTATTCGAAACAAGATAGTAGCTGGGGAGATTACAACTCCATTTGTGAAATCTGAAGTNAGGTACTCGTTTGTGTGTTACTAATCATCTCATTTCTCATTTTGTTTCATATGATGTTTTGTCTCTTGTTTTGTCTTGTTTTATTTTCAAATTATCTACTATATCTTTTTCTAAGCATTTACAGAATGCATTATCTGATCCGGATTGGAGGAAAGTTATGGAGGAGGAGATGAATGTCTTACATCATAACGTGACTTGGGATCTCATTCCTTTACCTTCTGCTAAACAAACTGTTAGTTGTCGTTGGGTGTATGCTGTTAAATATCATCCGGATGGTTCTGTGGAGCCTATCAAAGCCCGACCTATTGTAAAGGGCTTTACTTAGACTTATGGTGTTGATTATGAGGAGACTTTCTCTCATGTTATCAAAATTTTCTCAGTTTGTATCTTAATTTCTTTGGTTGTTAATCTTGATTGACCCTTGTTTCAGTTAGACGTCAAGAATACCTTCCTACATGGTGACTTGGTTGAAGAGGTATACATGGAGCAGTCACCTGGGTTTACTGCTTAGGGGGAGTATGGTAAGAGTGTATGTCGGTTAAAGAAATCTTTGTATAGTTTGAAGCAGTCACTGAAGGCATGGTTTGATAAGTTTTCAGATGCAGTTTTAGAGTTTGGTCTTCTTCGATATCAAACAGATCATTCTGTGTTTCATATATAGACAGATGTTTGATATGTTCTATTGGTGGTTTATGTAGATGATATTGTGATTATTGGAAATGATTCTAAGGGGATTGTCATGTTAAAATATTCTTGCTGGATCTATTTCATACTAAGGATTTGAAAAAACTCAGGTATTTCTTGGGTATTGAGGTGACTCGATCTAAATAGGGTATTTGCTTATCCCACAGGAAATATGTACTTGACATGCTAAAAGAAGCAATTTTTCTGGGTGGCAGACCTATTGATGTTCCTATGGGTCCAAATCAGAAACTTTTGATGGATGATGGTGTACTGTTTGAGAATCCGGGTCGGTATCAAAAATTGGTTGAGAAGCTCAATTATCTCATTATTACTCGACCAAATATTTTGTATGCAGTCAGTATAGTAAGTCAGTTCATGGGGTGTCCTAAAGTACCACATTGTGAGGCAATTACTCGTATTTTGCGATATCTCAAACGAGCTCCTTGACTTGGACTGTTATATTGAGCGAATGGACATCTTAGAGTGGAAGGTTTCTCAGAAGTTGATTAGGCTGACTCTCCTTCTAATCGAAGATTAACCACTGATTATTGTACTTTTTTAGGAGGTAATGTTGTCTCATGGAAGAGTAAAAAATAATCTGTGGTAGCAAGATCCAGTGCTGAGGCTAAGTATGGGACAATGACGCATACGACGAGTGAGTTGACTTGGCTACTACACTTCCTCCAAGAAATTGGGTTTCCGTTCAACTTCTTTTACAATTGTTCTATGACAACCAGACAGCTATCCATATCGCTGCCAATTTGGTGTTTCACGAGAGAACCAAGCATATTGAAGTTGATTGTTATTTTATTCGAAACAAAATAGTAGCTAGGGAGATTACAACTCCATTTGTGAAATCTGAAGATCAACTTGCAGATATGTTTACCAAAGTATTGAGTCGCACACGTCTTATAGCGATTTGTTCCAAACTTGAATTATATGATATATATAGTTCAGCTTGAAGGGGAGTGTCAAGAATAGTAGGGTAGTATGTGTAAATTGTTAATAGTAAGAGAGTATNAAGGGGAGTGTCAAGAATAGTAGGGTAGTATGTGTAAATTGTTAATAGTAAGAGAGTGTAAGTATAATTTTTATTATTTTTTAGTTAACTGTAAATACAAGTGATGTATGAGAGGTAAGTTAAATTTTTTAACCTCTCTCTGTTTATCCNAGGGAGATTACAACTCCATTTGTGAAATCTGAAGATCAACTTGCAGATATGTTTACCAAAGTATTGAGTCGCACACGTCTTATAGCGATTTGTTCCAAACTTGAATTATATGATATATATAGTTCAGCTTGAAGGGGAGTGTCAAGAATAGTAGGGTAGTATGTGTAAATTGTTAATAGTAAGAGAGTATGTATAATTTTTATTATTTTTTAGTTAACTGTAAATACAAGTGATGTATGAGAGGTAAGTTAAATTTTTTAACCTCTCTCTGTTTCTCCTTAAATATTGTCTCTAATATTTTGTTAATCTTTCAAACTTAACAAAGTTCATCCTGAAAATAATCATTCTTTCTAGCTTCTTCTTCATTTGAATACCGAGCTATTGTCTTTGTTTGACATGTCATTTGTTTAAGCTAAATTTTTCACTGCAGAGAGTTGTTTGAACTTTGAACATGCTGCTGAACATTGTGTATTTTGATTATCTTTGTTAACGCAATACGTTTACAGGAATGCCCTGTTGGCACATACAAAGACGTTGAAGGCTCTGATGCTTGTCTTTGCACTCCTTGTTCCCTTGAGCTCCTTCGCAATCGTGCAAATTTTATATATGTACGAGGTAATTGTTTGCATCCTGCTTTGACTTGTCTTCCAGCAGTCTTGCATTTTAGTGGATAGTTAGTTTTATCCATCACCTCATCTGTGGGGCCCAATTTTTGCAGGGGGAGTAACCCAGTCATCTTGCCCCTATAGGTGTATATCTGACAAGTTCAGAATGCCAAACTGCTATACACCACTGGAGGAGTTGATGTACACATTTGGGGGACCCTGGCCCTTTGCACTTCTGTTGTCATGTGTTGTGGTGCTCTTAGCTCTATTATTGAGTACCTTGAGAATCAAATTGATTGGAGCAGGATGTACTTGTAAAACAGCAAACTCAAATGAACGACACAACCGTCATCATTTGCCTCATCTTCTTTCTCTTTCAGAGGTACTTCACCATTTGGAAACATTCCATAGTTCCAAAATAGCCAACTTTGGCTATAACATTGCTCTGTTTTCATATGCTTTGGCCATCAACAGTAACTGTCATAGTTTCTAAATTTCTAGGTCCGGGGAACAAGAGCTGAAGAGACTCAAAGCCATGTTCACAGGATGTACTTTATGGGCCCCAATACGTTCAGAGAACCCTGGCATCTTCCTTATACACCTCCCAATGCAATTATTGAGATTGTGTAAGAAAACCCTGTCAACTTTGGAGTCCCCAACACAGTAAAATGCCCATGTTAACTGCAGTAATTTTATCTTTGTTGAAATGAGCACATATTAGACCATAAAAAATGTGAAATTTTCTCCACCTTAAATTGGCCCATCTTTTGCTGACTTCTCAGCGAACATTACCAACTCAAGAACTAATGATATTGTAGTGAATTCTATTTTAGCAACTTGTTCCAACCCATGACTTGCAATTTTTTCTTTTTATTATGTGTAAACCATTTTGAGCTGCAGGTATGAAGATGCTTTTAACAGATTCATAGATGAGATCAATTCTGTAGCTGCATATGATTGGTGGGAAGGATCAGTGCACAGCATACTTTCAGTACTTGCATATCCTTGTGCCTGGTCCTGGAAACAGTGGCGTAGGAGAAATAAAATCCATTGCCTTCAGGAGTACGTCAAGTCTGAATATGATCATTCTTGTCTGCGCTCCTGCCGTTCTCGTGCTTTATACAAAGGGATGAAGGTTTGACTTATTACTTATGTTACTGCAGAGTCATTTTCTTTGTAGTCTTATTACTGTGTAGATGCCAGTTACTTCCCTAGCACAATATTTTCTGCTAGACAAACTCATGGAAGCCTCACCTCAAGTGAGCTTCATTTGCCAAGCAAAGGAACAGAAACACCTCTACTTGTTTTTGTGAGGTGACAGTGACATTGTCATTTTTATTGAATTAATGGTATTGATAACACTTGGGAGAACTGAGAATGATGGTTTCATTTGCATATATTGGAAATCTTTCCCAAAATTTGTACTTAAAAAAAAGTCTGAGATTGAAGAAATGTAAAATTAGGATTTTGACCTTCAAGAGCAGGCCTACCACAAGTTATGAATGTAAAGAATGAGTATCCACAAAGTTGGATGAAGATATGTTGTCTGATTTGCATTTATTTGATTAAAGAATTATAAAACATCTGGTTTAGAACTACACAATCATGTTAATTCTGGAGGCATAGATGCTTAGTCGTGAATGACACTGGTTATAGTATCCATTTTTTCTTTGCAAGAAGCACTTATATTGCAGTATCTGCCGGGAAGACTGAGCTTTTACACAATGTTTTTCTCTAAGGTATTCTAAAGTTTTATAGCCCAGTCTGAGAACATTACACAAGGAAGGAAATTACTCAAGCATATATATATATACCATATTTTAGGTAATGTGAATGTTGGAAACATCACCCATTTGTGTAGGACACTTAAACATAAAGAGGGAAATAAGTGTTCTCCTAAGCAGTCTCAAGAACAATTTTTTTCCTATCACACTTATTTTCTTCTGCTCTATTATATAATAAAATGAGTTTCAAATAATTCAGGTTGGAGCGATGCCGGACTTGATGGTTGCATATATTGATTTTTTCCTTGGTGGTGATGAGAAGCGTTTAGACATGGTAACAATCATACAGAAGAGATTTCCCATGTGCATAATTTTTGGCGGGGATGGAAGCTACATGTCATCCTATAATCTTCACAGTGATACCTTGTTGACAAACCTTCTTGGCCAGGTTTCTTGATCCTCTAATCTTTTGAGTGAGGTCACTACTTTTTTTTTGAATATTTTAAGCTAACATAGAACAACACGCCTTGCTTATTACCAGCATGTGCCCGCAACTGTCTGGAATCGTCTGGTGGCTGGTTTGAATGCCCAGTTGAGGACGGTGAGGCATGGATCGATTCGTTCTGATCTAATTCCTGTTATAAATTGGATAAGAAGCCATGGAAACCCCCAACTTGAGTTTCATGGGGTTAAAATTGAGCTCGGGTGGTTCCAAGCCACCGCTAGTGGTTACTACCAGCTTGGTATCTTGGTATTGGTTGGTGATTATTCTCTCCAGGATCTCCACCGGTCTGATTTGTTTGAGAGCAGTGATGAGTTCCCGAGGTATCTCTGATAAACCCAAGAGAGTACTAGAGATCACACTACATATATGGTTCTTGCAAAAATTGATTCTGCAACACAGATTATCCATCCTTTAGTAAATTTAGGTGTCATTCTGGTCTCCGAACATGCACCAATCTACTAAACATCCGATTGATCAGTTTGTTGAGTCAGTCTTTCCTTGCAAGTATGATAAAGATAAATGCCAAGATATATGTGGTTGAAATCTATGCTCTCTCACCCTGGCTCTTTAACTATCTTTTCTGATGTGCTGGTGAAAAAAATCATTCAGTGGAGGCATAGAAATTGGATTATTATAATTCACATAAGTTACTAAAGAATAGAATCAAATAAATTGGACCGGAAAAGGAAGAAGTGGTTTTGCAGTAAAACCATCTGAAGATGCACATTTGCCCTAAACTGCTGCACACTGACCTTTTCTTCCTTCAGAGGTTTCTTTTATGTGATAAACTCGCATGAATTGACGGGGTTAGCATTTCCTTTCCGATGAGAGATTGGTATTGCTTACCCCTAAGGGGTGGCATGAGTCACTGTTGAATCAACAGCAACAATGTCTTTGGAGGTCAATATTTGGCTAATTGTATTCTTTGTTTATGTGCATACCAATGATCCATATAACAGGTATTACAGGATATGGTGTTGCTTACCCCAGGTCATAATGAAATTATTTGGTTTTAAGAGGAATGATGTTTTTTCTTTAATTGATATTCAGGAAGGTTGCAACAGTTACCGAATATTTCTTTACTGTTGTATCCAATCATCTTTTGTGTGGTGATAGCTGCAAATTTTTGTACAACAAATGATTGTTTTCAGTAACCGGAAGATAATCCATCATAACTTTGTGCATGCACGATCTTATCATCATCCAGGAAGTGTTATCATTATCTTTATATGAAGAAGAGCAGTTAGTTTTATTGTTTGTCTTACTTCCAGGAAAACTGCTAAGGTTGCACAAAAAAACTTCAAGCAGCCACAGCAGAGTCAGCCATTCATGAGTCAGGCATTATCTTGCAAAAGGATTACACGTGGAGTTAATGGTGGTCTTATAAATGATGCTACCTTGAAATCATTGGATTTTAGGAAGGACTATTTTTTCCCACTTTCTCTGTTGTTGCACAACACCAGACCAGTTGGCCGCCTGGTACTTGCATCCTCTATTATATGCTGATAATTGAAATATGTGTCATCATCTGACATCTGGATGTGCACTTCGTTTCAGGACACCATTCAGCTGCTGATCTCTATCATGCTTCTGGCCGACCTTTCTGTCACCCTCCTTTCATTGCTTTTGTTCTATTGGATGTCACTTGGGGCTTTTTTGGCTGTTTTGCTTATCCTTCCTCTATCGTTGCTTTCTCCCTTCCCGGCAGGCTTGAATGCCTTATTTAGTAAAGGTCCCAGGAGAGCTTCACTTGCTCGCATCTATTCATTGTGGAATGCTACCTCTCTATCAAACATTGTAAGTTCTACCTAGGGTACAATAATTTAGCATGATCATTAATTGCCTATGCTACCACGAGTGAAAATCAGCTAAATAGTTAGCTCAAATGAAGATACTCTGGTAGCCCTATTTAATTTGTAAAGGCTTAGCCCTTTGGCTTGCGTATGAAGCCAAAATAAATAAGTCATTCCTTTTTTCTATCACCCTTGTGTTGTAAGACTTGCATCTGAAGTTAAATAATGAAATTTCTTTAACAAATATTTTGATATATATGGAAAGGGAAAGGTGGAAATCAATGGAACAAGCTCTGTCACAAACTATTCTAATTTTCAAGAGGCAGGCACCAGAAGCTCTCATTTTATTCTGCATATGCCGTTCACAGTTTATTATAAGCTAGGCCCATTGCTGGATAAACACGTGATAGATTGTTTGAGTTGTTGACAGATTGTGAATTGTGCAACTCATGCTTCTTTCCTTATAGTCATACTTTTGCAGGGAAGTACTGCAGTTCTATGTATGTGTGGCTTTTGGCTGAAGCAGCCTGTCCAGCCCAAATGACCCTTGTTGGAAATATAAAAGGAACGGGCTCATTTGTTGGCCCATGGCTAGGGCCTGGACAAAAAATGGTCCAGTACTATTCCAGGCAGGCTTGGGCCAGAAAATTTGTCTTGGGCGGCCCAGAATTATATTTCTATATAGGCATAGTATGTCTGTATTTTATATTTTATTCTAATGTTTTAAAAAAATCAAATTTAGGTCTTAAAATTTCAAAAATAGAAACTAATGGCCCATGGGCTGGGTTAGAGCTATAACAATAGCCCAGGAGACTCTGGGCTAAACGCGGGCTGCATTTTTGTGGCTGCCGTGGCCCATGGCCAGCCTACTTCTGAGCATACAGAAATATATGCAAATAAATGTGGACAGAATTGTACAGGTTTTGTATTTTTTTATAATAAATGAGAAGAGGCATGTCAATATTTCTTGATAGAGGTGAAGACCAAGTAGTTGTAAGTGAATACTAAAATAAACTGCATAGAAGGAGACAATAATGGTACCAAACTTCGTCCCGTCATCAGCTATATTGAAGTTAGAGGGCAAGGAGATAAATGATCGTATCCTAGCAAAATTATTATGACTAGAAAGAAAATGGAAATTAAGTGGCTTGAATGTTGATTGTTTAATCTGTTAGCTTTGTTTTGAAGTGATGATGAGCTGCTTTGGAGAAAACTTTTTTGTTAGTTTTTTGGACAAGCAAGGGAGTGGGGGCTTTCTGGCAAATAGGGGATGGTGCTTATCTATGCAGCATCCTTTGTTTGGAAGGTGGATAGTGGATACTGTATGTAGTTGATTGTGGATGACTTGATTATGTGCCAGCACCATGAAGAAACAGGATCATCTGTCAGTTTGTCATGCATTAGGTCATAGGAGTTTCAATTTTTTGCTAAGGCTTCTTGGTTATTTCATATATAAGCGACAAACTTGTCTGATGGATGGATAGAAGCTTTCCTATTACAAAGTTGTCTGTCTTGAAGCTAAAATAGGTTCTCCACATGTAATTTTTATCTTGAACTTCTTCACCTTTACATCCAAGGTGCAACATCTTGCTACTCAATATCAAAAGCATTAAAAACCTCTGAAAAGCATTGAGAAGCTTGGTTAGAAAGAGAGGAAAAAGGTATGTTACAACCTAATATTACATGAAAATAAGTTTAAATATACAAGACAATTGTAACAATTAAAATGCCAAAAAACTGGTGGTGGAAGACCGTAATGCAGCTTCTGATAAATCTTGCTAATCAACCAAAGTTGTATTTGATGTAGTTGATGGTTCATAATTTCATACATATTGAAAATCATGCAGTCAAACACCTATACGCTAAGCAACCCCAATAAAACCTTAGCTCTGGATTTCCATAACCAAAGCCTGCCTCAAAACTATTTGTAGGCATTATTGGATATTTAAAGCTAGACTAGCATCGAATTTCTTGAGCGTAGCTGATATATTATTGTCACTTCTATACTTTTCCAAGATTCTTTATGAATTCAAGATGGAGGAATATGCTTCATTCTCTCATCCCCAAGAAGTCACGCTAATAGATCCATTACATGGTTTGCAAAATCCCTTCGCATGTAACATTTACATTAGGCCATATAAAGAAGCACACCAGTCTTGACAACCTATTTGCCATCCACTGCTAGTCATGATTCTGTTACTTTCATATTCCTTCCATTTCCAGGGCAAACAGAAAATGTGACTTTTACCAAGTCCAGCATTTATGATTTTGTGTCTCATGCCAGTTAAAAATTACGTGCCAATAAAGCATCTTCAGTAATAAGTATGGGAGTGTCATGACACTTTTTAGCTGCATTGTATAACCAACTAGATGATTGAGACATTGTACGAGAGGGTTGCAAAAGACACATACATCATTATATTTAGATTTTTAGTATGTTCATGTCAGATATCCTTGCCTGTTTTTAATGTTATTACTTTGATTTTTTCTTGCAGGCGGTGGCTTTCATTTGTGGTATAATTCATTATGGATTTTTCTCTCTGCAGCCTCCTGAAGAGGGAGAAACTATGTGGAACTCTACAAGGTGAGGTTACTAACAACTTCCTTTACAATCCCATTTGAACAGGGAGGGATTAGGCCTTAAGATTCAGAATGTAATGCTTAATAAATTAGAATTGAGATGCAAAGTATAAATTCTTTTGCAGACCAGTTCTAGCACTGGTAGTTCTAATATGAACGGTAAATGTTAAAATGAATCCATTGTTAGTGACATGTGACAGGTAAGAGAGTAAGGCTCGGAGAGAGAGAGAGAGAGAGAGAGAGCGCTCATTTTGATCTCAAGTTTTGACAGTAGATGTGATGTTTGCCAACCTAGAACTGCAAGTCCAACTCACTTAAATCACGATTTATTTAACGGTAGTCACCCTATTTGATAAAACTCAAGCCAAACAGCATGGCAAAATTACCTGAATAAGGTGAATAATGGTCATGGATATCTATACGTACATAAGACTTTCTAGAGCACAGTAGCTCTAAGTTAATTTATTTGGTTGATTATTCATATATTTCTGTCTCTATCATTTTCTGGGATTTTTCCTGTTGGTGTCTCTTTCAATTGGATTGACTTAGATATTCAATTATGGGTAACACCAGGGAGGATGATAAATGGTGGCTTTTGCCTACCATCCTGCTGCTATTCAAGTCGATACAAGCTCGGTTTGTTGACTGGCACATAGCAAATCTAGAAGTTGAAGATTTTTCTCTGTTCAGTCTGGATCCTGATAATTTTTGGGCATACGAGTCTACTTCATAGTATAAAGAACCTTCAAGGACATATGCGCAGCCTCTTTTCCATGTACATATATTCTGTACAAAGCCTTGATATACGTGTGCAGCTTTCATGATTTGTAACCATAAGGAGAAGACTCTTGTGAGATAGTAGTTTTGACGAAAATAGCTAGAGATTGGAAATTTTTCATAGAATATTTCGAAGTATATAGGCTCCTTAGAATTAGATTTCTCTTTTTACCTGAATAGAATTTTTGATTGAAATTTGGCAATAAAATGGTGCATTTTTGCTTGTCTTTAATTCCCGTCCTCTTGCTTTTCCCTTTCTTTCTTCTTGGTTTGTCATTATAAAACTTTTGCCAGTGGATATTTGAATTGTTAGCTTATGAACCTGCTATGTGAGAATTTTCCCTCTTCAAAAGTTACGATAATTTCTAAAGTTGTGCACTTTATACAGTACAATGAGGAAATATGCAAGCTCTAAATAGTTGGGGGTGAAACATTGACTGAGTTGGGTGTTTGTTTAACTAGTATGTTAGCAGGCAACCATAACGCCATGGCCACAAGAATGACTTAGATGAAAACGTGATTAGTAACCACGACTTATGGTCTGGAATATGTTGCATGTGAAGTACTCCTTAGTGTTGTTTAGCCCATTTTCCTATACAAATTTATGAAATTGAAGCAATTGCAGCAGTGCGTGTGTGTGTGTGTGTGTGTGTGTGTTGTGGAGTTCTTCCTTTGTGGCAGAATGTACAATTAAACATGTTGAGTCCTTGCGTGTCGAAGTTTCGGTATCTACATTCCACTAGAGTTTTATAGGCAACTTCATCAGAATTGGTTATTATGAAAAAATGATGGGGTCTTTCATGTGTGGATCAAATATGAAAGCATTTAACCAAAGGGTAGTCAAATAAAGACAGAGATGAGTTGTAAATTCAGGCATTTTGCATTTGTAACTTAACAATTCTTTTAGAATCAGGTTATGGGGGATTTATCTTTCATGAATTTTTTAGTCTTTACATGATTGACTTGTATTTGACTAGATCGAAAATAAAAATGAAATCATTGAGGACTTCAACCTTGCTCTTCTATTGATTTAAACTATACTATACTAGGGCATGCAATTTCTCACCGAATTTGTATTTGTAATTTGGAAAACATGATTTCTAGGCAAGCATGTAAAATATATTAACATTAGTAATTGTTATCAATATATTATGCTAAAAATTTACATCTACACAACAATTTAAACGCGTAAATTGAAAGATCTAAAATATTCACATTTTTAAATAAAAATTGAAAAGAACCGTATCATAATCATATACATATAAAGGGTTAAATGGAAAAAAAGAATTAAAGTAGACAGCATGACAAAAATATAAGTCATATGTCTAACATATTTGAATTGTTATTATTACTCGGGCATCAAACATTTCCTGAAATTCATACAAAGTCACCTTTAAAATTAAAATCAATTTCTAATTCAATGCTAATGAAAACCCCAAAAATATATAAATTAAATAAAATATTCTTACCCTAGAACACTAAAATAAATTTATATAAAGGTGGACGAGTCTTAACTCCACAACCCAAAATGAGAACAACAATCAATGTGTTTCATTATTTCAACCAATAATCAAAGTAATCAACATGCTCACGATCACCACTACCAAATTAATAAGTTAAATAATCAAAACAAACGACATTGTCACAATCATCACTACCTTATCAATCATGTCTTTTTCAAATGACACTTCCAAATATGGGGTATTGGAATAAAGTTGTGGCGTGAGCTATATTGGCAAAACAAAAGTTGTTTGGTTTTTAATGTGTCTTGGCTTGGTGGAGCTTGACAAGGAAGAGTTGGAGGGATTTGTGAGCGTTGTTTGAGCAAGTGTATGCCAAGATGAGGGAGGTCCATAATACTGTGTATTGGTGGGGGCATTTAGTCAAACAGTTGGTTCAAGTTTGGTTCTGGGTTCAAGTTTGGGTTCGGGGTCTGGGGTTCGAGTCTGGGGTCATGTCTAGGTTCGAGGGTCAGGTAAGGGTCGTGTCCAAGTCTAGGGTCTGAGTTCGGGTAGAGTATGGAGTTANTCTACATTCCACTAGAGTTTTATAGGCAACTTCATCAGAATTGGTTATTATGAAAAATTGATGGGGTCTTTCATGTGTGGATCAAATATGAAAGCATTTAACCAAAGGGTAGCCAAATAAAGACAGAGATGAGTTGTAAATTCAGGCATTTTGAATTTGTAACTTAACAATTCTCTTAGAGTCAGGTTATGGGGGATTTATCTTTCATGAATTTTTTAGTCTTTNTGGGTATGGGTTGGGTCTAGGGTTAGGTCCAAGTTTGGGGTCGATTCTGGGTCTAGGTCCGAGTCTGGGATTAGGATTGGGTCCAAGTATGTATTCAGGTCCAGGTTTGGAGTATGTCTAGGTTTTGGGTTAGGTCTAGATCTAAGGTCGGGTGTGGGTTTGGTCTTGCGTTGGGTCTGGGTCCCAAAGTCAAGCTAGGGTTCGAGTCCTGGTCTAGGGTCGATTATGGGGGTCGGCTCCAGGTCCAAGTTTGGGTCCAAGTCTGGGGTTAGGTTCAAGTCTGGAGTCGGGGTCCAGGTTTGGTGTTAGATCTAGGTCCAAAGTCGGGTTTGGGTCTAGGTCTAGGGTTAGGTTCAGGTCTAGGGTCGGGGTAGGGTCCCGAGGTCGAATTTAGGTCGAAGGTTGGGTCTGGGGACAAGCTTGGGTCTGAGTCCTAGTTTAGGGTCGGTTTGGGTCCGGGGTCAAGGTCGGGTTTGGGTCTAAGTCTAGAATTAGGTTCGAGTTCTTGGGTCCATATTTGGGTCCAGAGTCAGGTGCATGTTTGGTATTGAGGTCGACTTTGAATTAGGTTTGAGTCCAGGGTCAGGTCCTATTTTGGGGTCGAGTCCAAGTTCAAGGTCTGATGCAAGTGCAAGGGTTGGGGTCAAGTTTGAGTTCCAGGTCCTTGGGCCGAATCTAGGTATGGGGTTCTATGGCTTCTTGGTGATGATGCTTTTGCAATCATTGTTATTTCACTATGTATTGTTTACTTTACTTCTACACTTAATTTGTTGATTCAATTCACTATAATTGTTAAATTAATTATAGATCCTATCAAATAGTTAATAAAGCAACCAAACTGACATGACATGGTCATAACATTTCAAACTACAACTTCTTTCAAGCTCATAATTTCGTAACAGAACATTTCGAAATAAAATTTTGATGCTCGCTTTCAATTTCAAATGCAACTGAGATAAGCCTAAAGATAGAAGAAAAATCACTAGAAAAAAAAAAAGCAATTTCAAAATACAAATATACAATAAGACAAGCTTGGACATTAGAGGAACATGATATAGCCTATACACTTGATTGGAACCCGATGAGAAACTGCTACAGAGACCTTGTTCAGTTTGAAAAATGTTATACAAAGCAGAGTATTGATTAGAGATTACATAAAATGAAAAGAAAAAAGAAGGCAGAATCAGCTTACAACTTATAAATACAGCTTGCAAATGTTAAAGAATAATACATGTGCAACATTTTCCCAGAAAATTCGAAAGTATATGTTATGACTGGGTATCTATAATCAGTTGATCTCGTTAAATTTTTCACTATTAGCCAATCACCACCATCTGCTGCGAAATGAACGAAAATCTGCTGCCCAAAATGTGTGTTGATCGATCACCAGAAGTTGGTCAGATATACAAGGGCTTGTGTCATAATTTTGAATGTTGTCTCCAGGGACAACCACCTTCAAAAGCATGTTCCAACACGTCTTCCATGCGCTTAGCGAGTAGTATCTGTTACAACAGGATTAATAAGAAAGGTGATAAATTATTTTCGATTTTTCTTTATTTGTTTTTTGTTTTTTGTTTTTT
>CAUOFW020006035.1:131695-166614 GCA_963454935.2 Ilex paraguariensis | reverse complement strand
CCCCCCCCCCCAACAAAAAAAAAAACCCACCCTACCCCCAAACAAAAGGTGATAAAGGATACGAATAGCATGTCTTTCCATTTACAATTAGGTAGCAGTAGGCTTCTTGACACTATATCCATGTGTGGCGTCCTTTTACTAATGTGCAGCAACAAAAAGTTATGAAAATCTATTTTCATTCACAAATGGAGAGTAAACGTTTTGATACTATAGATGCCATGATTTTGCTACTGTGCAGCAACAAGGCCTTTGTTTGTCTTTTAGTCAGAGAACTTGTATAAGTATGCTTTCCCAAGTTATTCTGCATTACAGCTCATTCAATAATCGGTGTTTTTTGTTGAACATATTAAATTCACAAGCAAATTAATGTGTAACTTGGGGCATTGCCATATCCAACACCCCAATTCCAGGTCAAAGATGAGGATGTAACACTCAAACCCACATACAAAAATCATCCCTATTTCTGTATAATTGTCAAATGTTACAACATCTATATATAGTGTAATCACTAACTTTATTTACCGTGCTGAGAGCCATTATTCACATGGTCCTTGAAACATTGTCAACTTCGCTATTGTGTGTGCATCAAATCATACCTCAGTTCCCTCTGTGCATGCTTCCAAATATCTGGAGGCATTCCTGCACTTTGCATCTTCCTTTCCAGGGCAGCCAAATCATCCTCATCATCATCATTGTCGCCGAGCTCCTCTTTTATAGCCCTCATCTGGAGAATATTAAAAAAAAAGTAGTAGACAAATAAGACAGATGATCTCAGTTTATGCCACATATACAGAGATTAATAAACAGTTCTTTCAGGAGCCAACTACCTGATTGGGAAGCCATCTGAGCATGTAAATAAAAGGTTCAGAGGAAAAAACCACATTGCACATGAAATTGAGGGAAAAAATGGAGCAAATAAGCTAGCAAGGAACCTGAGAGTATTAATGCTCACTAATAGAAGGAATGACCCAAATGTTATTACAGAAACATACAAGACCCCCGTTGAGTGGTATACAGTTAAAAGTGAAGACATTAACATGTATATGCCAATGATTTCTTGCTTAAGCCAAGGGGTTCCAACTTACATTACTTGCAAATATATCACTTAAAAATGCAACCAATTCTTGAAACATTTTCTCAAATTAAAAGAAAAATGAAACAGGATGTTGCAATGTGTTCATTACTCGTTGAACGTTCTCTCCAAAATGTCACAAAGAGATCACAGCTACCACACTGCAAGAAAATGGCCTCAAAACTCAATATTTTACTGAGAAAACTCTTTAAATGCCCAGACAATGTATGAAGGGAACAGAAAGGAATAATCAACTTCTAAGGTTTCAATATTGTAAGAGCAATCCACTATTTTCGTAATGCACCTCCAACCTTAGAGAAAGACACGAGAATCATACTTTGCATGCATCTTGCACTTCTAGGTGGAATCCTGAATATAAAACTACATGAGCTGGTAGGTCTGCACCTCAAAGAGTTCTCTTAATCTTCTTCCCCATAACACCCCAAAGCCATTGCACACCTAATACACATTCTCAATATTCCTGGAGAAAGTACTCTGGTTGATTGTGAGAAAGCAAACCTGCTGACGAAGTAGAAATTCTTTCTGTGACTTCGACAACTGTCCCTCAACCTTCTGTGTAATCTTCTCTGCTACCCGAATTGACTGTCAAAAAAAAGAGCATGGCCCATGAGTCCTTAAAATACAGAATAAACAAATGTAAATGTACACATCCATCACTTGTCCATAGGTCACCTGTAAATGCCTATCAACTAGTTCAGTAGCTTTTGAAAGCCTTAATTTCACATCAACTGAATCCAACATAGATAGCTGCTCTTCAAAGCTAATTTCAAAGCTAGCGACAAAAATATCTGCCAGTTTGTGCACAGGAACTGTCTCCAGAAGAACCTTTGTCCTACCTCCAGTTTTTTGTTTCTGCAAACAGGAAAAAAAAGGGACACTGATTAGAAAGACACTCAAAAACCACACAGAAAACTAGTTCCAACAATTTCAAAGTAATCAGAAGAATAGGCACAAGGTCGTGTTACCATGTCATAGTCGTCATTGTGTAAGACTCATATCCTACAAGAGGTTGGAATATCATGCCATATTATAGGGCCATCTTCCAATATACAACCCCCACAAATGAAAATACCTCGACAGATATTGCCTACCGATGATAATATCAGGAACAAAAATGCAAAGATTGGAAACACAAACAAAAGAATTTTGGAACAGAAGCACAGCTGTATGCTTGAAGAAAAAATCGTGAGACAGAGATAGCACTTTCTTAAACTTAAGGCATTGACACATTAATTTACCTTTCTGGTAAACTTTTTTTTTTCCCGGTAAGTACCTTTGTGGTAAACTTTGCTATCCAGGTACTGTACTTTGAAATAATGGCCTGAACCTGGCTAACATCAGTTTCATCCTCATCAACAGGAAGGTTGACCGATTAAGTTTAGCTAGTATTAGTTTCCATGGCAAACCATTCCTCAAGATTACATTGCAAAATCATTCACAATCCATGTAATGAAAAAGCTAGACAGAGAGAGAAAGAAATGTAAAGGTAGAGTGCAAGTAGAAATGGGTATATCCATAGCTATAATGGGGAAGGGATTTCTATTTTCTCACTATCATGCACAAAACATTCTCAATCCAGGGAAAAGGGGTGAAAAACCAAATCAAAAACAGTACCTGCTCCAGAACAGAGATAAGCTCCATGGCGGTGGCTTTAAATTGACGAGACAATGCTGTGAACTCCGGATCTTGCTCCACTTGCTCCATCTCTAGAAAGATCAGAAAAATGGAAGGAACTCAGCGTCTTGACAGATCATGACTTAAAGCTACTTCTCTACATGCAACATATACCATCATAAACTTAGAAGGAGCAAACTATAAAATATACATAAGCACAAATAAAAGTTCAAAATGACCAAAGAATCAAAGATATAATCTTGGAAACAACATTCAGCGCAGTGTAAAAGTATACATTCTGTATGAATTTAGGAAAACCTTATTTATTATTAGTTTAGGTGATTATACTAAAAAACAAATCTAACTTCCAGAAACTACTTCATTAAACAAAGCAACCCTCTCTTTAAATGTTCAGTCCAAAGAGAAGTAATGATAAATTGAGAAATGAAAACGTATTAAATACAGTGAAGGGTGAAGAAACCTCATGGAAAATAAAAATTAATTTACAACAAAACACAGACTATGAAGGAGGGTGAAATTTAAAAACTGAAACTGAAAAAAAAATAAAGAAAAACAGAGAATCCTAGGACAAGTACAATGCAGTGCAAAACACCTAGCCAGAAATTCCCAAGCAAAACCAACTCTACTTCCTCTTCAAAAAGAATAGATATGCCATCAAAGGATGAAGGAATATTAACCCTCATGCTTTGCCAAGAAAGATGCCTTCTCTTTGAGTGATGTATCCATCAAGTAATCTCGGCCTCTAAGTTGCTGCACGTCTCATTTGACCCTATACTAATGCCTAGAAAAGATACAATATTTCTCATGGACACCTTCTTCCAAAATATGCCAATATGCTTCTTCGATACATATACCAGAGTATCCATGTCTACCATGCAGCGTTACCAAACAACAATTCAACAAAATATAAAAACTGGAAATTCCACACCAATATTACTTGAATCGTGGGTCACTTTAGTATGCGATACAGGTACAGATTAAGACATTTTCATAGGCATGAGGGTCCGATAGGATAAGGTTAGCTGGTATGTTATTTTGGGTCATTTTGGGTCGCAATTCGTTTCAAAAAACTTATCTAGATCGTTTCATCACTATACACTATTATATAGCATAGAACATCCATAAACACAAAATCAGTTACCATTATAGCTTATATTTGTGTTCAATTTTCTATTATCTAAAATAATATATAATTATAAATCTATATACACCTAGTTAATAAATATGTATTTATATTTGTGCTACATGTACAATTTGGAATCATACATTTTAGTGATATGGATCGCGAACCCATGCCATTTGGGATCGATGTACCTAGATCGTGGTTCTTTAGGAGTTTAGTGAATTTTGATAACTATATTCCACACCCAAATCTAGTGTTATATGAACAAGCTTCTAATTGAAAGATTAACTCAAGTGGTATTTCCTATAATCCTCCTGCTTAGGATGTCTACACAAAAATAATATTTATGTTTCGGAGGTAAAAATGAAAATAAAGACTTACCAGCCTTTGTCATATCAAGAGGAGAAATTCGAGCAGTATAATATGTTCCTCTGGTACTAAGCTCCTGAACACTAAATCTGCACAAGCCTTCAAGAACAACTATGTAAGTGACCCTCCCGCTTGGTTTCTCCACTCCTCTTGAGAGATGTAAAGCTCGAGCTGCAACTCCCCTGAAATTGAAAATCAAAGAATATTCACTGTTACACTTAATAACTCTACTTCTGGGAAAAATCCAACACACAGCATGTTGGCCGCCCTAAAACATAATATAACACACTAATATGGATTATTTATCAATGTATACCTTGTATGCCAGTGAATAACTTCATGCTGACTTTTTCCATCAAGCTTGTGAGGATCTGATATACTGACTTGATTTTTTGAGCTTCGCTCTCCCAAGTGAGTCTCTCCACCTAAAACAGTAACATGTTATTTCCTTTCATCCACATATCAAATGCATACTCACCAATACCAAAAAACAAATGTAAGTCATGGCACCTGGAGATAACATGGACCCCACCATAGTCGTCTCTGCAGAATCTTGAACTGGTAGAATCCCAATCATACCCTTCTCCTCCCTCTGCCATAATTCTTGCTCCACCAATTTCACACTTCATAAATCAAAACATTGTTTTTTAGTAAATTGAGAACATACAAACAATTGGAAATTCCGATGGTGTCAAACAATTGAAAGGCTACATATATCGCGATGTGTTGACCAACCCCAACTTCCAAATAGAAACAGGAACCATACGTACAGAAATAGCTCAATTCCTAACACAAAGTTCTTATTGGCACCTCCCAGGATAAAGGGTTTATCACATATCTTCAATCAACTTTCTAGATAACTGTTTATTTAGACCTAAATTTCGTTTTTTTTTTCATGTGGTTTTGTTTCCTACATTATCGAAACAACAAACCACAGAGCGTTACATCAAATCAGAATCAAGGCTAGAAAGTTTGCGGAGAAAACAACTTCAAAGGATTTATAGTAGCACAGAACCATTGGAATAGTCGATCTTGATTTCTTGGTTAGCTATCACAAAATGTAAATACTACCAAGAAATTGACTAAAACTGGAACAATTACTTAGATAATATATGGCAAAAAAAATCATGTTTCCCCTGAAAACTGAGAAATTTATTAGAGCTCCCAAACTGTGGGAAAGTAAGAAGAAAAGTACCTGCTAGGTGAGGTGCAGCGAATTCGAATGATTGCCCCAGGCAGTAAGACCTTGTTTCTGAATGGAAGAATTGCCAGTCGACTCGGGAGCTCCACCGAATCTGCCATCTCTCAGAGATATTTCAGAGAGAGAGAGAGCACCGATTAATAGAAAGAAAATTGAGGAAGTGTGTCTGTTCGGGTTTATATAGGAAGAGAGAGCGAGAGAGAGAGAGAGAGAGAGAGGGAGAGAGTGCAGGTTTAGTTGGACACAACGAACCGTCGTCGACGGCTTTCCCTGTTGTTTCGATTTTCTCTCTCTTCATGATCAGTATTTTGTACTTATCTTAGTTGAATCTCCTTACATTCTCTTCGTATTGTTATACGGCCTCTCATTTTTTACAATATTCCATTAGGACCCCAGTTTATGGTAACCATGCATTGATGCTTATAATTTTTTTTTCCCCTCTAGTTCCGAAATTTCAAGAGCCCTACATTCCATTTTTATTTTTATCAAAATGTTAGTACACATTAATAGGTCTACCCCACTCTTAATAGAAAATAGTCCAAAGTTGCTAAACGATGTGAGGATTGAAGATGATAATCCTTAATTTGACAATAAAAGGGGGTATGCCCATTTGTTAAAAGAAAAGGCTAAGTTCATGTAAATTTTCATCCAACTTAATCTAGCACGCTGGAGTTGAATTTTAAGTAAATCACGAATTCAGATATACAGATTTTAACGAATACTTGTGATTCCCAAAATATAACAGGTACTTATAATTAACGAGTAATTTCAAGTATTCAATATATACTCTATAATTATGAGTTCAATATGACTCTATTTTAGAGATTTTTTTAATTGTTAAATAAAAAAAATGTGCAAAAAAGAAAAATATGTCATGAATAACTTCGATACTAGGTTGCATTGACTTAATGGGGAGTAATTGTTATGCATATTACATATATTTTGATAATCTATAAAACAAGAAAATAGAAAATAACTCTTATTTTAGAGATATGTTGAACACAATTATATAAGTAAATATTGTAAAATCATTCATCTCACAAATTTCATATAAATTCTTCTTTTTTTAATTAGTGATATCTTTGATAAGTTTATCAAGGGCCAAATTTATTCATTGTCGATGTTATGCTAAAAGTAGCAATAATTAATATAAAACTATGTGATTTAGTTTGAAGACATGTGTAACTATTTGTTATCAATTATTCGGTGAAATGTTACTCTAGTTATGGATCATTAGCCAAGAGAATAGGTAGACAAAATAACTGTTTTATATTGAGGTAAGCACGCCGGACACATCAACTTGACCTTTTCCCTCTAGATTTTGGAGCATGGTAATTTCCGAAAATATAGGGGTAAGTTTGAATAGAACCAAAAATATCAGGGAATTTCCGAAATTCGGATGTCAAGGAAGCATGTGTTTTTTCCAAATAAACCCCCAATCATAAATAGAAAGTTCCGTATCTGGCGAGCTCTAAGCCGTTGGATCACAACACAAGGTGGCCGTACGTCGGCTGCTAGTAAGTTATTAGTGTAGCAAAGCCAGCATGTCGGTATCTAGGTCCCACGGTGTTAAATCACCACGTGGCAGATTGGATAGGAAAAGAATGGTTCAATTGGGGCTATACTCAATTGTCACCTTACAAATAGGATTGCAACACTTCATCTTCTGTCCCCTACTTTTTTTTTTTTTTTCTATTTATTTTAGCAGATATTACCAACCCATTTTATTTACAGAAAATACTATTTCCATTAAATTTATACACCAAGATAGGATGGTGGTCGTTGGATCGAAGAAAAACGGATGTCGTTAATTTCAGGATAGATGATTTATTTTTAATTAAATTAAAAAAAGAATTAAATATTTTTAAATTGATCGGGACATTTATAAGTGTTGAACAAAATAAAAAGAAGAAGATGGGCTCTACGGAAACTTAGAACTCACAACTAATTTAATAATTAAAATAAATTACTTCTTTAATCAAGTCTCTAAATTAATTTACCAACTTAAAGGCAATATATACTATAAATTTAGCTTTGAGAATTTGTTTATTATTTGTTTGTTCTCATGAATAAATGGGATTTTTTAAATCAATACTTATTTTTTAATTTCTCAAATTAATTGTTATGTCTATATTCACTACCAAATTAAAAAATGAAAGCAAATTCTCTAACGATTGAAAAATTATTCTATTTTTTTTTCTTTTAGGTTGGTTCTCTAAACAAAATTTTGAGGGTCGTTAGCATTCGTAATTCTTATCTAATACCTAAAAAAAATATTTAATAAGGTTGATGTTCTATAGGTGAGGCAAGTTAAGATTAACACATGAGACAATCCGTCGCATATATAGGACCACAAAGTCCCATACATGCCAAGCCAAAGGTCCTTGTGAGGTTTATTTAAATTGTGAAGAATAAGTATGCTAAGAAAACATGTGATTTGTCATACCATGCCATTAATAAGCTCTTGGTGCGATCTTACAAAATGTCCAACTAAGTTATTTTATACTAAAGTGAAAGCAATATTGTAGTTGACATAATCGTGTTTTATGATTTTCGTTTGCATTTGATTGATCTTATGCATTTATAATATGATCAAATATTGATTAGATAGAATCGTATCAATTTTTAAATTGGATAATTGATAGGTCGCTTAATTTGTTGGCGTAACTAAGGCATGCAGATGACTTGTCCAATGACGCTCCTTGTCGAAGCCAAAATGGGGGTGTGCTTGGCTAAGCACTTCCAATTTGTAAGATGGGTCCCAAATGACTTGGTTGCATGTTGGACTTGGTGATAGAGAGTAGGAAATGCTAATTGGCGTGTGTGGACAATGACAATTTCGTAAATAAGACAATATAACTCCCCGAGCACGGTAATGTCTAGTAATACCACTTTGATATGCCTTCATAATGTTATTATAAAGGAGGTGTTCCTCGAGGTATGCCTTGCTCGCAACCGTTATGTCACCTAGTGTTGGCTAGGCAAAACAAGGTTTGACTCTAATAATTGTTGTTATGGGTGAGACATGATACGCAAAAATCAGAGATTTTGAAAAATATAAAACTGCTACATTAATTGAAACTAATCATTGTTGGAAGTCTCATACATAGTTGAAGGAAGGAACATATCATAGGTACGTTAGACACAACAAAACACAATCGTGTGGGTTGATTGTGCTGCATTACATACATGCCTAAAAAATCAAGATATGAATGGCATGACTTGGCACGTTGACAAGGACACGACAGATGCTTTGGTCTAAAAAGGGATGCATATGCTAACTATGTGAATGATTTTGGAACAACTGGTGACCAACTCCTATGATTTTGCCAAAGTTAATTGGTGTCAACATTGCCCATGTATTTGGGTTGCAAATGTCATTGTAGTCTTTAAATACTGATGTTAGTCTCTAGTCACCCAAGAGGGAAAGGGAAACATTTTGTAACAAATCTTTGGTTTTTTTTTTTNGGGGGGGGGCATTCTAATTGATTCAGACAGCCTAGTGGTTTGTTGGAAACCCACCTTTGACTCTTGTGACAATTTGATTGGTGCCAACATATCCCAACAATTGGAAATGTCAACTGCATTAGTTAATTTTGCCAAAGTTAATTGGTGTCAACATTGCCCATGTATTTGGGTTGCAGATGTCATTGTAGTCTTTAAATACTGATGTTAGTCTCTAGTNTTCCCTCTAGATTTTGGAGCATGGTAATTTCCGAAAATATAGGGGTAAGTTTGAATAGAACCAAAAATATCAGGGAATTTCCGAAATTCGGAGAAATGTCAAGGAAGCATGTGTTTTTTCCAAATAAACCCCGAATCATAAATAGAAAGTTCCGTATCTGGCGAGCTCTAAGCCGTTGGATCACAACACAAGGTGGCCGTACGTCGGCTGCTAGGTAAGTTATTACTGTAGAAAAGCCAGCATGTCGGTATCTAGGTCCCACGGTGCTAAATCACCACGTGGCAGATTGGATAGGAAAAGAATGGTTCAATTGGGGCTATACTCAATTGTCACCTTACAAATAGGATTGCAACACTTCATCTTCTGTCCCCTACTTTTTTTTTTTTTTTCTATTTATTTTAGCAGATATTACCAACCCATTTTATTTACAGAAAATACTATTTCCATTAAATTTATACACCAAGATAGGATGGTGGTCGTTGGATCGAAGAAAAACGGATGTCGTTAATTTCAGGATAGATGATTTATTTTTAATTAAATTAAAAAAAGAATTAAATATTTTTAAATTGATCGGGACATTTATAAGTGTTGAACAAAATAAAAAGAAGAAGATGGGCTCTACGGAAACTTAGAACTCACAACTAATTTAATAATTAAAATAAATTACTTCTTTAATCAAGTCTCTAAATTAATTTACCAACTTAAAGGCAATATATACTATAAATTTAGCTTTGAGAATTTGTTTATTATTTGTTTGTTCTCATGAATAAATGGGATTTTTTAAATCAATACTTATTTTTTAATTTCTCAAATTAATTGTTATGTCTATATTCACTACCAAATTAAAAAATGAAAGCAAATTCTCTAACGATTGAAAAATTATTCTATTTTTTTTTCTTTTAGGTTGGTTCTCTAAACAAAATTTTGAGGGTTGTTAGCATTCGTAATTCTTATCTAATACCTAAAAAAAATATTTAATAAGGTTGATGTTCTATAGGTGAGGCAAGTTAAGATTAACACATGAGACAATCCGTCGCATATATAGGACCACAAAGTCCCATACATGCCAAGCCAAAGGTCCTTGTGAGGTTTATTTAAATTGTGAAGAATAAGTATGCTAAGAAAACATGTGATTTGTCATACCATGCCATTAATAAGCTCTTGGTGCGATCTTACAAAATGTCCAACTAAGTTATTTTATACTAAAGTGAAAGCAATATTGTAGTTGACATAATCGTGTTTTATGATTTTCGTTTGCATTTGATTGATCTTATGCATTTATAATATGATCAAATATTGATTAGATAGAATCGTATCAATTTTTAAATTGGATAATTGATAGGTCGCTTAATTTGTTGGCGTGACTAAGGCATGCAGATGACTTGTCCAATGACGCTCCTTGTCGAAGCCAAAATGGGGGTGTGCTTGGCTAAGCACTTCCAATTTGTAAGATGGGTCCCAAATGACTTGGTTGCATGTTGGACTTGGTGATAGAGAGTAGGAAATGCTAATTGGCGTGTGTGGACAATGACAATTTCGTAAATAAGACAATATAACTCCCCGAGCACGGTAATGTCTAGTAATACCACTTTGATATGCCTTCATAATGTTATTATAAAGGAGGTGTTCCTCGAGGTATGCCTTGCTCGCAACCGTTATGTCACCTAGTGTTGGCTAGGCAAAACAAGGTTTGACTCTAATAATTGTTGTTATGGGTGAGACATGATACGCAAAAATCAGAGATTTTGAAAAATATAAAACTGCTACATTAATTGAAACTAATCATTGTTGGAAGTCTCATACATAGTTGAAGGAAGGAACATATCATAGGTACGTTAGACACAACAAAACACAATCGTGTGGGTTGATTGTGCTGCATTACATACATGCCTAAAAAATCAAGATATGAATGGCATGACTTGGCACGTTGACAAGGACACGACAGATGCTTTGGTCTAAAAAGGGATGCATATGCTAACTATGTGAATGATTTTGGAACAACTGGTGACCAACTCCTATGATTTTGCCAAAGTTAATTGGTGTCAACATTGCCCATGTATTTGGGTTGCAAATGTCATTGTAGTCTTTAAATACTGATGTTAGTCTCTAGTCACCCAAGAGGGAAAGGGAAACATTTTGTAACAAATCTTTGGTTTTTTTTTTTTTTGATCAAAAAGAGAGTGAAATATCATACATGTGGGATTCTTCGTACTTTGTGTGAAAAAAATAAAAAGTTAGGACATTATCTTTTAAACTCGCGTTATCTGTTTCCTGTTATATAAATTATATTTATGAATTTTTGAGTGAATTTGGTTGAGATTGAATATCATATCTTAGTATCATTACATAATGAAAATTTGTATAAGAATTGGACTCCTATAATAATAACCATAGAGAGTTTTTTTTGCTTGTCATTATAGTTGAGAAGATATTGATGTCGACGTTAATGTATGCATTAACTATGAGATGACTAATATCTACTCTTATTTTGATCTTNTTTTTTCTATTTATTTTAGCAGGTATTACCAACCCATTTTATTTACAGAAAATACTATTTCCATTAAATTTATACACCAAGATAGGATGGTGGTCGTTGGATCGAAGAAAAACGGATGTCATTAATTTCAGTATAGATGATTTATTNTTTTTTGGGTGGATT
The DNA here is from genome assembly GCA_963454935.2 of Ilex paraguariensis. Classification (NCBI taxonomy): domain Eukaryota; kingdom Viridiplantae; phylum Streptophyta; class Magnoliopsida; order Aquifoliales; family Aquifoliaceae; genus Ilex; species Ilex paraguariensis. The sequence continues at coordinate 154,849 of CAUOFW020006035.1, read as the reverse complement.
TTATCTTTTGATAGAATAAATAATATAAGTTAATAAAAGAATTACATTATAATATTTTTAATATATCGGTGATACAATATAAAAAAATTATGAATTTTTAAATTTTCNTTTTTTGGGTGGATTTTATCTTTTGATAGAATAAATAATATAAGTTAATAAAAGAATCACATTATAATATTTTTAATATATCAGTGATACAATATAAAAAAATTATGAATTTTTAAATTTTTCAAAAAAACAATTCAACAATTNTATAGATGATTTATTTTTAATTAAATTAAAAAAAGAATTAAATATTTTTAAATTGATCGGGACATTTATAAGTGTTGAACAAAATAAAAAGAAGAAGATGGGCTCTACGGAAACTTAGAACTCACAACTAATTTAATAATTAAAATAAATTACTTCTTTAATCAAGTCTCTAAATTAATTTACCAACTTAAAGGCAATATATACTATACATTTAGCTTTGAGAATTTGTTTGTTCTCATGAATAAATGGGATTTTTTAAATCAATACTTATTTTTTAATTTCTCAAATTAATTGTTATGCCTATATTCACTACCAAATTAAAAAATGAAAGCAAATTCTCTAACGATTGAAAAATTATTCTATTTTTTTTTTCTTTTAGGTTGGTTCTCTAAACAAAATTTTGAGGGTTGTTAGCATTCGTAATTCTTATCTAATACCTAAAAAAAATATTTAATAAGGTTGATGTTCTATAGGTGAGGCAAGTTAAGATTAACACATGAGACAATCCGTCGCATATATAGGACCACAAAGTCCCATACATGCCAAGCCAAAGGTCCTTGTGAGGTTTATTTAAATTGTGAAGAATAAGTATGCTAAGAAAACATGTGATTTGTCATACCATGCCATTAATAAGCTCTTGGTGCGATCTTACAAAATGTCCAACTAAGTTATTTTATACTAAAGTGAAAGCAATATTGTAGTTGACATAATCGTGTTTTATGATTTTCGTTTGCATTTGATTGATCTTATGCATTTATAATATGATCAAATATTGATTAGATAGAATCGTATCAATTTTTAAATTGGATAATTGATAGGTCGCTTAATTTGTTGGCGTGACTAAGGCATGCAGATGACTTGTCCAATGACGCTCCTTGTCGAAGCCAAAATGGGGGTGTGCTTGGCTAAGCACTTCCAATTTGTAAGATGGGTCCCAAATGACTTGGTTGCATGTTGGACTTGGTGATAGAGAGTAGGAAATGCTAATTGGCGTGTGTGGACAATGACAATTTCGTAAATAAGACAATATAACTCCCCGAGCACGGTAATGTCTAGTAATACCACTTTGATATGCCTTCATAATGTTATTATAAAGGAGGTGTTCCTCGAGGTATGCCTTGCTCGCAACCGTTATGTCACCTAGTGTTGGCTAGGCAAAACAAGGTTTGACTCTAATAATTGTTGTTATGGGTGAGACATGATACGCAAAAATCAGAGATTTTGAAAAATATAAAACTGCTACATTAATTGAAACTAATCATTGTTGGAAGTCTCATACATAGTTGAAGGAAGGAACATATCATAGGTACGTTAGACACAACAAAACACAATCGTGTGGGTTGATTGTGCTGCATTACATACATGCCTAAAAAATCAAGATATGAATGGCATGACTTGGCACGTTGACAAGGACACGACAGATGCTTTGGTCTAAAAAGGGATGCATATGCTAACTATGTGAATGATTTTGGAACAACTGGTGACCAACTCCTATGATTTTGCCAAAGTTAATTGGTGTCAACATTGCCCATGTATTTGGGTTGCAAATGTCATTGTAGTCTTTAAATACTGATGTTAGTCTCTAGTCACCCAAGAGGGAAAGGGAAACATTTTGTAACAAATCTTTGGTTTTTTTTTTTTTTGATCAAAAAGAGAGTGAAATATCATACATGTGGGATTCTTCGTACTTTGTGGGGAAAAAATAAAAAGTTAGGACATTATCTTTTAAACTCGCGTTATCTGTTTCCTGTTATATAAATTATATTTATGAATTTTTGAGTGAATTTGGTTGAGATTGAATATCATATCTTAGTATCATTACATAATGAAAATTTGTATAAGAATTGGACTCCTATAATAATAACCATAGAGAGTTTTTTTTGCTTGTCATTATAGTTGAGAAGGTATTGATGTGGACGTTAATGTATGCATTAACTATGAGATGACTAATATCTACTCTTATTTTGATCTTTTTTGGGTGGATTTTATCTTTTGATAGAATAAATAATATAAGTTAATAAAAGAATCACATTATAATATTTTTAATATATCAGTGATACAATATAAAAAAATTATGAATTTTTAAATTTTTCAAAAAAACAATTCAACAATTCTCCAAACCCAATTGGATGGGTTTTGATTGATCCACCTAACCCAATTCAATCTAAAATAATTCAATTTACCAAATGACCCCTAAATTTAATCCCGCATCCACTACTATCTCTTCCCTTCTTCGTTGTGTTGTGTCGTCTTTCTTTTGCTTGGTCTGGTTCTCCACAGATTGAAGCCTGTAACCAGTCGACAATGGCGTCCATATCACTAGGCCTAAGAAACAACAGCACCTACACGCCCAACCCCACCAATACCACAGCCATCAACGCCTCCAACGCTGCCACGAGCACTCCTACCTCTACCAAATCAAGTGCGGCAATGTCGCTCGTTCCAGGTAATTTCAATCTGTCATCATCCCCTTAAATTGCGCTTCTGTGTCTTCAATTCTTCAACTTCAACACTCGAATATCCAAACACTAGCGTTTAGTACAGTTGCTTTAACAATCATTTAAGCAACTGAGGGATTGCCTTTTTGTTATTTATAATTGAATAGGAGTATTTTGGTACATATAGAGGAGGTGATATTTAAGATTTGTTTCAATAGCTCCTATTGATATTCCCACACACATGGTGGCTAAGTAGGCATATCACTAAGGGAGCAGGGCAGAGGTTATTTTTGGTCTCACTAAGTTTCCTATTGATGGGCATCAATAATTTACTGGGAAAAAGGGAACCCCTACGTGGGTTAAAGCGTTCATCTTAAAGTGAAGTAATTTACGCATTAGAGAACAGGGCACAGGTTATGGTTGGACTTGCAAAGCGTCCTGTTGGTGTGAGTCTGGGTCATAACGATAAATTGGAACCCAGGACTCCCACCGAAAATCAATGGTAACCCATAACTTACTGAAAAATGGGGAACTCTTGTGAGGGTTTTCACGTTTCATCTTAAAGTGAACTAAATAACAGCCCATGGGCAACATGGGTCCGAAGGAGCATATGAAAGAAAGAGAAGTTAGGCTAGAGCAAAGGCTTTCCTTTTGTGGTCTGGTAGAGACCCCAAAAGTCAAAGCAGTAAATAAGGAGAAAGTTCTGAAGAACATTTCGAGGGATTGGGAGGGAGCTTTACAGCATCTAACTCTAATAACCGGAATTCAAATAAATAGATATATACATAGCAAGCATCTTAGTCAGTCCTTCTTGACTATGAATTCGAAAGCGGCATTCTCCCTTGACGTGAATAGACGCTTTCTCGGAGAAAGCTTTTTTTTTTCTTTGTTCACTTCACTTAGCAGAATCAAAACCTTTCCTTTCTACGCATTCTTCTCTTAAGATATTGATAGTGACAGCTGATAGGGAAAGCTTACTCTTTGATCGACCAAGCCAAAAGACCGACACATTTCCTAAAGCCGATAAGGGGTGATAACTTCCTTATACTACTAACCCAACAAAGTGAGAGTTGAGTCAGTAGAAGATGGACTATGTAATGACTAAAAATGATTTCATATTTCTCGCCTTACCCCAAACTGTTATGACAGTGCAAATCCATGATGTCACAAAAGAATACCTGTTGGGTTTTAGGGAATGGAGATGATCAGACACATGGTAAACAATGAAGTGCTTGAGTGAAAATACACCTCTAAGGCATTCAGTTATCAGATTTTATTATCTGATTGATTGTTTAAAGTTGTTGGACTTTTAAGCCTCTATCGTTTGTGAGAATTTGATAAACTTTTGATAAATGTTTAGGGTCTTACTTAGGTTTCTAGAAGTTGATGTTAGTGTAAAACTCCTATACTTTTGAACCTTTTTTTTTACATTGTGCTGAGAAATGATTGTGTAGAAGGGAAAAAGAATCTTGCCATCAGTGATGAATGGTCTGGGAGGTGATGCTGTATGTACACTTTGGCTTTAATGCCATTTAAACTTAAATGACATAAAATTTGATTGAGGGTAAGCCCCTTGATGTTTTTGAAACCTTAAGAAGGAACATTAACTAACGAGCATCACAAATCAAATGAGGGCCAAGTGATAGTGGGCAGGAGATGATCATGTGTCAATGCGTTTGTGTGTAACACAGTTAGAGACACTCAAATCACTTATCTACTATTAGGGAAGGTGATAGATAATCATAAGCAAATAATACCAAAATTAGGAATTCGATGTTCTGCAATCTGTAGACAATCTTTCAACAATGGGAATCACACATTCAATTGTTTGTTTGGATTATTGAAAATATAGTAAGATTTACGAAATGTGGTTGCTCTTGCTTTTGGCACAATTACATCACCGATTGGTTACTCATATATTTTTGTTTGAGTAATGTTACCACACATGGGGTTGATACCTTTATACCTTTATACCTTTATAGTATCTTGATGGACCAAATCAACTATGCAGGTGTCCATACCAGTCATGCAAGAGTTGCTGTGCAAAAGCTCAAAATCCTTGTCATANGTCTTCAGTATTCTAGTCATAACTTTTGACTCTGATATCCGATTTACTTGATTTTTAGGGATTGAAAAGAATACTCTAAGGGCTACAAAAGTGTATTTCACGAATATTTCGTGATTTAGCTTTTAAATATGAAAAATTCAAGATCGAAGTCTGGACAGATTTTGTACCCGTGCCCCAAAAATTTTATGCACCGAATTTAACCTTACAAGATTTCTCTTTGGAAAGGAATTCCTTCCAGGCCAACCTTATATCTTCTACCTATACTTAGGATTTATTTTTAGTATAAATAAGGGTTCTCATCTAGGATTTATTGGATGATTCTTTTTCCTTCTTTTCTTTTCTAGTTTTAGTTTGTCATGCTTGGCTAGAAGGTTAAGCTAGGGCTAGGGGAGAACCTCTCAATGAAGTTCGATAATGTTATTGATTCTGAGTTTAATGATTTATGATATTTTGTTAATTTAACTTCTGATCTTATAGCAAAGTTTTTGCTCTGTAAAAATTCTTGAGTTGTTGTGTCATGTACATCGATCGCTTGAATTTCTCTGCGAGTAAGTAACTGGTTATTCCATGCTTGAGGTAATTATCATTATTTCATAAAATAATATAATTGGATGATTATTCAGGTTCCTAAATAATCTTTTGATTATAACTTTTGGTTTTCTTACTTGATTTGTTATTCGAATCAACCGACATCTGATTCTTGTTCCAAGTTAAGTTTTGAGTCCTTAATTATTATTGTATGTAATTGAGAGGGAGTATCTGATGCTCTAGTATTTTTATTATATTGTTTTAATTACTCCAATCAATATTTTTTCAACTCAACAATCTCTTAAATAAATTGTTCTTACAAGTTTGCTTTTTATTTGTTTTGTGTCTCTTGTTTTTTCAATTCCCTGTGGTTCGACCTCGGACTCCCGAGAAATTTATTACTTCGCACAACCTGTACTTGGGTGATCAATTCTAAAGTTGTAGCACTGGCCATGCAACCTTTTGTTCCTATCAGGATGTCCAGGAATTACACTGATTTTTTACACAAAAAGTTTGTTAAATACTATGGGTCTTCTCAATAATTTCTCCTAAAGGTAAATTTTTCTTGAAGTGGTTAGGCATTAGAATTATTGCATTTTATAGCCTACCACCAAGCATAAGGCTGGTTGGGGAATTTCAGCTATTCATTTTACTTTGTCTGCCCTTTTTTCCTCTCTATCTGATTGTCTGTGTTTGCAGTTTTAAAGTGTAATTCAAATTTTCCAGACAAGGCACCATCTTCTAACTTCCCTTTCTTTCATCAGCAGTCACCTGAAGTATCTCCTTCTGGGTAAGCTGTAAGCATCAACTATCCCAGATGTGTACGTGGGCACAACTTTGCTGATAATTCTTTGAACAGACTGTTAAATAACCTACAAGCTACCATCCTAAAAGGTGCAGTTGCTTTCCTACGATTTTTGATGTGTAGGTAAGAGCCTGCAAAATATTTTAGAAACTGGTGCTGTTCTTGAACCTGTTGAATGCACATTGGTGAGTGACTACCAGCAATTTTTATCTGTTCATCCTCTAATTTCAACTTATTATTGAATTTGCTAGTATTATAAAAAGGCTGATACATTTACATTCACTTTGGTTTCTGTTCTTGTGAATGCTAACTTCTACCCTTCACCTTGTTTTCATTGCATGACTTCGTTTTTGTGTGTTTGTCACTTCTCGGTGTTTTATGCTTTTATTGCTTCTTTTTCTGATTTTGTTGTGTATATTATGTGGTTATGCACTCTTCCATGGACTTGTTTGGACGCCCTTGCCTAGAATGCGGACTTGAATTTGCTGCAACTGAGCAAAATATGTACCTATCTTTGTTCTATTCTCAAACAGAGCTGCTTTTGATCTTTGTTAAGCTTTGTTTTAGGAATTTACGTAGAGTTGCCTCACTTTGGCAACTTTCCAACGATTTCGCCCAGTTAAATAGTTTCAAACCCCACTTCGTTCAAGGAAGCCACTGACCAGAAAGGTGCATATGCATATCTGATTTTTTCCTATCTACTTTGTCCCTGTGGTTAAAGAATGGCTCATGATTATCTGGTAAGCAATTTCAGGATTCTGCAGTCATAAATGAATGGAGATTTTTGAGGTTGAAAGAATATAAGGAGAGCAACATTGAAGTAGAAAATGACGCATTTGACTGTTACATGCATAATTTTAGTTTACTGGAGGAGGTGTTTTTCACAAATTCTACCCCAAGCGTGCATACTGAGGAGGGCCACTCCACCGAAAATTCTAACTCTGTTGTGGAAGACACCAATGACAGGAGTATTGCCGGCTTAAAGTCAAAACTTAGATCAAGCCCAATTAGAACCGCAAATTTTAGAAAGCAGATGCAAAACATTGTTGATCAGAGATAGGGAAGCTTCGGAAATTTGACTCACATGACGGTAGCATTGACCTCAGTGAAAATTATGAACTTGCCAAAAGGCCAAAGAAGTTTAAGTCTTGGCGGGCCAAGATGGATTCAGTCTTGAGTGATCTTATTGATAAGTTGCACATGGCCCGGGAGGATGACTTTAAAGCTTGCTTGGAATTGAAACATCAGCTATTCAATCAATACATCAAAACAAATAAAAATGGAAAATGGAATATGAAGTAATTGAGACACCAAAGCAACAGAGTACTAGAATTGATTTGTCATCTAAACCACCTGTTTATTTCCCATCAAAATGGTTTAGCACTAGCAATATTAATCATGATGTTCTCCAACAAATTGATGCTCGTTTGTCATTCATTGAGGAGATAGAAGATCTATAATTTGAGCTGGATTTCCGCAGCAGGAAGTTTGTATTTCAGTTAGTTTGTACACATGATTAAATGGTTGTGTTTCTAACTTAAATAGTTACCTGGATATTAGTCATATAAGAAGAGTGTTGACATAGCAGGTGCATGTAATTGACATGTTATTTTGAAGAAATGTATTTGTTCTGAAGCTAATTTGCTACCTGTCCTCCCTCCCTGAGTTTTAATAGGTGAAACTCACTGATTTTGTACAGGCTATGCTCAATCCTAAAGTCTATCTCTAGCAATTTCATCAGTTTTTCCATTGATTATGTAGTTCAACTCTCTTTCAGAAATTGCATACCTGCATACAACAGGCTGGATTTAATGGGATCCAGAGAGTTATGTACAACAGGTTTGAGATGATGAAATCCACTATATTTTTTCCATTTGCTAATTAGAAGATACGTGACTGCTACTATTGAACTACCTTTGCTGGGAAACAGAGGTTGGAAGTGTTTTGGAGGCCTAGAAAGGGCTTTTGGGTATTGGCTTTTCCGAAGTTTGACTTTCAGAGGCAACTTCTAGGGTTCAGCATCGTAGCAATTTTCTAGTGCAGCCTCTTTGGGCCAACAAAGTTTGTAAATGGCTAGAAAGAGACTTCCAGGCAGGCCATGAATATTGTATATGTGAACTATGACCTAATCTTGATCTCTTTACAGTTCACCTTCTTAGAACTTGGTAAATGGGCTATTTTGTTTTCCAAGTGAGACCATGTCTAATCACCCTGAATGCTTGTAGATATAATATAATTTTTTTCAAACACGAGACTACTACTACTACTTCAAGATCTGAGGAGGGTCAGGATTGGTTTGAATGTCCATGGAGATGAAATGATTCTCTTTTGTTTTCAACCGCGTTTTAAGATTCCAATCCAACCTTCGAAAGGGATGGCATTGCTGCAAAAAAAGAAAAGAAAGGACCATCTAATTGAAAGATTACTGACATGAAAGACCTACCCCAATATGTTCCACCATGTGCAACAGACAAAGTAGGCAGATTTTAACCTCAATCTCAAGAATTTTCCTTGGAGAACCAAACTAAGTCCATATTCATTGTTTATCTTTGAATCAAAGTTAGATATTATTTCAGATGAATGGGTGGTGCATTGATGAAAAGAATCCCAATAAGATCCATAGGCACAGACCATTGACAAAGAAATTCTATCTTTCTATATTTTTTCTCTAAAGTTCCTTTAAATCCTCTTGCATTGATGGTTGCTTAATGGGATAGTGCTTTTTTTTCTTGCTTTATTCTCCTATACGCCTCTCAACTCACTCCACCTTTCTTGGTGGATCTCTCTCTTTCTAGGCATTTTTTTTCCCCTTGAAACATGGCTGTCAATACTTTCAATTTCTGTGGCTCTGCACATCTCAACATCACCTTTTTCATGGACCTTTTGTATTGTTATCAACCCATTATTATGGCCATTACCTCCAACTTCTTGATCTCAATTATGATCGTTCTAGCCAATATCCACTCATTATACTTAATTTGTTGACCCAGAAAAAAAATCAGTGGGAAAAAACAAAAAAAAATACCCAAATGAGGTGAGTGATCACNTGATCGTTCTAGCCAATATCCACTCATTATACTTAATTTGTTGACCCAGAAAAAAAAATCAGTGGGAAAAAACAAAAAAAAAATACCCAAATGAGGTGAGTGATCATGAGTTCGAGTCGTAAAAATAATATGTTCGCATGCGGAGGTAAAATTACATACATCTGATCATTTCAAGATCTCTATCGAGAACCTAATACACTAAGCTGTCCATTAATAAGAACATGGCCTCCAACAACTTGATCTCAATTATGACTCATTCTAGCCAATTCCTATTCATTAGACTGTATTATTGACCCCCCAAAAGGATGAAAGGCAAAAATAGAAAGAAAAAAACTACCATGTTTGAAAGAGCATTTGGGGTGAGAGATGTTGACATTGCAAGCCTTAGATCACTCAATAAATAATTAAATAATTCCTAATAATTTAGGATTTTTTTGACCCACACCAGTAATCCAAAACTCAAAGCTCAGATGTTATTTGCTTTGAAAAAATAAATGGAAAAAATGGGTTTTGTTTTACTGAATTATAAAAACCGACCACAACGATAACATTGCCAACAAATTGATTCTTAATCAACACAATGATCAAATTAAAAAATAAAAAAAAAAAAGCAAATCATATGCACAAACTGATTACCACTCTCCTAGGACTTTTGATGGTCACATGCTGGAGCCTTTCTTGATCAAATCAAGTTGATTGGATTAAGAAAATATCACACGATGACGAACGATGATTATGTTGGAGATAAGCATTAATTAAAACACTAAATAACAATATCACATGGTATTGGGGATTTCCAAACCCACTAAATATAAAGAAACTACATGATAAAATAAGTTTGTGATGTGACCATTGATTAAATAAGAAGGTTTAGATTGGGAAGGAAGAAGCATCATCATCTTCTTCTGTAATGTTCGGTTATTCTCACTTTGAAAAGTCTTTCCATATGTATGAAAAGAGAGAGAAAATTATAGATTCACCAGGATTGTGCACTATAGTACAATAATAAAGAGAAGTGAATTGATGCCATTTTGTGATGCTAATGGTTGATGGTCTGTACTATGCTATAAAAGCCTTCACGAGAGGGTCGTGATACATAAAGTGTCACCAGATGCCATATTTTAGATTTTTTTTTCCCTCGGTTGGGAAAGGATTCAGATCGTCGACATAGCATGAATAAGGGTGTCAAAATAAGGTACGACCAATTAATACAACATGAAATTAGGGAGTTGGTCTCTTCTTTAACTTATATGCTTCGTAAACGAGTAAACACGACACAACACGACTAATAAACAAAATTGGTATGGGTAAAATCAATCAAAAAAAATATACGACATGATTAATGTATATATCAGTTATATACGATATGAACCCGATATGATTAATAAATGAATCAAATATGAGTGAAGTATTTTTGACAAAAACCCGCTNAAAAAAAAAAAAAGCAAATCATATGCACAAACTGATTACCACTCTCCTAGGACTTTTGATGGTCACATGCTGGAGCCTTTCTTGATCAAATCAAGTTGATTGGATTAAGAAAATATCACACGATGACGAACGATGATTATGTTGGAGATAAGCATTAATTAAAACACTAAATAACAATATCACATGGTATTGGGGATTTCCAAACCCACTAAATATAAAGAAACTACATGATAAAATAAGTTTGTGATGTGACCATTGATTAAATAAGAAGGTTTAGATTGGGAAGGAAGAAGCATCATCATCTTCTTCTGTAATGTTCGGTTATTCTCACTTTGAAAAGTCTTTCCATATGTATGAAAAGAGAGAGAAAATTATAGATTCACCAGGATTGTGCACTATAGTACAATAATAAAGAGAAGTGAATTGATGCCATTTTGTGATGCTAATGGTTGATGGTCTGTACTATGCTATAAAAGCCTTCACGAGAGGGTCGTGATACATAAAGTGTCACCAGATGCCATATTTTAGATTTTTTTTTCCCTCGGTTGGGAAAGGATTCAGATCGTCGACATAGCATGAATAAGGGTGTCAAAATAAGGTACGATCAATTAATACAACATGAAATTAGGGAGTTGGTCTCTTCTTTAACTTATATGCTTCGTAAACGAGTAAACACGACACCACACGACTAATAAACAAAATTGGTATGGGTAAAATCAATCAAAAGAAATATATGACATGATTCATGTATATATCAGTTATATACGATATGAACCCGATATGATTAATAAATGAATCAAATATGAGTGAAGTATTTTTGACAAAAACCCGCTAAAATCCAACACGAATCTGTCTTACTCAACACCATTGACAAATCTAGCATGGAAATTAGGACCGTGGTGGTATTGAATTATTTTAGAAATTGAAAATGCTTGGTGTAAAATATGAATCTACACTTAGTTTTTGGAAAAAGTGAAAATGAGAGAAAATGATGAAACTAATTGTTTATGTCTCTTGACTTAGGTTGAGGGGCTACTTTTGAAAGCAATTTGAAAACAAATATTGTGTTCGTTGATCAATGCATTCCCCCTTTAAGAATAAGGTGGCTGCTTCTGTAAATTTTTATCATTTTTGAATAAAATGATAAGCTGTTCAATAAAATTCACCCCCCCCCCCAAAAAAAAAAAAAGATTGTTTTGTAAAATGTACCACATAGCAAGTGAATTTCTTTGTGTATGTCTTTCTGGTATTACTATTTCATATATAGATTGGAGGTTGAGCCTACATAGATGGCAATTGACAAGTGGTGTTTTTGTCCAATATACCATTGACTCGAGTTCGAGAATTACACTACAAGAAAAATAGTAATTGTCAGCGTTTAATCACCGACGTTAGTGACAAACGCAGTTTAATGGTTTTACCCATAATTGGTCTTGATTAAAATCTCTAATTACCAGCATTTAAGTAAACACCACTAATTTCTGACATTTTCTTAAAGGCCACAAATTTGTTTAAAATAACACCCCCACTTTTTATTTTCTTTGACTCTAACCCTAATCTTTCACCCCAAAATCGATTAGGGTTAAAATCAACCTCTCCAATATAGATGTAAGGTTAAAATCAAAAATTTTACGAACCAAGTCCGGCCAACCAAGTGGTTGAGTTTTTGACCTCCAAGGTTTTTTTTTTAAATTATTATGGACCATATAATTAAAAAAAAAGTCACAATTATATGAATAATCTTAGAGCTCATAATGCATTTTAAGCATAAAAACAAACTTCAATATAACATATAATGGCCGGTTTGCTTCGACCTTAGACAAGATTGATGAAACTACATTATTGGAACATACGTTTGATTCCTCCGAATAGAGCCAATTAATTAAGCTGAGTAGCAAACTTCTAAGTCGAGGAAGTCGATGTTTTTCTAAAAAAAAATTCCATGACAAGTAAGACCAAGTCTAGCCTCCCAATCTAGACCTCATCTTAAGGATGAAAGTGACCTAAAAATGACATTCTAGGGTCTTTTATGCCAATCTTAGGAAACAATCCAAACAATTTGTACAAATCGAGTAATGTTACTTTAACTTAATTTGTTTGCCTAATCACCATCTATTATTGAATTAATAGTGTTCGTCCCCTTATTGGTTGAAACCCATTACCAATTCAATGACTATGATGTATTAAGTTAACAAATTAGGTTCAAAAAATATTTTTCGTCCCTTGGGGTACTTAAAGCTCTCAATACATCAATTTGTCCTCGCCATTACATTGCCAAAGATAATATTCCACCTAGAAATGGCTTATTCCCTAAGTTCAAGACACAATTTGATTAGTTGATTCGTTGACAACGCATGAATAGATAAAGATGGCAGGCTTAGGTCAAGAAAAAGCATGTAAGGGAATAATCCAACTATTAGATACCCAACACATTGGAGATTTTATGTAAAAGTCATGTCCAAAACCATGTAGTGAATGCTGATGATCTTGATGATAAAAATTATGTTACTAACAACAAATGATGGGCAACACCGATAATTACAATAATAAAGATTGATGACTTCCTAGTAATTTTGGTTAGGATTAATTGGTTTTTGTCCCCCTTAAACCATTTGTGAGGAGACCTTGTGTCACAGTTGGAAAAATTAAGCACACCCAAGGTTACAATCCACCTATTACCAATACGTTTTGCGTTGGATGCTTCAATACTAGTGTCATATATATATATATAGACACACACACACACACATAGTTGAGTGTGCAATGTGTCTAAGCATAGTTGAGGGGCCAAAGTGCAATCAAGGCCATAATCAAATGGGATAAAGGGTAATTTGTGTTAATCCTCAACTTTTTCTTACAAGGGGGTCCTCTTTGTTGAGTTAATCTAAAGGAGAGCAACAGTTGGGGATAGTGATTTGAGTTTAACTTGTGCCGAATATTAAAAAAATCTGTTTCTCCTATAAGACTTGGCATTTTATACATGTATCAACAAGAAAGTTAGTGATAAACACTGATCTGGGGGAACCACCAAAATTGTGAATCTACATCATTAGAAGACAACGATGCCACCCCTATCAGACCACTTTTAAATGCAAGGGGTGGCAGATGTAGTGGACAGTTACATATACTCATTATTTTATATGATAAGGCAATAGTACCGAGTATCCAAATTCATCTCCAACCATTGATTTTAATTTGGATGATTTGCAATTACTAATTGAAAAAATAAGGAAAAAAAAAACTTTAAGCAATTTAGAATCCTATTGAATGAAAAGTAGAGGTATTTGGTATCGTAACGAGACCCATTTATGTAATATATAAAATATGTTTATGCATTTGCATGCATAAAGGGTATAAAGTGGCAGGAGGAAGAGGGGTTCTTGCAAAGGACGCCTATGGGCGAGGCTGGGAAACTGCACATAGAGATCAGCGTATCCTCCTTGGAAGAGCATGCAATAAGTGAGCGTTGTCGGCATTTACTATAAATGCAATAATGCTCAAACAAAGTTGCTAAAAGCTTGGTATTACCAAAAAGATTAAAAAAAACTTTGTATTCTAACAATCTTGCCTGCCTAGAGAGAGAGAGAGAGGGCACGTGTGTTATGTTTTTCTTTGGAGGGTTTAATGTATTAGGTAAAAACTAAGGTCCAAGACCAAGAGATATATGAATGATAATGCTTGGCCTGTTAGTGTTTCAATCTGCCACGCTTCTTGTCATCATGTGTAAAGCCACACAATTAACCTAATCCTAAACGAAACAATAGATCAAACAAACTGAGTTGGTCATGAACTGTTTAGGATTAGTTTTTCTTTAATATTTTTGACCGAGAACTATACTGCTCTTTATAACCACCTAGAGACACCCACCTTATTGTTAGTTTGTCCACCGACAATATTAGTAAAACAAGGCTTAATCTACAAGAATACATCAATCATCTTCTGACTAATAGGGAAAGGAAGAGATGAAGATATTATTTCAAAATGTCAGCATATGTAGTTGCCAAAGATCAGTATGACAATAAGTACCAAAAACAATGGATGCATGTGTTCTGAGTTATGTACTGGTGTATTTCACATGTCCTCAAGCCACATGCAGAGCACATGATAGGCTTCATTTGAATTGTCACCAAATTTATAAGTATTCAGGAAGATATGCATACAAATTGGGTGGGGGTGGGGGTGTAATCGCCTCTTTTGAATTTGGTTTCCAACAGTGAAAGGAGTATTGACATAAACAAGTTCCCTAGCTCATATGTCAAATCCTTTCCCAAATACTTCTTTTTATTTATTTTATTCTTTATCTTCTATATAACTTAAATTATTTTCTCTTGGGAGTTTTATTTGTTTTTCGTTAACTAAATAGAACATCTATCGAATCATTAATCCCTGCTCGTTAATATACCACCAAAAATTTCTGTTTTGGCTCAGACAAGGCTCTGTAAAAAATTATCATTTTTTATTTTGCTCAAAGAATTGCAAAAATAACAATAATTTTTAATCTGATTTATATCAAATAGTCGTTTTCGGATAAAAAGTTGAATTACTTTAGGAATGACTATTTAATAATTCACGTACTTCATCCTAATAAGTTGGCAAATTTATATAAAAAATAGGGAAAAAAATTAATTCTTTTTGAAAAGAATGTTATGCTTATGCTCCGTTTGATAGGGAGGATAGAAAGTAGGAAGGATACACCTTTCTTCCTTTGTGTTTGGTTGGATGAATGACAAATAAAAATGACTTTTTTTTTTTCCTAGTTAAGATTGAGGGTGACAATCGAGTCGAGTCGTGTCGTGTTAGATTCGTTTTGAGTTATTACGAGTTTGTGTCGAATATTAGTCAAACCTAACTTAATTTATTAAACTAATTGTGTTATGTCGAGTTGTGAGTTGACCTGTTTAGTCGCGTCATCGTGTTGAGTCGAAAATTTTCACCCTTAATTAAGATGGAAAAAATATATTTTTTTTATTTTGTAAAAATTTATTTTTAAAATTTTTTAATATATATAAACAAATAAGATATATATTAACACAAATAATTAACTTTTCATCCGATTTTGGTAAGTTGGAAGGAAAGTTAATTTATCCACTTTTCCATCTTTTCTACTTTCCTTCCTTATCAAACATGATATTTTATTTATCTTTCTAACTTTTCACCTTTCGACTTTTTTATCGTACCAAACGGAACATAAATGTATGTAATGGCATGTTAGGCACGACAAGTGCTACATGGATTCAATTTTTTCAGAAACATTATTGATATGGACCCGGTTATTGGCTCCACACGCCTTCCAACAGTTAAACCACAAAGCTAATTAAGGATGGACTTCTTTAACTAGATTGGTGGGTAGTTGCGAATCTTTTTCATNGAGTAACTCAGCTCAATTATCAGCCCTACTTAATGGGTCTTATAGTATCATATTTTCAAGTTGACCAAGTCCTTTATGTCAAAACTTAACTCATCCAATTTATTTGTAGTTATATATAAGTCGTGTTTAACTAAATTTGTGTTAACTCATTAAGTAAGCAAGTTTGACGGTTTATATTCTATTTATGACCGAACATTTAAGCCTTAACTTATACATAGTAACTTTGTGTTGATTTTATGTTGAATTGGTAGATTGTATCAAGTAGTCTCATGCCCATATCCACCTAAGTTTCAACAAGAAAATATGTGCAAAATATCTCCCCTCCCACACCAATAAGTCTATATATATCCCACTTTAGCTTTTTCCATATCTCAATGAATCTGTCCTTTATATGAAGTTTCTCCATTCATACGAAAACTTACGAAGTCCCAAATTACAATCTCACCCTTCATAGTAAAAGTATTGTACAAGAAAAGCATGGCTCTCGATCCCCTAGAAAGCTCCTTATTAATGTTTGGTAAAAGGACATCTCTATGAGTTCCCTCTCTTCTTTAAAATCTTCATTGGCTAATGTACCTATTAAAATTTTCAGCAAACATTGCGTGGAAACTAGCTAGCCATTAAATCAATTACTTAGCTACTTCTACTGTTCTACCTTTGATATTTTCAGATTTTCCCCTTCTTTAGGGTTCGGTATTGAAAAGTATTTTTTAGTATCGTATTTTGACTTTCAACCAATACAAATGCACCACATATACAATGTTTTTATTTTATGATTTTTCATTATTTTATTATTTTTTAATCAGTAGTTGCAGATCTTCGAAATTTAAATTGATGATTATGATTAATGGAAGCATAATAATAACTTTGATACAGTAACCTTACCTGCTTTGGAAGCCAATGATCAGTCAATATTGGTAATCACCATTGAAAAGCAAATGGGGTAGATGAGCATGCACTATAGTGTTTTCTACAAGCAATATAGAAGTTGGGTTCCATTAGCATATGACACTTGAAAGGGAAAAAAAAATTAGGGTTTTGAATACAACATCATACCCCACATGGCATGGATTCTTTATTTTCTGGGTACACCTGGTGGGTGAACATGTTGAATTTCATATACTTCTCCCATTTTTTTTTTTTACTTTGAAAACAAATTGGAGAATTCTTTTCAGAAAATGACCTCAACCAAACATGTCACTCTTACCTCAGTTGAAACTGACTTGGTAATATAAGCCCTTCTAATGATGCCCAACTCAAGTGAAAGGCTAGGTCAAATTACGCATATCAAAAATTAAATTTTATTTGCAAAATATTATATTATTTTATTATTCACGATTAATGATTTTAAATACGTTAACTCAAGATGAGAATATTTTTCGAGATGACATNCTTACCTCAGTTGAAACTGACTTGGTAATATAAGCCCTTCTAATGATGCCCAACTCATGTGAAAGGCTAGGTCAAATTACGCGTATCAAAAATTAAATTCTATTTGCAAAATATTATATTAGTTTATTATTTCACGATTAATGATTTTAAATACGTTAACTCAAGATGAGAATATTTTTCGAGATGACATAAAAAAATTAATTGTCGATATCATAATTTAATCCGTGAAAAGCGTACCCATAAAAGAGTACCTCAGCAAGAACTAAGGGAAATAACACAAAAGTGACAGAAATGA
Source organism: Ilex paraguariensis (assembly GCA_963454935.2). Classification (NCBI taxonomy): domain Eukaryota; kingdom Viridiplantae; phylum Streptophyta; class Magnoliopsida; order Aquifoliales; family Aquifoliaceae; genus Ilex; species Ilex paraguariensis. The sequence continues at coordinate 137,225 of CAUOFW020006035.1, read as the reverse complement.
GGATACGAGTTGGTGTACTCCATTTGAACAGTCACAAGAAAAATCTAGAAGAGAGAGAATAAGTTTTAGTTGTTTTCACCCATCTTTTTTCTTTTCTTTTTTGATATATATACACCTAGAAAAGGGGACAAAGAAAAGATGCCCTAGATTTTCTTTTTTACAAGAACTTTGAGGTGATTATTGTTTGTTTNAACAGTCACAAGAAAAATCTAGAAGAGAGAGAATAAGTTTTAGTTGTTTTCACCCATCTTTTTTCTTTTCTTTTTTGATATATATACACCTAGAAAAGGTGACAAAGAAAAGATGCCCTAGATTTTCTTTTTTACAAGAACTTTGAGGTGATTATTGTTTGTTTGTAAGCTTTGTTGGGTTCTAAACTATGAAAGCTGCGAGAATCATCACTGTGAATTAAAGAGGTTATTTTCTTGTTCTCTGGTTNAGTTCGAGTTGAGTCTATCGAGTTCATTTTTTTAAACGAGTCTAAAATATTGTTTAAGTTTTGCTCATTCAGGAAATGAGCCGAGCCCAAATCGAGTCGAACATGAATAACTTGACTATTTTACATATAAACTAGCCGAACTTTATAAGCTCAAATTGTTTAAACTCGGCTTGTTTAGAACACGAGTCAAGCCTGAGTCGAATCCTATCTGAGCTGAGCTCNTTCTGTATGTCTATATGCTTGTCTGACGCATCAATGTTATTAATGCTTCTCCTACTCTTACGAGTGTGTGTGTGTGTGAGAGAGAGAGAGAGTTATATATAATTCATAGTGTTACACGNTAATTTAATGATCAAGTTGGTTACTTATGGATTAGTGAGTGTATCCTCTTAAAACTATTTAAAATTAGAGTAATGTTATGGTTATCAAGTTTTTTTATCAATTTTTTATTTTAAGTGATGTGACATAATCTTTACCATTGAATATTAATGTGACCTTCTTATTTGACGATAAAAATTGTGTCATATCACCTGAGATAAAAAATTTGATAAAAAATTTTAATCTGCATTAACGAATACCACCGACTCCTTGAGATATCATTTGGATTCTTAGAATTGTGAGAGAGAGAGAGAGGATTCAAAATTCAAAGGATGACAAACGAAGGGTGATGGTGGGAAGTGGGAAAAGGAATGGCCTAGCTTGGAACAGCTAAGATTGAAACATGACACCCCGTTTGATTAATCCTATTAAATGGAAAAAATTAATACTAATAAAAGATAAGCTTGTTCTCCTGTATGATCAGTCACATTACTGAATTTTCTTCATTTTTTTTTTGACTCTGGTAGGTAAGAAAGAGAAAGGCAAGAGAGTGAAAGGTGATTAATTTGAGATGGGAATATGTGCCAAAGTAAGTGTAAGATGAGAGCACAAATGATGGCAAGCAAGAGAGGGTCAAGACAACTCAAGGAGAGAAGAACAAAGCAACGTGGGGGCACAGGAAAGTAAACACTGACATCCATTTGCTTTGAGAAGAGGTGGTACTAGATGGGGAGGACTTTTTTTTTTGGTCTCTAGGGGGGAGGACTTTGATTGCCCATTTCTTAATAATGTTGGTTGTGGGTGGTACTGGTTAGGAGATATGTGTTGAAGAGGAAGTTGAATAATTGAATTGACCCCTCATCCATGACTTTATCTACACCTATCTCATGTTATTAATGGTAGGACTGATAATCCAGTTGAACATTGCGAGTTCGAGTTGAGTCTATCGAGTTCATTTTTTTAAACGAGTCTAAAATATTGTTTAAGTTTTGTTCATTCAGGAAATGAGCCGAGCCCAAATCGAGTCGAACATGAATAACTTGACTATTTTACATATAAACGAGCCGAACTTTATAAGCTCAAATTGTTTAAACTCGGCTTGTTTAGAACACGAGCCAAGCCTGAGTTGAGTCCTATCTGAGCTGAGCTTGAGTAACTCAGCTCAATTATCAGCCCTACTTAATGGGTCTTATAGTATCATATTTTCAAGTTGACCAAGTCCTTTATGTCAAAACTTAACTCATCCAATTTATTTGTAGTTATATATAAGTCGTGTTTAACTAAATTTGTGTTAACTCATTAAGTAAGCAAGTTTGACGGTTTATATTCTATTTATGACCGAACATTTAAGCCTTAACTTATACATAGTAACTTTGTGTTGATTTTATGTTGAATTGGTAGATTGTATCAAGTAGTCTCATGCCCATATCCACCTAAGTTTCAACAAGAAAATATGTGCAAAATATCTCCCCTCCCACACCAATAAGTCTATATATATCCCACTTTAGCTTTTTCCATATCTCAATGAATCTGTCCTTTATATGAAGTTTCTCCATTCATACGAAAACTTACGAAGTCCCAAATTACAATCTCACCCTTCATAGTAAAAGTATTCTACAAGAAAAGCATGGCTCTCGATCCCCTAGAAAGCTCCTTATTAATGTTTGGTAAAAGGACATCTCTATGAGTTCCCTCTCTTCTTTAAAATCTTCATTGGCTAATGTACCTATTAAAATTTTCAGCAAACATTGCGTGGAAACTAGCTAGCCATTAAATCAATTACTTAGCTACTTCTACTGTTCTACCTTTGATATTTTCAGATTTTCCCCTTCTTTAGGGTTCGGTATTGAAAAGTATTTTTTAGTATCGTATTTTGACTTTCAACCAATACAAATGCACCACATATACAATGTTTTTATTTTATGATTTTTCATTATTTTATTATTTTTTAATCAGTAGTTGCAGATCTTCGAAATTTAAATTGATGATTATGATTAATGGAAGCATAATAATAACTTTGATACAGTAACCTTACCTGCTTTGGAAGCCAATGATCAGTCAATATTGGTAATCACCATTGAAAAGCAAATGGGGTAGATGAGCATGCACTATAGTGTTTTCTACAAGCAATATAGAAGTTGGGTTCCATTAGCATATGACACTTGAAAGGGAAAAAAAAATTAGGGTTTTGAATACAACATCATACCCCACATGGCATGGATTCTTTATTTTCTGGGTACACCTGGTGGGTGAACATGTTGAATTTCATATACTTCTCCCATTTTTTTTTTTTTACTTTGAAAACAAATTGGAGAATTCTTTTCAGAAAATGACCTCAACCAAACATGTCACTCTTACCTCAGTTGAAACTGACTTGGTAATATAAGCCCTTCTAATGATGCCCAACTCAAGTGAAAGGCTAGGTCAAATTACGCATATCAAAAATTAAATTTTATTTGCAAAATATTATATTATTTTATTATTCACGATTAATGATTTTAAATACGTTAACTCAAGATGAGAATATTTTTCGAGATGACATAAAAAAATTAATTGTCGATATCATAATTTAATCCGTGAAAAGCGTACCCATAAAAGAGTACCTCAGCAAGAACTAAGGGAAATAACACAAAAGTGACAGAAATGAGGATACGAGTTGGTGTACTCCATTTGAACAGTCACAAGAAAAATCTAGAAGAGAGAGAATAAGTTTTAGTTGTTTTCACCCATCTTTTTTCTTTTCTTTTTTGATATATATACACCTAGAAAAGGTGACAAAGAAAAGATGCCCTAGATTTTCTTTTTTACAAGAACTTTGAGGTGATTATTGTTTGTTAGTAAGCTTTGTTGGGTTCTAAACTATGAAAGCTGCGAGAATCATCACTGTGAATTAAAGAGGTTATTTTCTTGTTCTCTGGTTCTGTATGTCTATATGCTTGTCTGACGCATCAATGTTATTAATGCTTCTCCTACTCCTACGAGTGTGTGTGTGTGTGAGAGAGAGAGAGAGTTATATATAATTCATAGTGTTACACGTCTCTCTGAGTTCTGATCTTTCAAGCATTATTATTGAGAGTGCTGATGTCTGTAGAAACATGCAGACGAGAATCCAGGCCTAAAAACACACACACACCCCGAGAGAGAGAGAGAGAGAGAGAGAAAAAGAATATCAAAAGTATTATATATATAAAATGAAATTTTAAGTGCATGCACACTCCTCAAATCCAATTGTGATCTCTGTTTGCACTGTTAATTGGAAAAACCTTCAAAATCTGAATATTTCATCACACAACTTAATTGCTGTTTAGTTAGGTTTTAGTGGTATACATCCATCAACTCATTACTACAACGACTTGACGCACCCATAAAATTGTAGTATTGTACTATGTGTAGCGTGGGTTTGTGCTAAAAAAATTTCAAACNTTAATTGGAAAAACCTTCAAAATCTGAATATTTCATCACACAACTTAATTGCTGTTTAGTTAGGTTTTAGTGGTATACATCCATCAACTCATTACTACAACGACTTGACGCACCCATAAAATTGTAGTACTGTACTATGTGTAGCGTGGGTTTGTGCTAAAACAATTTCAAATNTCCATCAACTCATTACTACAACGACTTGACGCACCCATAAAATTGTAGTATTGTACTATGTGTAGCGTGGGTTTGTGCTAAAAAAATTTCAAACGTAATATATAACTGTATATGCATTTATATATATTTGATACTCTCTAAACCTTGTAATGACAGGAATTTTTTGCATTTTACTGTTCTTTTTTTGCATTAATCAACTAGTGTAGCACTAAATTTAAAATATAAGACCTAATTAAAATTGCTCACAAAATATCATAATTGTTGAATCAACAATATTATAGATTGGATCCCAGACATCGATAAATTTAAGGGAAGGAGAGCGGAGGGCTCGTCCCCCTAGGGTTGAGAAATCCTATGATACAAAATAGTATTTGATAAGTGACTCCCACAATTGATGTGAAAAAGAATTAAAAAATTAAATTTTTAACACAAGGAAATAAAATTTTAAAGTTAACAACAATTGGAGCAAATCTTAATTAGGTATTTCTTCTATAACTTTTGTGGTTGTTTTCAAGATTTCTAGTAGCCATATATATATATATATATATATATATATATATATAGAGAGAGAGAGAGAGAGAGAGAGAGAATATAGCTCAAAAAGAGCCTATAATTTGAGGCTATGATGGAAGGATTTGATAGGTGCTCTTTAAATAAATCTTAGTTTCGATTCATGTTTTTTTTGGAATCTCAATTCCGATTATCCTATTTTGTGAATTGTTGGAGATGCCAACTCCATTAACCAATATTGGTGGCAATTGATTGAGACGTCTACCATCCATTTGAGAAATTTCTTATGAGACCATGCATAGTTCTCCCATAATTTAAACACTTTGTTCATCTATCACCGATGGCTAGAAATAGTCAAGCATGTGCAGCAAGTAAGTATATATATATAACCTTTTTTTGCCATTGGGTATCTAGGTCTTCGATTGCAACCCTTGACGTGGGTGAGGGCATCGCGCACTCTGTGTAATTTAATTCGTGGATATATAGAGGCACTAATCTTAATCAAGTTCCTAAAATGCCCAACAATCTCATAGTAGTGTGACAATAGGCTTGAGAGTGACGATACAGCCATTGCATTAAATTAGTATCCGCTTTGTCAAAAGAATAGGTGCCCCAGACAACCAACCCCCCCCCCCCCCCCCCCCCCCCCCCCCCCCCCCCCCCCCC